>CM037088.1:74814757-75256660 GCA_020916435.1 Oxytropis ochrocephala
TTTTTTTTTTTTTTTAAATGGGGAGGGAACAATCAAAGCAGAACACGCATAAACAAACAACTACTATCTTCTAACCATCCAACGTTGAAACAGACGTTATCACATTGGACAGTTGTTTATTCTTACTAAAATAAAAAAAACTAAAATTACTCTACTGCTAAAAGGGCTAAATTACTTGTTCAAAGCACCAAACCTGAGCCTTCCACTCTGCCGAGCGGGGATGCCTGCTTGACTGGCCGCTTCTTCTTTTCATTTAAACTCTGGCTAGACAAATGACGTGTGCAACGCCTAGTGTACACCGAGACGTTATAACGCCTACCACCTTTTACTTTCTCCTTTGTTCAGCCTTCATTCCTACAAAACAAAAATTAAAAGACACAAAAAGTGTTGGTTAATCAAAAATCATTGGGTTGCCTCCCAAGAGCGCTTGCTTTAAGAGTCTTCAGCCAGACTTGGAATTCAAAACCCAAGTTAGGGTGGATAATAGGACAAGAAGAAGACATCATCCTTCCGCTTTCTCTTTTGGTCGAAATCCCATGTATTTGGCATATGGAAGCAAGTGTTCCCATGCATCAACCAATAAACATTTGGGGTAGGAATTCTCCTCACTTGAAAAAATTGAAGTTTATTTTATGGGGATTATTTTCTTCAATTACCAAAGGTTGAATCTCAATTGTCACATGACTCTTTTCATACCTCAACCTTGGATTTTCTTCCTTGTGTTGTTTTTGAATTTTTCTTTTTCTACAACTACACAATATTTTTGTTTTTCTTCCACTATTTCCAAATGACCACATTCACGTTCATATTCTACACTTTCTTTTTCTTCCTCTTGCTCAACCACATCTTCAATACAACTCTCTTCTTTTAGATGCTCCATAATCGTCTTAATGTGAGCCTCTACATTCTTACATGAAGTTTCAAAGTTGTCACGATGCACCTTCATATATTCAATGGAATGAGTTAAGAGTTCTTTGAATTCAGAGTTGTTCTCATATAATCCTACTGTTTGAGCTTGAGAATATGAATCTTGCTCATACATAACATTTCCCATTCCATAATCCATATTTTGGGCAGTCATGGGCATGGAATTTTCCTCATAACAGCCCCTTTCATATTCACTCTCATGGATATCATAATTGAAATATTGTTGTTGAGCATTCAATTCTTGCATAGAGTAAGAACTCCAATGGTCCATGGCATAAAGTGGAATATATATATATATATATATATATATATTTTTTTTTTTTTCAAATCACTCAACACAAACAATAATAATAATAACAACAAAGAAAACACACTACAGACATAAAGCACAATGCAAATTCACTCCCTAGTTCGGCTTGAACTAGAGCTTGAATGGAACTAAGCATACTGTTGTAACGCTTCTACTGCTCAAACACGTAAACAACAAACAACACAAGAAAATTCTTTCAACTTGTGTTTTAATACTTTTGAACAATAAAAGTTACTACAATCCCCTAGAACGGCGCAAAAAACTTGTTTGCGTGTAAAATAGTGTGGTATTCGCAAATTTAGTGCAAGTATACACGCTGCACAAGTAATAGAGTGGATATAAGTAAGAGATCGTTCCCACGAGGATTGATTGTACTTTCAAAGTTCAAGTCTTAAAACACAAGTGAAACAAGTAACAAATCGGCACTAAAAGTTGGTGTTAAAACTAGGAACATAAATAAAACAAGTAAATAAGATAGTGGTTGTGAATATGGATGAGAATGAGTTGGGTTGTTGCATGCAAGTAATTCCTCTCTAGTCGACGTTATAACGCTTATACGTTATTACGCATAAATGCTATTCTCAGATAGACGTGGCCACGTTTGAACATTTGTAAAAGAGCTATGCTTTTCAAAGACAAAACGCCGAGTTTCAAGTATAAGAGGTCCTATGTCTAGGTTCTAAATAGGCCCACTCCTGTATTTTAAGCACCCACAAAGAATGTTCTATGAACTATTTATCCTTTCTATGTCTAGACTTAGATAAAAAATGCCTAAATGTCTTTAGTGCACCTTTTCGCTCATATAAATCTTTGAGTTCTTTTCATAGACCATGTCTGTATTCTATGAATCTACCTATTTTAAGTGATCAGTCTCAAAACAAGTTTGGAAATATTATCATGCAAAGATTTAAAACATGTAAGCGCCAATACTTCATAACATTTAACTAGAAATTCATTACATGCAAAACAACAACCCAACTACAAAATGTTTAGCTCATGCCGAGCATCTCTACAGAAAGATAAGAAGTTAAAATACCATACATAATCGAAAAGAAACCGAGTGCAAAAGATACACCTAAGTAACTTTCTCGCATGCAATCAGTAGAGACGTTACAACGTCCGAGCTTCATAGTAGTGGTTATGATCGAAATGGAGTTGAGTAGAGTTCAAAACGAAGTTCGTGTCCGTAACTTCGCTTTTGAGAACTCTTTTCAACAATGGAGGAAGGTAGATGATGGAGGTGTGGACTGGTATGATGCGGTGTGTGTATGCATCTCAGAGAGAGACAAGTCTTCAATTAAATAGCCAAATGGGTCACATGTTGCCGATGTCATTTGCCCACCTACCAAGCCCGCTCGCACTTCAATCGACATCAGACAAAGCATACAAAGCGCCATCCGCACAAGATCGGAAGAGAGAGAAGATCTTTCGACTTGTTGAATTTGACCATCATTATTAGTGCAAAGACAATCGAGATATTTCTTTCTTTCTTTGCGCTTTCGTAGACGTGGTGAGGGACGTTGCGACGCTCGGCTCTAAATTTCCCCGCACAAGCACAAAAAGCATCAAAATGACCACAAAGGCACCAATTGGTGCCAAAATGCACAGAACTCGCAATTTAGCCCCTAGCTAACTAAGAAACAATAAACTAACAGAAAACGAATAGAATCAACCTACAATTGCTAGAGAACTTGCATGATTTATCTTTGAATAAGTATGAATAACTCATATAAATATGAGTTATCAACGCGCACACGGCACAGAGGAGAGATTGGCAGTTATGGGTACCGTTCTTGACACTGTGAGAGAGCTTTGGAGCAGAATACAGAGACTGAATACAGGATCAGAATTTACTCAATCTCCGGCCTTATTGACCGTCTCTTTGTACCGTCCTTTGTACTTGTCTCTATCCTGCTCCACAACGGCCAGGTCGGCCTTTAGGGAAGTGACCTGACCGAAAAGTTCCTTGTTCTTCTTAGTTAGAAGCTCTTTTTCTTGCTCGGCCGCAACCTTCTTAGCCAATGCAGTGTCTCTGGCGGCCTCTGCCTAAGTCCGAGCAGTCACGGCGGCCGTTATCTGGGTCTCGGCATCCTGAAGCTTCGTTTCATTGGCAGCGATCAAGTTGATCTGGGGCTCAAGCTCTTGCATCTTTTTGCGCAAAGCATCTCGCTTGGTCCTTATCTCTGAGAGCATAGATAAGGCAGAATTCAGTTTAAAATTTCTGTCTACAAGCTGGTCTTCCAGCCACAAATATTTATGAACGAGTCACCTACCTTCCAGACGATCAGCCTCTTCATCTTGGCATTTTTTGAAAAGCAGGCTAGCGGCCTTCATTGCTTCGGCCATCACCTCGAAAGGTTCTTCTTGAAACGGGCGCAGTCCTGATCATTCAAGCCAAGCAAGTCAAGCCTAGGCGACCGATTCTGCCCATGACTCCTGCTTCCCTTGTTCTTTTTTCTTTAATGACTATCACGATCATCAGACCGTCCTCCAGGTCTCTTTTGTTGATCCTTTCTTGGACTAGGGCAGGACTTTTCTGAGGGTTGGCCTGGTCGGTAGCATTGTGATTGGCCTGAGAATCTTGGACATCGGCCTGTGGAGTAGCACCGGCATTCTCAGCAGGAGTTGTGACATTAGGGGTGGGAGGATCCTCATTATTCTCGGCCGCCCATTGGGCCAAGAGTTCAAAGTCTGCAATGTTGGCCATATCAGCTGCACAAGCAAATAATATATTAGAAATGGCCAAGTTATATAAATAAAGGAAAATAACGACTCGACATTTAAAAGAAAAAGTATGGAATGGCCACCCACCAAGGGCGGCCCTGATTTGGCGATTGCCGTGGACATCAACGATCGCCTTAATTTTTATGCGGCCGTCAGGAACGAGCGACGCAATCCTTCTAAGTCTTTGGATAGTCCCGAGCTCCAGGTCGCCTAGCTCCATTTCCTTGAAGGCGTATTCACTTGGTTTATTTAGAAAGTGGTCAAACTTCCAAACGGTCGGGAAGAGTGGCACCCCAGTGAGGTTGTCTTCTGACATCTGAGCCACACGACTAAGTTCCACGGGAGTATGGGGAAAGACCCAGAAATATTCTTTTTTCCACCCGGTCGGCAGAGACTCCATGTACGGCTTGAAGAAATTATACTGAGTACGATTCTTGAAAGAAACCGCCTCTTTTTGAGCGCCCTTAGTTCATTGCTCATACAGGTAATTCATCTCGAACAAGGTGAAGAATAACTTAATGGACACCGGCCAACCTAAGTTAGTCAACACATCCTCGTAACCTTGCAAAAATTCCCAAGCATTGGGGTTCAGCTGAGAAGGGGCGGCCTGAAGATAACGCAGAACTTGCCGTTGAAACCGAGTGAACGGCGGAACGATGTTCATCCTTTCGAAAACAATGTGGTACATTGTGAATTTCATCTCGGTCGTCCAAGCGGCAATGTCTTCACCTTTACTCATACCCTCGATCCTCCATCCCTCGTTGTTGATGAAGTGGGTCGCTAAAACTTCTTCATCAGGGCCGCCCCGACGGATTTTACTTTTGTTGGCACGGAGAGTGAGTGAAACCCATGACATGTCTTTCTCGGCCAACAGTTCAGGGTCATCTTCAGCTTGGTCTTGCTGGTTGGCATTAGCGACCTGTACTTGATCCACGTTAGCCTGGTCGCGCACTTCCACCGTAGCGTTACCGTCGCCCAGCGGAAGGTCATCCTCAATATTCATGATCTCCTCAGTGACCGGCTCGCCAGGGGGCTCGCGAGCGGGTTCCTCCCTCCGCGAGGTTTGATCAGACCTCGTAGAACTTGCCGAAGAGGTCGTCCAATCTATACTTGTAGAGCTTGATGACCCATCGGCCTGAGAGGAAGACGACCGGGCAGGGGTCGAAGCTGGTTGCGACGGTTGAGCCATGCTATGTGCAAGCGATACTGGCGGGCTTCCAGAAATGCGGCAGGTTTGTTTAGTCCGTGCCAGAATAAACCTGCGGAGGGGGAGGTAGTCAGGGTCGAGCGCACACAAGGGAAAGGGGCGACTTGGTCATCCCCAGACCTGACACCCCCTCCACTAGGTGAAATGCAACTACTAAAGGAACAATAAAAGGAAAGTCGGTCGAAATTACCTTACAACTCTGAAGCAGCAGACGAAGAAATAAATTACTGCGAGCGAGCGAGCACCAGCAAAAGCGAGCGAGCACAAGAAGTTGCGAGCAGGCAGAAGCTGGCGGAGAATTCGGAGGAAGTAGCAAATGGAGCTCTCCCTCGCACCCTATACATAGTGGGCCAACCAGTTGGTTGGGCCCAAAAGGGAAGAGACACAACTCTTCGTCTTCCTCCGTTACTTAGCTCCCAGGAGGAATGAAAAGGTGCGCTTGGAGAACCCCAAGCGTCACCTCAAAATACTCAAACATCTCGTCAGACGTCACTTCATTAAAAACTTGTCTTTTCAGTATTAATGGCACTAATAACTGCCACAACGGTCAGGGGGACCGGGCAGGGGGCAACGACCCCAAAGCAACACTTGGTCTCGCATGACCTAACCTGGAAGTAACGAACCAAACCTCCAACTCGAGTGGTCGCGTCCACACCCTCGAATGGACCACGATTGGTCGCTTGCTATGTGACGGCCACGCATGGCTTCCCTAGGGGGCAACAACTTCAAGGCTTAGCCCACCCTATGGCGACCTAGGCTTGGGGGGCAACTGTTCTGGAGTGGGCTAAAGGCCCAATTCGTCATAGCAGGCCCAGCGTGGCCCAATTAGCAACGTGCTCCGCAAGATGCAGTCACACCCGTAAAAGGTGCAACGGCCAGAGTGCCTAGTTCACCACCAGTATAAATGCATCACAGATCCCGAGAATTAGGTATGTAATCATTACCTTGTGACCACACACTGCTGACTTGGGCGTCGAAGTGTTATTGCAGGTACCACCCGCGTGCGGCCAAGATCCCGGTCCTTCAACTCCAGCGATCGGGCCAAATCATTCAAAGCAACTGAACGAGCAATCTGAACTACTCTGTACATTGGTCAAGGTACGATAACCTAGAAATTCCAAAAATTCCAGATCTGTAATTCGAAGAACATGAAAATGCAAATGCAACCCAAAAAACAGAAACAAAACCCTTAAACAGTGAAGATGCAAATGGTTTTGGTTTTTGATGTTTGCAGATTAACGCTAAACAAATGAAAAAAGTGATGGAAGAAATAATAAATTAGGTGATATTGTGTTCGTTGTAGATCTTGAATTGCAACAATGGAATTGCGAAAAAACGGAACCTAAAATGGAGAAGAGGAAGAAAGGGGATGAACAAACATGGTAGTCCTTCAATGGCATTTCATTATTCTTAACTGAAAATTAAATAAAATTATAATTTATATTTTTACTATGACATCCACGTAAGCATTTTGACATCCATATTAGCACCATTTTGTCCATATCAGCACCGTAACAGACATGTCAGCTGTTTTTAACGGAGTCTAACAAAAAGTGTAAAAAAGGTTAAATTTGCCATTATTTTAAAACATAAAGGACCAATTTGGGACAAAAATAAGATAAAGGAATAAATCGTTATCTAAAATTAAGCTAAGGGACATCCAGAGCAATTTAGCCAAAAATTTATAAATAAATACATTCTATCTAAAATATCAATAAAGGATTAAGTCGGTCGGACGTCCGAGTTAGTCGTCGTTCTAGGATGAGTGAACCGGATGGCTCAGTAATTCTAAAACCCTATGCAAAATATAATAAATAAATAAACATTTTCCCCAAGTATAGGGGATTAAGTCAGTTCTACAACTGGGTTAATCATCGTTCTAGAACGAATGAGCCGGACGGCTCAAGAGTTCTAGAATACCTATTCTATAAGAAAACCACCTCACTTCAAACCATTTTCCAAACTCCAAAAATTGTTTTCATAAAGTAGGGGATTAAATCAGTTGTACAACTGGGTTAATTATCGTTTTAGGACGAATAAGTCGGACGGCTCAGTAATCCTAAAACCCCTACATTAAAAAACACCAACAAACAAACTTTTTTCAGGAAGAACTACGTAGTTTTGATTTCTCCAATGCATTTGAAAGATACGTAAGAGCAGGGGCCCACTCCTGTCAAGCACAAAAAAACTAATTTTTAAGTCTTCTTCTTCTTCTATAATTCTAAATAAGAGGGTAAAATAATCTTAAAACACAACTAATTAGACGGTAACCTTCTTTAGGAAGGATGTCCTGGGGTGCTAATACCTTCCCCATGCTTAAACGACTCCCAAACCTTAAGTTAGCCTTATCCTAGCCCAAAGGAATTTTCCGAATTTGCCCTTAAACTAGAATTTCGGAGGCGGCTTTATTTCGAACTTCGAAGAATCCTTACCCAGATTTTTCGGTCGCTACAGTACCCAGAGGGACTGGATTAATTCTTAGAGTTTGCATATACAGAAATTAATGTTAAGTAGCCGAGTGTTCTGGACTGGGCTGAAGAACCATGAGAACCAGGCCAGGCAAAATACCACTTCCAGCGAGAGCCCATTATCCAGTGGAACTGCGGCTTCCCGCACTTAACGGCACTCAACGGTCAAGACCCGCTACCCGGATCCGACGCTTGCAATGCGCACTCCTCTATAAATACGGGTGCTACCCCTCACTTCCAGGTACGCTTTCCATTCCTTACAAATTCCACCTCACTCCCATACTGACTTAGGCATCAGAGTGTCTGCAGGTACACCCCACCCGACGTGGAATCCGTACTACCTCGGACTGACCGAACTCAATCTTCAAAGACCGAGACTCATCACCAAGTGACGCGAAGCAAGACATAAAGTACCCTGGATCAGGTTTATCCCGAGATCCAGTGCCAAACAATGGTGACCACAGTGGGAGGATAATCATTTGCTTCCATTCTGAAATACATTCAACCCAACCATCAGTAATGACTCTGACGGGTGGCTACTCCATCACATCTGGCGAGACGAAATGTGCCGTGAAACGAAAATGGCGAGAGATTGCTCATCTTTCCACTGCCCTTCGCACCAAGTCGTTCCCCTCTAGGAAACCACTGTTCTTCTCCGACGATGACTACCTCCTCGGCTCACCGAATGAGCACATCTTGTTAATCATCTCGGCTTCCATATCCAGTGTCAAGGCAAGGCAAATCCTCGTCGAACAGGGAAGCTCCGCCGATCTCATGTTCCAGAATCTCCTTCCCACACTCGGTTTATCTCCAAATGACTTGTCCTTACTCCGGGGCTGACCTCTCAGCCTTCGGGGAAGGACTGGCTTGACGTTTGGGCTACTTCGACACGTTTTGTAACTTACGGAGAAAAGAAGCTTGCCCGAACTATCAAGACCACCTTCCTGGTTGTACCCCTGGTTTCTCCCTATCACTGCATCGTTGGAAGACCGACTCGGTGTCGTGGCTTCAGCTGTCTACCTGAAGCTGAAGTTTCACTCACTCGAAGGCGAGGCCGTAACCATCCCAGCCGACTTGGAAGCCGAGAAACGCTGTCATTACCTCACCCTAAGAGGCACCTACCCAACTCCAAGAAATCCTTGAGCCTCCTCCTTCGGCTCTCGAAGTGAACCTCTCCGAGGTAGACGCCCGCTATGATCCTGGCAGTTTTGAGAGTGAATCTAACAATGAATTAGCGAAGGAACTCAAGAAGGAAATCTAACGCCCCGAGCCACATGGCGACTTCCTCGAAATTACTCTAGGCGACGACACCCTAAAAATAGTGAAGATAGGAGCCGACCTCAGCGATGCTGTAAGGGAGGCTCTAACTGCATGCCTACGCCAAAACGCCGATCTCTTTGCATGGTCTGCCTCCGAGTTACCTGGTGTAACACCCTAAATGATTTAGTTAATTATTTGATTAAATTATTTAAAGGGTTGCATTATTTAGTTATGTTAAATTATTAAAGTATTGTTTTATTTTAATCAGAGGGAGTAGTAATCGGTAATTCCGAGTGGTATGGAATGGCCCAAGAGCCCAAGCCCATTGACTTAGGCTCCTAGGCATTAGGGAGTGATGCAATTCACATCATTTGTGAAAGAAAGAAAGAAAGGAACGTAAGAAGAGAGAAAGGAAAAAGAGAGAAGAGAACGGCGCATCTAGGGAGAAAAGGAGAGGATTTGCATCGCACCAAGGGAAAAGGAAGGAGAAGGAGCTCTGTTGCTGAGGTTTTGTAGGTTACTTTGCGAGAAGGACTTTTCTACGGTTCATATAAGGTAAGGGGAGTCTCACTCTATAATAGGGAGGATAATGGGTTGTATGTAGATCATAGGCTCTTAATTAGTGTTATTTGATTATTGTATGATGTTTGAATCGTTGAATTTGATGATTTGCATGTTGAAATCGATTTAGGGCTTAAGTTAGGGTTTATAACATGTAATTTTTGTGATTTGTGGCGTGTTTGATGATTGAGCATGCAATTGATTGTTAGAATATGAAATTAGGAGTATTAGAATGATTATGGAGTGAATTGGTTTGGGAGAATTTGGAGAATTTGGGATTTTTGGGGTTTGGGGCGCCAAATTGCTAGGAATAAGGCGCCCTGTGTACTGTTCACGTGCTGGCTATGTGTCTGTGTGCAGGTGTGTTCTGCCAGGGCGCCAAGTTGCTGGGAAAATGGCGCCCTGCAATCGCTTTGTGTGGTCGTGGTGTGTGTGCGATGGCGGGGCGCCAAATGTCGCCCCTATGGTGCCCAGAACGGCGCTGTGTCACCAGAGTGATGGTTGGGAATATGGTGCCCTATGCACTGTTCATGTGCACATATGGGGTGGTTTGAGTGAAACTTCGAGTTCTGAGCATATTTCACCGTGCCATCTTTTGCAGTTACCTGCCCAAAATCAATTTTAAACATTTTAGCTCGAGTAGTTTTATTTTAACACGTGTCATTTGAGAGATGTTCTGGTGGGTATTGCTGTGGCGCTATATGAGTGCGCCTATGGGGTGGTTTGAGTGAAACTTCGAGTTCTGAGCATATTTCACCGTGCCATCTTTTGCAGTTACCCGCCCAAAATCAATTTTAAACATTTTGGCTCGAGTAGTTTTATTTTAACACGTGTCATTTGAGAGATGTTCTGGTGGGTATTGCTGTGGCGCTATATGAGTGCGCCTATGGGGTGGTTTGAGTGAAACTTAGAGTTCTGAGCATATTTTACCGTGCCATCTTTGCAGTTGCCTGCCCAAAATCAATTTTAAACATTTTGGCTCGAGTAGTTTTTTTTTGCATGTCTTTGTGTGTGTTGTGCAAGGCGTGGCACCAAAAAGTCTTTGTGGCGCCCCAAGCGCTCGTGTTCGAGATCAGTGTCTCGTTTGTGTCTTAGTTTGTGTCTAAGACTGTGTTGCCCAGGGGGGCGCCAGATTGCTAGGAAAATGGCGCCCAGTGGCTGTGTTGCCACAGGGGGCCCAAGTTGCTGAGTTTTAGGCGCCTAGTGCTGTGTTGCACAGGGTGGCGCCAGAATGTGGGAAAAATGGCACCTAGTGCTGCCTTGTGCCTAAGTGGGTGCTGTTTTGGTCCCTAGGTGACAGTTTGGTCCCTAGGTGCCAATTTGGTCCAAAAAGGTGCCAATTTGGTCCTTAAGTGTTGGTTTGGTCCTAAGAGTGTTTTAAGTCCCTGAGTGAGGTTTAGTCCTCTAGTTGAGATTAGTCCTTGGGACTTGATTATGTTGAGCTAGTGACTGAGGTGATTGAGGATGCCATGGGGGCATGAGCCATGGGGGCTAGAGCCATGGGGGCTATAAATGAGATTAATAATTGAGGTGAGAAATAATATGTGAATTGTGATATTGTAAATATGCTTGTGATGTGCTCATGGAGTCTCATGCATACATTCGGCTGCGGTCGCGACGTTTATAAATTAATTGTGAGGCCATGAGGGCCAGGCCATGGGGGCCAGAGTCATGAGGGCTCAATTTGATAATGATACTGCCATGGGGGCAAATGGTACCACATGCATGACTACATTGCATACATTCTCATAAACGCATAAGTGCTATTGATTAATGAGTGGTGTGATTTTGTGTGCTGTATACGTGACTGTGTGCTGCTATGGTCGTATATATATTGCTTATTATCATCCTTATTATATAGTTCGAGGCTCACCCTTTCTGTTGTTGTTTACCACAGGTAGTCATGAGTGAGGGCTTGCTACCTTCACTATTCCCCGAGTCGGTCTGCTCTGATACGTAGCACCTAGGGGATGGGATATAGACTCTAGTTTGATTTGTTTTGCTCACTGTGAGCTTTCATACTATTATACTATGTATTATTGAGACTGCTGATCATTCTGTTGAGATAGTGTTTTATTCCGCTGCGTGACACTTAATTTTATAGTGCGTGGTTTTATTGATAAAGTTTTTGAGAATTCCATCCTTTGAGTTGGTGTTATGTATTCCCTACTTAAAGAGATGTGCATTTTATTGAGTAGTTGATTTTAATGAAGTAAGTGTAGCATCCCATTGGATGATTTCATGTGGAAATGAATTTTTAAACTCTGATTTTTAATATAAATTGCCGGGTAGAAATGGGGTGTTACACCTGGTATCCCCCTAAAGGTGGCATGCCATCACTTTGGCAGTAAATTGCGATGCCAAATATGTGGCACAGCGACGAAGGGTGCAAAGTGAGGAAAAGTTCGAGGCCGCCTCCAAGGCAGTTGCCGACCTGATTTCGGCAAGATTCGTCAAGGAAGTCAAGTACACGACCTGGCTCTCCAATGTTGTATTGGTTAAAAAGAGCAATAGGAAATGGAGAACATCTGTGGATTATACCGACCTCAATAAAGCTTGACCCAAGGATGCATTGCCGGTCCTGAGCATTGATAAATTCTCGGTCCTGAGCATTCCGGCTTACGCCTACTTTCCTTTTTGGATGCCGACTCCGACTATAACCAAATTGCGATGAATCCACCAGATCAATAAAAGACAGCCTTCATGACTGATCAGGGCAATTATTGTTATGAGGTCATGTCGTTCAGCCTGAAGAATGCTGGGGCCACCTATCAATGCATTAAGGAGAAAGATTTCGGAGACCAGATCAGCAGAGTCGTCAAAGTCTACCTCGACGACATAGTCGTTAAAAGCAAAGAGGACAAAGGGCATGTGGCCGACATCGAGGAAATCTTTGTCGAGGCAAGGAAAAACAACCTCAGACTCAACCCCAAGAAGTGCACATTCGGCGTCAAAGCTGAGAAATTCGTAGGTTTTTGTCTCACCGAGAGGGGAATCGAAGCAAATCCAGACAAGTGCAGAGCCGTGACCAACATGTGTCCCCCCACAACCAAAAAAGAGGTGCAGAAACTAACCAATATGATTGCCCCTCTCTCGAGGTTCGTCTCTAAGGCAGCCAATCGATCACTCCCCTTCTTCAAGATCTTAAAGAAAGGGGTTGAATTCAAATGGACGCCGAAATGTGAGAACGCTCTTTCCGAGCTCAAGCAAATACTCTCAGAGCCACCAATAATGTTGAAGTCGGCAGAGGGACAAACCTTGTACCTTTATCTTGTCGTGGCCGAAGAGACCATCAGTGCAGTCCTAATTTGGGAAACTGAAGACGGACAGCGGCCTGTATACTTCGTCAGCAAGGAATTGCAGGGGGGCGAGTCCAGGTACCAAAAGATAGAAAAAGTAGCGCTACCCCGGTGATAGCTTCCAGGAGATTGAGGTCGTACTTCGTAGCGCACCAAATAGTAGTGAGAACGAACCAAATAGTAGTCGAGCTTTCTGAATTCGGCATCAAATACGAAGCCCGATCCGCACTCAAAGCTCATATTCTAGCCGATTTTGTTGCTGAAATGACACCGACATCCTCTAATTTGACATCTTTGCGATTGACCCTCCACGTCGATGGATCTTCGAATTTGAAGGGAAGTGGAGCAGGACTGATTCTGGAGAACTCGGAAGGCCTGATGATAGAGGTCTCCCTCAGATTTTCGTTCACGGCTTCCAACAATCAGGCAGAATATGAGGCGTGCATCGCCAGACTGAAACTAGCCTTGGACTTTGGCGCAAAGATCGTCAAACTAAACACTGACTCATTGTTAGTACTTTCCCAAGTCAAGGAAGATTTCGTGGCAAAACCCCATCTTGCAACGGTACTTTTCCCGAGTACGGGAACTACTCCTCTAGTTCGAACAGACAGAACGGAAGCACATGTGTCGGTTACAGAACGCCCACGCAGACGTCTTGGCAAAATTCGCCAGCACTAAACCAACAGGCAACCATCGAAGCATCATCCAAGAGAACCTGGAAAATCCCAGCGTTGACCACTGTAGCGACCGAAAAATCCGAGAACGGATTCTTCGAAGGTTCAAAGGAAGCCGCCACCAAATTTTAGTTTAAGGGCAAATTCGGAAAATCCTTTTAGGTTTAGGACAAGGAAAGTTTAGGGTTCGGGAGTCGTTATATGTGAGGAAGGTATTAACACCCCACAACATCCTTTGTCTAATTAATTACGCTTTATTAATATTTACCCTTTTATTTACAGAGAAAAAGACTTAATTAAATTTTTAATTTTTAGTGTTTGACAAAAGTGGACTCTTGCTCCTACGTACCTCGGATGTGTCATACCCCAATTTTGTCCGGCTTAGGTCAAAACCCTAATTTTCCCCAAAAAATAAATAAATAGAGGAGAAGAGAGCATCATGCATTGCATTTAGGTTTCCAAAAGTCATTTCAAAGTTTCTAGAATCATTTTTGGAGTAGGGATACATTTTTTGGACAAATTAGGGTTTTCAGTGCAAAAGGGTATTTTAGTCATTTTGCAAATAAGGAACAATTTTTCAAGACAAGTCATCCAACATGCATTTCAAGGTATTAGAGGTCACTCCTAGGGTGAAAAGTCATTTTTGAAGTGAAAATGTGCTTCGGGCAAAGAACTAGGGTTTTTAGGGTGAAAGGGCATTTTGGTCATTTCACAATAAAAACGGTCTCTTGTCCCAAATCCCTGAACAATCATCAATGATTTATTTGAGGAGTATTTGTGCCTAATTGTGATTGTTTTTGCGCACGAATATTAAACCTTTTGGCATAAAAATCAAATTTTTGGATAGAAGGGTAAAATGGTCATTTCCTTTGAGGTGGGGTAAATAAATCAATTTTGGGATTGGTTAGATCATAAAATTCAGAGTCCAATCATTGAATCATGGGACATGGCCCAAAATGGTATGAATTTAGAAGAATTATCTTGAAAAGAATAATCAATATTCTTTTGAATTTTGAAAGGTCAAGTATAGTACAATAGTACAATTTGCAATTCCACTCACTCCCCACTCCCTAGCTGCGCACACCAGCCCATACTCATGCAATTTTGATTTATTTTTATTGGTTGCAAATTGTATTTAAATCTTGGCCTTCCATTCAAGTTTTGAGTGCAATCCTCACCTTTCATTTGAATTAAAATGGCACTTGTGTAATAAGCTTTATGGAAGAATACAATTTTGTAAATGAACTTATCCTTCACCACCCTTCTTAAGCTGCGCCCTCAGCCCCCTCTCTCCTCACTTTGTGCTTTTTAATTGCCCTTAATCTATGTGACATTGCATCTTGACCATTGATTCAAATTTTATCTCAAATCCTATTGGTTTGCAAGAAGCACATTGTCATAAATACCCTTAAGTTTGCACCCCATATAAAACCCAAAAATAAGAGAAAATAAGGAGGACACTCTCATTTTTTACCCTAGCTAGCACTCTTCCTCTTCTCCTCCCTCTATTGGCCGAAACCCTTACCTCACTCTCCTCCATATTTTTTTGATTTCCTTCTTCTTTTCTCATCTAAAAGTTCATTTCTACTCCTTACATTTCCATCCCCTCCTACTCTAGTTCATCCTTGCATCATCAAAAGCTTGTGGTTTGAGGATTGGCTTGGAGTTTTCCTTCAAGTTTGTTCTTGCTTCTATTTTGCATTATTCTTCCTTTTTCTAGTTATTTCTTGAGGTAAGCTTATTATCTTTTGCATTTTTAATTATTAGCATGTGAATCTTTCTTCTACTCCTCTTTCCTCTCTCAAAGAGGCTTAGAGGGCTCATTTCAAACATTATGTCAAGGACATTGGGAGCCTTGGGTGTTTGAAGTGAGCCCTTGGCCTTGATGAGAGTGTTCTTGTGTTTTAACCATATGTTTTGCACTTTCACACTCATTTTTTTACTTTCCCATGAATAGAGAACTTTCACATATTATATGTATCTTCTTGTTCATATCATAACTTGCAAGTTGGATTTTGTCTTGATTTATGGGTGTAGGGGTTTCGGTTTTGAACCTTAGAAGTTAGGGTTTTTGTTTGCTTTCTTTTCACTCTTTGATCTATGTAAATAAAATGCATGATGTGCTTGATTTGCATGATTTGTTCTATGTATTGATTATGAGTTTTGGCATGAAAAAACTTGGTGTTTGTGCTCATATAGGGGTTCGGCCATAGAGCCCATTTTTGTGCATATTTTAGTGCTCAAAATGTGTTGTTTGATCTTGTGTAGATAAATGTCATTGTGTTAGTGTGTTTTGACTTCTAACCACTTTTTTTTTTTTTTTTACATTTTTACTTTACCATTTCATTAAGTAATTACCATTTACTTTTTTACATTTTTACTTTACCCTTTCATTAAGTAAATACCATTTGCCTCATGCATTTTTACTCTACCATTCACTAACTCTTTACTAAAAGTATTACTACTTGTCAATTTGCAAAAATACCCAAAATATTTTCACACTTTGCATTTCATCACTTGTGCTTACATGTTCATGCACTCATATGTGCTTATACCTCTTGTATTCTCATACTCTCTTACATGTTCATGCATCCATTAATATCATGTCTTGCATTCATTATCACATGATCATGCATTCATTAACATTATGCCTTGCATTCATTTTCACACGTTCATGCATTTATTAACACTATGACTTGCACTCTTTCTCATATGTTCATGCATTCAATAATGCTATGTCTTGCATTCCACAATTGGATACCCATGCATTCACGTGCTTGCCTAATCATGCATCCAATAATGATATGCCTTGCATTCCATAATTGTATATTCATGCATCCACATGCTTACATAATCATGCATTCAATTGTTCATAGCAACTTGTGAATACTCTTTATGATTGCTTTGCTTGTGTTCTAATTATTGTCTCGGTTTTGACTTGAAAAAGGATTTGAAATGTTCTACTTCTTTTCAAACCCGAAATTACATGCTTTTCTAGATAAAAACCCTAAGGCATTTTCTTAAACAAATCATTAGCCATCACTCGAAGTCGTTGCTTGTTTGATCGCTAATGAGGAGTTATTAGTGATAGTCACTCGAAGCCTCTGCTTGTTTGACTATTATGAAAGCTCCCATACCTTAATTAAACAACAAAAACTAATTCAAATTTCCAAAATAACATGAGCTATTAATGATACTTATCACTGATGCTCGCCACTTTTTCAAAACAATTTTCAAAAAATAGAATAATGCAACGTTGTCACTTGTAATCACTCGAAGCCTTTGCTTGTTTGGTTACCGGTTCCAACTCTCTTTTCTTTCGAGTTAGTACTGAATGCCACTCGAAGCCTTTGCTTGTTTGGTGTTCGCGAACACTTGAGTCTCATTTCGAAAACTCCAAAATTAAAATCTAAAAGCCGTTTTCAGACGCACAAATCGAGAACTACGTAGCTTTGATCCCTCATCCAGTGAGGGTACGTAGGACCGGGTTCATGTCCCGTCAAGCACACTTTCAAAAAGCCGAAAAAAACCGAGAACTACGTAGCTTTGATCCTCATCCCGGTGAGGGCGTGAGGACCGGGTTCATGTCCCGTCAAGCACCCTTTTCAAAAAATCTTTGTTTTGTTCCGCTTTTCAAAGATAACCAAAAATATTCTTTTCCCCCCTCCTATTTTTAAATAAAATAAACTCTTAAAGAAAAGAAAAGAAGTAGAACAAATTGCTTTCAAATCAACTTTTCCTAAACCACACATCAAGTTAATGGTTCCCTTTCGGTAGAAAGGACGCGTGGGGTGCTAATACCTTCCTCATGCTTAACCGACCCCCGAACCTACATCTCTTGTTTTCGAAAAGACCACCCGTTTTTTTTTCCAAAAAAGGTTTTTTTCAATGTTTTCCTAAATAAATATTGGTGGCGGCTCTACTATTTTCACGTTGTCAAACGAAAAGTCCAAACCGGATTTTTCGGGGCGCAACAGCTGGCGACTCTGCTGGGGACAATTTTTATTTTTTTTTAAAAAAAGGAGATGAGGGTCAAGCCTAATTAACCTGATTGTGTGTTTAATTTGTTTGATTTAAAAATTAGTATTCCTTTTTTCTTTTCTTTTCTTTTATATGCCTATGATTATGCTTATGCATGCATTCCTCAATTCCCATGTCCCCTTCTTCTCCGCTCCCATTCTTGAGGTAAGTCGTGCATATGACTGTTGTTGAAACCTAGTTTAGTTCATTGGTATTCTGATATTGAACCCTAGGGTAGATGATATGTTGTTCCTTGCCTTTTGTCTGGACTGTTCTGGTTTTCCTTGCAGGTGGGGTTGGGTAGATTTTAGGAAGTATATCCTCGATCACACACTTTCACACCTTATGATTTGTGTGCTATGAGTGGGCTCCTATACCCGGATCCAACAAACACTTAGGGGAGTGGAGGCGATTAGTGACTGTCATTCAAGACCTTTGTCTGTCTGATACTCATGAAAGTCTCAACCGGAGTACGTTTTCTCATGACACCTCACACTTGGTAGCATTCTACATTTGTGGGTGTCGGCATGAGGATTCTATAGCTTCGGTAGCCATTGTGAGGGTGTGAATTAGAACTACATGGGAGGAACCTTTGAAGTTGCCCTAGAACTCAGGATTCTCACCTTGGTAGGACACGAGGGCATACGAATTGTGTGCTGCATGGTAATTTAGGACATGTCTTCCTCGAAAGGAACTTTTTCCAAGTTTTTCCAAGAAAAATACAAAAAAAATATTTTCCTTCTTTCAAATAAACCGCTGCGTGAGGCGGCACGTAGTGTGTCTCCTAAATTTTTGAACTTTCGTCCATACGCATCGCTTTTATTTTCTCCACATGCATCATTCACATCATAATCGCATCATGCCGCATTCATTAAAGCTAAATGTTGTAAATATTTGCATTCATATTGCATTGCATTTGCATTTGCTTGCCGGGGACCACTGAATAATGTACCGTCTTGTCATAGGTGCATCAGAATGGAATTGAATAGCAAGACTTCACTTACTTCTCGCTTCCCAGTTATGAAGAAGGTTGATGTTAGTAGTCTTAGACAGTGTGCAGCCCTTATGGGCCCGATTGAGAGGGATTCCTTTGATCAGGCATATGGGAATATTCGTAGGCTTTTGCAGTTGGATGTTCAAGAGGATGCTCTTATAGCTTTGAGCCAGTTCTACGACTCTGATGTGAGATGTTTCTTCTTCAAGAATTTTCAGCTATCACCTACATTAGAGGAATATGAGCAGCTTTTGGGGTTCTCCAGATCTCATGCTAGACCCTATCAATATCAGGGGCAATACTACACTGATGAGAAGCTTGCAATGTTGCTTAGGATTGGTGTGGACGAATTGAGATTGCAAAAGTTAAAAAGAAATGGTATAGTTGGGTATCCGCAAGAGTATTTTGAGGGCCTGATGCAATCCTATGCTTTGGCTAAGAAGTGGGGTTCATTCAAGTTAGTGCTTGCTCTCACCATATTTGGGGTTGTTCTCTTTCCTCAAATAGAAAAGTATGTTGATGAAGATGCGATTGGTGTATTCTTGGCCTTCAAGGACACCAAGAACCCTATCAACCCTGTGCCCGCTGTTCTTGCTAACACATACCATGCTCTCACCCGCTACAATCAGTTCCATAAAAAGAAGACGTGTCTTTCTTCTCATGTTCTCTATGCTTGGCTTATTACCCATGTAATCCATAACCGAAATGATGTTAGGGAGCTAATTTCTTATGCTCTAGGTTGTGATGTGAAGGTCAGAACTACTCTGGATTGGGTTGAGTTTTTGAAGGACCTCAATGATCTCCAAATCCGATGGTATACAGTTGCTTGTTGGGATGACAGACCTGTGGTGGTGTTCAGCTGTGGAAGTTTTCAAAACGTGCCTCTCATGGGGACTCAAGGGTGTATCAATTTCAACCCTTCATTGACCTTAAGGCAACTCGGTTACCCGATGAGGAACTCACCCTCCGAAAGCATGATGTCCCGTGTTTACCTCTATAAGGGGATGCCTAAATGCGGTGATTTGCTTCGAAGAGTTCAACAGTCATGGGAATCCGTAGTGCGAAAAAGGAAGTGAAGAGTCACAAAAAGAACCAGTGACATCACCTTCAATCAATGGCTCAAGGAGAAGCTTCAAAGGACAAAATCACCGAGTCAAGGGATGCTTTCCCTTGAGGAGGAGATACCAGAGCCCTATGTCCCTACCTATGAAGAGCTGAACGAAGTCAAGTCTGCTTTAGCAAAGGTGGAAGAGGAAAAGAAAGCATTGCAGGCTAAGTTAGAGGAGATGGCTCTAGAGAAAGAAAAACTAGAAGAAGAAAACGCTGTCAAAATGATCGCTGTGGAAGAAAGTGTTAAGCGATTCAAGAAAGAAGAGAAAGGAAAGATAGAAGCCCAAAGATATCTGAAAGGAGCCAGAGAGGAGCTCCAAAGGTATAAACAGAAAACAAGGAAGGCACTTGAAGAAGCACAAGAATGGAAGACAATAGCCACTGAATCAGGACAAGAATCACATCTGGTGGTAGAATTGAGGGGGCAGCTGAGAAACCTCGAGCGAGAAAGATTCTCAAAGATGTCCTGACAAGAATATCAGCAAGCCCTGAGATTTGAAAGAGAAATATCTGATGAATTGAAGAGGGACCTTCACTGTCTAGAGGAGGCCTACAGACAGGTCCGAGCTAAGAGCCAATATTGGGAAAAGCGCTTCCTAGATTTGATTGGGAAGATTGAAGATCAAGAGATCATTAAGGAGCTTAGGGATGAGATCCAGTTGTGGAAGAGCAAGTTCTCGGCCATCGAGAGGCGCGATCAAAGCTATGTTGGGGGTTCCCAAGAATTTGAGGATAGCTGAGGCTGGGATGCATTTCTTCAACACCCCACCCGAGGTGTACCAGTTTGTGAAGTACTGCAGAGCGTTGATCACAGAGTTCAAGGAGCAGTCTCAAGGTGTGAGTGTCAACAAGAAGAGGAAGAGGGTTGGGGAGCTTGAAGCTATTTGTATTTGAGTTGTTTACTTGTACTCTTCAGCTTAAGCGTTTATTTTGAGTTTTGTATTCAAGAATATTGTACCTTTTTTATGAGCGATTATCTTGTCTTTTCCCTTTAATGAAAATTGGTGAAGCTTTGAATTCTTGATGAATGAAGTATGCTATTTCGATTCCTTGTTTACTTCACTTCCTAAATCAAAAAAAAATGTTTATGCGCTTATGACAAGATAAGGTATCCTGTGGTTCCCGGCATCAATCAAACATTGCGCATGCATCCATACATCCATTCATGCATTCATCTTGATTCTTATGCAATAAATGTTTAAATAAACAGAAAAGGCACGCTGGTTCACTTTCACCGTTACAACACACGGCTTCAAGCGAGATTAATGGCAAGCAATCCAGAGAATCCAGAGGTCGAGATTGAGAGTCAGGTGGATCCAGATGACCCGGTTATAGCAATACTCAACCCTGAGCAACTGGCTCAAGAGAACCAGGCTTTGAAAGATAAGATGGGTTCTATGGAGGCCCGGATGCATGAGATGTTGGTCATGCTACAAAGTTTGAAGAATGGGACAGCTGCTGAAGGTGCCGCCATAGTGGGTCCAGATGGTGTCACTTCTTTCGTTCCTCCGCTTGATGTCGAACGCTACGCTGATTCTGATTCCTCCGGATCCGGTCGACCACCCGCTTTTGCTTCAGAAATGAATGTGTCGAATCAGTACACTCCACAAAGATATCCTTGGGGTATGCCTGCTGGGTACATGCCGAGAACTATTGGGCCCATTCCTGCTCGTGTGGCTGCGCCTAATCCAGTCACTGTCGCCGTGTTTGGGGAAGCTGCCGGAGGACCGCAGATCCAGGCTCCTAGTCCCCATGTTGTGCTCAGTCCTACTTCGTGGCCTGTAGCACATCCTCACGGTGTTCCTCAGCCTGGAGGATATTATTACAGTATGGGGAGTCACCCCCAAGGACACATGTTTGAGGGATCTCGGCCAAATGATATGATTCGTGCACTTGAAGAAAGAGTAAGGACAATGGAGGGTGCTGGTGTTAGAGCCAAGGAAGCCCGTGAGCTGTGTTTAGTCCCAGATTTGGTTTTACCACCGAAGTTCAAAGCTCCTGAGGTGGACAAATACAGAGGAATCGGTTGTCCAGAGAGCCATGTTACAATGTTTGTCCGGAAAATGGGTCCCTATGCCAATGACGATAAGCTGCTGATTTACTGCTTCCAAAATAGTTTGGCTGGAGCTCCTCTAGATTGGTACATGAAACTGCAATCCTCTGAAATTCGTTGTTGGAAGGATTTGTCGAAGCATTCATGAGACAATATAAGTACAACATGGATATGGCTCCAGATAGGTCACAATTGCAACACATGAGTAAGCGCGAGAAAGAGACTTTCAAAGAGTATGCTCAGAAACGGCGAAGCATAGCTGCCCAGGTCCAACCTCCTCTGACTGAGAAAGAAATGGTGTACATGTTCTTGGAAACCCTGCCAGCGATTTACTATGACAGGCTGATTACAAGTGTTTCAACTAGCTTCTCCGATATGATAGTCTTCGGGGAAAGACTTGAGCATGGTCTTCGAAGCGGGAAGATTTCAAATCATCTCAGTAGTGCAGGAAGCTCTGGTGGTTCAAGTAATCAGAAGAAATACCAGCCCCAGTTCCCGAAGAAGAAAGAAGGAGAAACTAATGTCATCTCAGGAGGAAATTCATCTTTGGTACCCCTCCACCACAAACTGTTCCATTCTTCTCGCTCCGTGCCACCCAAAGAAGGCAAATGACAATCACAAGACTCAGGGTTATCAGTTCAAGAAATGGACCAGTTTTGATCCAATCCCAATGACATACACTGAGTTATTTAATCACTTGACTTCCAATAACCTGATCAACACTCGGCCCATGAAAGTCGTTCAACCGCCATTTCCCAGAGGTTACAACGCTAATGCCACCTGCAGTTTCCATGAAAATGGGGTCGGTCATACTGTGGAGGAGTGTAAAGCTTTAAAGCATGTGGTGCAAGACCTGATAGATGCTGGTTGGATCTCGTTTAAAAAGAACAGCCCGAATACAACAATCAATCCATTGCCAGGTCATCAGGGGCCGGCTGCCAACGCTATAGAAAGTTTCGTCGAGGAATTGGTAAGAGATGTGCAGAAGATCAAAACTCCATTGAATGTTATCTACGCTGAGTTATGCCGGGCTGAGGTTGTTAAAGAGGGGTGTTGCCACGAAGAAGGGTGTGCTGACTCTTTATGTGTGGGAAATTGTGAAAGCTTCAAGATGATTCTGCAGGACCTGATGGATCGGTGTGTGGTCCAGATAGGAACCCATGGTATGGAAGATGAAATGTCGACTCTACATGGTATGGAAGCCAAAGCTCGACCAATAGTCACTGAAGACCCAGTTCCCTTCTCATGCGAGGAAGAAATCAATGAAGACGTAACGGCGGTACCTACAAAAGAGGGATGTTGGGATACCCTAGGGGAGCCCAATGGAAAGTTTGATTACTTGGTCAGATATGATGCTCCCGAGAGTGCTCAAATCCGAATGGAAGACATCCAGCCCACAGGATGGGATGAGGAAGATGAGCAACACAACCAAGTTGCTGTCATCAGGGACAGTTCTGAATCTGAAGAGGTGTGGACTCTATACGCTGATAAAGGTAGAGAGATCAGAAGACCTATTGAGATTCCTTACAATTACAATCCTGGATTAGTACGGGCAAATGCTCAACCAATAGTGATTAAAGTTCCGGCTCCTTTTCCCTATGAGTCAAACAAGGCAGTTCCCTGGAGGTACACTGCCCTATCTACAGTAGAAGGCGCCCCAAGTGCCCCTACTGTGACCAACATAGCAGGATCAAGCGGGATCACAAGAAGCGGAAGAGCGTATGCTCCTGAAACCCTCCGGGCAGAAACATCCAGAGAGGCTGAGCAGAGAGGTTGTAAAGGAAATGAAAAAGAGCCAGAGGTTGCTCAAGAGAAAGTGGTGGAAAAAGGAGCAAATGAATTCTTGAAGATCGTCCGGCAAAGTGATTATCGAGTGGTTGATCAGTTGAAACAGACACCATCCAAGATATCCATGCTATCATTGTTGCTCAGCTCGGAAGCACACAGAGCAGCTTTGATGAAAGTGCTCAGTGAAGCTCATGTTGCAGAAGATATCTCAGTGAATCAATTTGATGGGATTGTGGGGAATGTAGTGGCTGCAAATCACCTAACGTTTGCTGATGATGAGTTGCCTTCGAGTGGAAAAGAACACAATCAAGCTCTGCATATCTCGGTAAAGTGTGGAGACTATGTGCTGGCCAGAGTGCTAATTGACAATGGGTCTTCACTGAATGTAATGCCGAGGTCAACTATGGATAAGTTAGACGTTGACTGCTCCTACATGAAGCCAAGTTCGACACTGGTACGAGCATTTGATGGGTCCAAAAAAGGAAGTGCTGGGAGAGATGGAATTTCCCATCCAGATTGGTCCAGAGGTTTTCTGTATCAACTTCCAAATCATGGACATTACCTCTTCATATAGATGTCTGCTAGGAAGACCCTGGATTCACATGGCTGAGGCAATCCCTTATTCTCTACATCAACGGGTCAAATTCGTAGTTGACGACAAGGTTGTAGTGGTATTTGGTGAGGAAGAGACTCTGGTTAATAAGCCATCAGAATTCAAATATGTGGAAGCCGCCGAATAGTCTCTGGAAACAGCCTTTCAGTCCTTGGAGATCGCCAATGCAGTATTTGAGAGGACCAGGGAGGAGGAGATGGTTGCTAAGATCATGTCAGCCCAAGGATATAAGGTTGGTTCTGGCCTGGGAAAGTTTGGTCAGGGAATTCTGGCTCCCATCAAACTGAAGGAAAACAAGGACCATTGCGGGCAGGGATACACTCTGAATGAGGAAGAAAGAAGAGAAATGGCAGACGAGCGAAAGCGCAAATGGTTGGCCAAGCTGAGGGGTCAGGACCCCGGGTCGAAGAAGATTCCACTTTGTGATCTCTACCAAAGTTTCAAGAGTGCCAGTATGCTGGATCCGGATCAGATCACTGCTATTGAGGATGGTTCAGAGAATGAAGAAGGAAGAGCCAGCTTAGTCCGTCGCTGCAATGCTACAGAGGAGCTCAAGAACTGGAAAGCTGTGGATTTTCCCATTACCTTTAGTTCAAAGTAATGATTGTAATGCACACCTTTGGCTCTGCCCAAGGCCTTAGGGTAGTTTGTTAGGGCATGCATGTTTTCATTTTCAATGACACTATCATCAATAAAAACGCTTGTTTTGAATTTCATCAATAAAATTTCTTTTCTTTCATTTGTCTCTTTGTTTCCTTTTTCACTTTATTATGTTTTGTTTTGCTTTTCATTCTGCTATCTGCTTCCACGAATGCAGATCAAAAATAATTATCTCTGAAAATAACAGTGCCAACGATCCTTATTACGACTTTGATCATCCAATTAACCAAACTGAAGGGGATGTTGATGAAAACTGGGAAACTCCTCCGGAATTAATGAGATTAATAGAGCAAGAAGAAAAGATCATTCAACCTCATGGGGAGTCGATTGAGATCGTCAACCTGGGTACAGGAGAATATAAAAGAGAAGTTAAGGTCGGTACCGCCATGGAAGATGATGAGCGCAAAAGGTTAATCTAGCTCCTGCATGATTACGCTGACGTCTTTGCGCGGTCGTACAAAGATATGCCAGGGTTAGATACTGACATTGTTGAGCATAGGTTGCCAGTCAAGCCAGAGTGCCCACCAGTCAAGCAGAAATTAAGAAGAATGAAGCCAGAGATGTCACTGAAAATTCGGGATGAGGTAAAGAAACAGTTTGATGCCGGGTTTCTAGCAGTTGCAAAGTACCCACAATGGGTAGCCAATGTCGTCCCTGTTCCGAAAAAAGATGGCAAGGTCAGAATGTGTGTCGATTACAGAGATCTGAACAGAGCTAGTCCCAAAGATGACTTCCCCCTGCCTCACATCGACATTCTGGTGGATAGTACAGCCCATCACTCATTGTTCTCCTTCATGGACGGGTATTCAGGATACAATCAAGTAAAAATGGCTCCGGAAGATATGGAGAAAACCACCTTCATAACTCTCTGGGGCACATTCTGCTACAAAGTGATGCCTTTTGGACTCAAGAATGCCGGAGCAACTTATCAGAGGGCAATGGTGACGCTATTCCATGACATGATGCACAAGGAAATTGAGGTGTATGTGGATGATATGATTGCAAAGTCCAAGACTGATGAAGAGCACATTGTTAATCTACGAAAACTCTTCGAGCGCCTACGGAAATTTAAGCTCAAACTAAACCCAGCAAAATGCACCTTTGGTGTAAGATCCGAAAAGCTACTGGGATTTATTGTCAGTCAAAAAGGGATAGAAGTTGATCCAGATAAAGTTAAAGCAATCCTTGAAATGCCAGTGCCAAAGACTGAAAAAGAAATTTGTGGTTTCCTTAGGAGATTGAACTACATCTCAAGGTTCATATCCCAATTAACCGCCACTTGTGAACCCCTCTTTAAACTGTTGTGCAAGAATCAGAAAGCAGAGTGGAATGATGATTGCCAGAGGGCCTTTGAAAGGATTAAAGAGTATCTACAGAATCCGCCAATTCTGGTGCCGCCGGTGTCTGGTAGACCGCTTATCTTGTATCTAACTGTGCTGGACAGTTCAATGGGTTGTGTACTGGGACAGCATGATGAGTCGGGAAGGAAGGAGCATGCCATTTACTATCTGAGTAAAAAGTTCTCCGACTGTGAGACGAGATATTCGATGCTTGAAAAGACTTGTTGTGCCTTAGCTTGGGCTGCCCATCGTTTGAGGCAGTACATGTTGAGTCATACAACCTGGTTGGTATCTAAAATGGATCCAATCAAGTACATTTTTGAAAAGCCAGCCCTCACAGGACGAATCGCTCGGTGGCAGATGTTATTATCAGAGTATGATATTATGTATGTCACGCAGAAAGCAGTCAAGGGCAGTGCACTTGCCGAGTATTTGGCATGTCAGCCAATTCAAGATTACCAGTCAATACAGTATGATTTTCCCGACGAAGACATCATGGCACTGTTTGATGAAGGCAAATCTCAAGAAGAGGAGAGGTGGAGAATGATATTCGATGGTGCATCCAATGTGTGGGGACACGGAGCTGGGGCGGTGTTAATTTCCCCTGATAATCGCTTTGTTCCAGTCACTGCCAGATTGAGCTTTTATGTCACCAATAACATTGCAGAATATGAGGCATGCATCCTAGGCATTCAGGCAGCCCTTGAATAGAAGGTTAAAAGGCTTGATGTGTATGGCGATTCAGCTTTGGTTGTTCATAAGGTGAAAGGCGATTGGGAGACCAGAGACCCCAAATTAATCCCCTACTGCAACTATGTTCAAGAGTTGATGAAGTCTTTCGATGAGATCACCTTCAAGCATATCCCCCGAGGCGAGATTCAGCTGGCCGATGCCTTGGCAACTTTGTCATCAATTTTCAATGTTAACTATGACAAGAGATTGACCAATATCAGAATTCAGCACCGAAGCCTGCCTGCGCATCACTACTGCTCAGCAATAGATGAAGAGCCCGATGAGAAGCCTTGGTATCATGACATCAAGCAATACATCACTAATCAGGAGTACCCACTTGGGGCATCAGAGAATGACAAGAGAACTCTCAGAAGATTGTCAAGGAATTTCTTCTTGAGTGGTGAAGTTCTCTACAAGAGGAACTATGATATGGTTCTCCTGAGGTGTGTTGCTAGAGAAGAAGCTGAAAAGATCATGAGAGATGTGCACGAAGGCTCGTTTGGAACCCATTCCAGCGGGCACACCATGGCTAGAAAGATCTTAAGGGCGGGTTATTACTGGTTGCAAATGGAATCGGACTGCTACAGCTTCGTAAGAAAGTGCCACAAATGCCAGATCTATGCTGATCATATCCATGTGCCGCCTGCCAAACTAAATGTTTTGACTGCATCTTGGCCATTCTCGATGTGGGGCATGGACGTCATAGGGCCGATAGAACCCAAAGCGTCAAATGGGCATCGTTTCATCCTGGTCGCCATTGACTATTTCACAAAGTGGGTCGAAGCTGCCTCATATTCGAGTATAACCAGTTTAGTGGTTGCCAAGTTTGTTAAGAAAGATCTGATCTGCCGTTACGGTCTTCCCGACAAAATTATCACTGATAATGGCAGCAACTTGAACTGCAGGACGATGAAGTACCTGTGCGCCGAGTTCAAGATTCAGCATCACAACTCGTCCCTGTACCGTCCCAAGATGAATGGGGCAGTGGAAGCGGCCAACAAGAATATCAAGAAAATAGTGCAGAAAATGGCGGTAACCTACAAGAATTGGCATGAAATGCTCCCTTTCGCTTTGCATGGCTATTGTACCTCGGTGCGTACATCGACTGGGGCAACCCCTTTATCTCTGGTATATGGGTCAGAAGCAGTGCTTCCCATTGAGGTTGAAATATCCTCCCTGCGGGTACTAATGGAAACCAAATTGGAAGAAGCAGGGTGGGTACAGGCCCGTCTGGATCAGCTAAATCTCATTGAGGAGAAAAGAATTGCAGCCTTGTGTCATGGGCAACTGTATTAGCAGAGGATGAAAATTGCTTTCGACAAGAAGGTTCGTCCCCGAGAATTCAATGAGGGAGATCTGGTACTCAAGAAGATTCTGCCTATTCAGAGTGATCCCCGTGGGAAGTGGTCGCCCACCAATGACGGACCGTACGTGGTAAAGAAAGCCTTTTCCGGAGGAGCGCTAATACTCACAAGTATGGATGGCGAAGATCTGAGGAACCCAATTAACTCTGATCAAGTGAAGAAGTATTATGCCTGAAAGAAATAGACGGAAAAAGAGAAAGACGAGCCAAGTAAGAATTAGCTCGCTAGGTTGAAAACCCGAAAGGGCGGCCTAGGCAAAATCAGAGCGACCCGGTGGATTGAAAACCCGCAAAGGGCGATCCAGGCAAAAATTAGGGTCAGAAAGCTTGGGCATGAAAAGTAGACAAAGGCATACAACACCCCGAAGGTCTGGATAAGAGGGTGGTCAAAGTCATGGAAACAAATGGTTGGCACTGTCCCACAGAGATGGACAGTCAGAAATTAGCTTTTCTCTTTTTCGTGTCTTTTTGTAGTTTAAACTCTCAAATGTATTGAACGGTCGGCGTAACTTTCTGTACGACCGGCTTCTATATCAATAAAGTTCAATCTTTCTCATATCATTTGCTATTTTCTCGCTTTTACGCTCGCTCAAAATAAGCGTTTTATGATGATGATGACATTGATCTGTAAAACATATGCACCAATCATAAAGCATCACAATCATTGCGAAATTTCTAAAAGTCATGGAAAGGAAACAACTTTTCAAAGCAAATTAAGTTCGCAAATAAACAATTATGCTCGTAATCACCCCCAAGCGGCAAAAATATAAAGCAAATCTGCACTTGGCTCATACGCCACCACAATCCTAATCAGCTACGCAGTTGTGTCACAGGTTGGTCGAACTAGCAAAAGAAAAGCCAAAAAAGCAAAAGAGCAAATGAAAAAACAAATGATCAGAAAAAAGAAAGCTGATCAGAAAAGAATCAAATAAAAAAACACACATAGTCAGAAAAAAAAGAAAGCTGACCAAAGAAAATCAAGAATAGCATTTCATTGCATTCATCATCACACCAAAATCATAGCATTGCATGCACTCGCATAACATGTTCCTGCATAACATGCCTTTGCATAACATGCACCCATGCTTCATGCATCATCCCTTGCATCAGTTGACGTATGCAGGTACCTCAATTCAATGCGCCAGCATTGGCCATCTCAATCAGTCAATCAACAGGATTTGTGAATCCCTTCAGGACCCACGCGTCCCTTCAGGACCAATGCGTCCCCTCAGATCCCGTCGTTATCGAGCACCGACGAATCATCGGACCTAGAGTCCCCGGTTTAGTTCAAATCAACAGTCCAAACGGCGACTTTGAACTCGACCTTCATCTCGCCAAGTCATCACGGAGCATGATGGATCGGCCCCTCAAACCTCGTGTCCTTCACTTCGCCAAGTCATCACTGAGCATGACAGATCGGCCCCCGGACTTCGCGTCCTTCAGACAGCTGTGTCAGTAAAAAGCACAGTGTAAGTCCGTCAAGGTAAAATGTATCAGTCCTACAACTTGATATTGAACCTCAGGCCGCTCGAACAGGCCACCTCCAGAACCCAAGTGTTCCTTCAGAGCCACAAGCGCTCCTTCTTTACTGCATTCTTTATCACTTTCTTGATTTCCTGCCAGTGTCGGCCTCCCAGAGGTCGATACCTTCTTTACTGAAAATGGAAAAGGAAAATGCGGCTTTTTCCCTAGGTAGACAAAATCGGTATAATTTCTGAATTCTTTATCTCTATTTTGCCTCGGAATATGTTTCGGCCAATTCATATTCCTTGTTAAAATCTAGATAAAGAGGGGCAGCTGTCATACCCCAATTATGTCCGGCTTAGGTCAAAACCCTAATTTTTCCCAAAAAAATAAATAAATAGAGGAGAAGAGAGCATCATGCATTGCATTTAGGTTTCCAAAAGTCATTTCAAAGTTTCTAGAATCATTTTTGGAGTTGGGATACCTTTTTTGGACAAATTAGGGTTTTTCCGTGCAAAAGGATATTTTAGTCATTTCGCAAATAAGGAACAATTCTTCAAGACAAGTCATCCAACATGCATTTCAAGGTATTAGAGGTCACTCCTAGGGTGAAAAGTCATTTTTGAAGTGAAAATATGCTTCGGGCAAAGAACTAGGGTTTTTAGGGTGAAAGGGCATTTTGGTCATTTCACAATAAAAACGGTCTCTTGTCCCAAATCCCTGAACAATCATCAATGATTTATTTGAGGAGTATTTGTGCCTAATTGTGATTGTTTTTGCGCACGAATATTAAACCTTTTGGCATAAAAATCAAATTTTTGGATAGAAGGGTAAAATGGTCATTTCCTTTGAGGTGGGGTAAATAAATTATTTTGGGATTGGTGAGATCATAAAATTCAGAGCCCAATCATTGAATCATGGGACATGGCCCAAAATGGTATGAATTTAGAAGAATTATCTTGAAAAGAATAATCAATATTCTTTTGAATTTTGAAAGGTCAAGTATGGTACAATAGTACAATTTGCAATTCCACTCACTCCCCACTCCCTAGCTGCGCACACCAGCCCATACTCATGCAATTTTGATTTAGTTTTATTGGTTGCAAATTGTATTTAAATCTTGGCCTTCCATTCAAGTTTTGAGTGCAATCCTCACCCTTCATTTGAATTAAAATGGCACTTGTGTAATAAGCTTTATGGAAGAATACAATTTTGTAAATGAACTTATCCTTCACCACCCTTCTTAAGCTGCGCCCTCAGCCCCCTCTCTCCTCACTTTGTGCTTTTTAATTGCCCTTAATCTATGTGACATTGCATCTTGACCATTGATTCAAATTTTATCTCAAATCCTATTGGTTTGCAAGAAGCACATTGTCATAAATACCCTTAAGTTTGCGCCCCATATAAAACCCAAAAATAAGAGACAATAAGGAGGACACTCTCATTTTTTACCCTAGCTAGCACTCTTCCTCTTCTCCTCCCTCTCTTGGCCGAAACCATTACCTCACTCTCCTCCATATTTTTTTGATTTCCTTCTTCTTTTCTCATCTAAAAGTTCATTTCTACTCCTTACATTTCCATCCCCTCCTACTCTAGTTCATCCTTGCATCATCAAAAGCTTGTGGTTTGAGGATTGGCTTGGAGTTTTCCTTCAAGTTTGTTCTTGCTTCTATTTTGCATTATTCTTCCTTTTTCTAGTTATTTCTTGAGGTAAGCCTATTATCTTTTGCATTTTTAATTATTAGCATGTGAATCTTTCTTCTACTCCTCTTTCATCTCTCAAAGAGGCTTAGAGGGCTCATTTCAAACACTATGTCAAGGACATTGGGAGCCTTGGGTGTTTGAAGTGAGCCATTGGCCTTGATGAGAGTGTTCTTGTGTTTTAACCATATGTTTTGCACTTTCACACTCATTTTTTTACTTTCCCATGAATAGATTCATATATTATATGTATCTTCTTGTTCATATCATAACTTGCAAGTTGGATTTTGTCTTGATTTATGGGTGTAGGGGTTTCGGTTTTGAACCTTAGAAGTTAGGGTTTTTGTTTGCTTTCTTTTCACTCTTTGATCTATGTAAATAAAATGCATGATGTGCTTGATTTGCATGATTTGTTCTATGTATTGATTATGAGTTTTGGCATGAAAAAACTTGGTGTTTGTGCTCATATAGGGGTTCGGCCATAGAGCCCATTTTTGTGCATATTTTAGTGCTCAAAATGTGTTGTTTGATCTTGTGTAGATAAATGTAATTGTGTTAGTGTGTTTTGACTTCTAACCACTTTTTTTTTTTTTTACATTTTTACTTTACCATTTCATTAAGTAATTACCATTTACTTTTTTACATTTTTACTTTACCCTTTCATTAAGTAAATACCATTTGCCTCATGCATTTTTACTCTACCATTCACTAACTCTTTACTAAAAGTATTACTACTTGTCAATTTGCAAAAATACCCAAAATATTTTCACACTTTGCATTTCATCACTTGTGCTTACATGTTCATGCACTCATATGTGCTTATACCTCTTGCATTCTCATACTCTCTTACATGTTCATGCATCCATTAATATCATGTCTTGCATTCATTATCACATGATCATGCATTCATTAATATTATGCCTTGCATTCATTTTCACACGTTCATGCATCCATTAACACTATGACTTGCACTCTTTCTCATATTTTCATGCATTCAATAATGCTATGCCTTGCATTCCACAATTGTATACCCATGCATTCACGTGCTTGCCTAATCATGCATCCAATAATGCTATGCATTGCATTCCATAATTGTATATTCATGCATCCACATGCTTATATAATCATGCATTCAATTGTTCATAGCAACTTGTGAATACTCTTTATGATTGCTTTGCTTGTGTTCTAATTGTTGTCTCGATTTTGACTTGAAAAAGGATTTGAAATGTTCTACTTCTTTTCAAGCCCGAAATTACATGCTTTTCTAGATAAAAACCCTAAGGCATTTTCTTAAACAAATCATTAGCCATCACTCGAAGCCGTTGCTTGTTTGATCGCTAATGAGGAGTTATTAGTGATAGTCACTCGAAGCCTTTGCTTGTTTGACTATTATGAAAGCTCCCATACCTTAATTAAACAACAAAAACTAATTCAAATTTCCAAAATAACATGAGCTATTAATGATACTTATCACTGATGCTCGCCACTTTTTCAAAACAATTTTCAAAAAATAGAATAATGCAACGTTGTCACTTGTAATCACTCGAAGCCTTTGCTTGTTTGGTTACCGGTTCCAACTCTCTTTTCTTTCGAGTTAGTATTGAATGCCACTCGAAGCCTTTGCTTGTTTGGTGTTCGCGAACACTTGAGTCTCATTTCGAAAACTCCAAAATTAAAATCTAAAAGCCGTTTTCAGACGCACAAATCGAGAACTACGTAGCTTTGATCCCTCATCCAGTGAGGGTACGTAGGACCGGGTTCATGTCCCGTCAAGCACACTTTCAAAAAAACCGTAAAAAAACCGAGAACTACGTAGCTTTGATCCCTCATCCCAGTGAGGGTACGTAGGACCGGGTTCATGTCCCGTCAAGCACCCTTTTCAAAAAATCTTTGTTTTGTTCCGCTTTTCAAAGATAACCAAAAATATTCTTTTCCCCCCTCCTATTTTTCAATAAAATAAACTCTTAAAGAAAAGAAAAGAAGTAGAACAAATTGCTTTCAAATCAACTTTTCCTAAACCACACATCAAGATAATGGTTCCCTTTCGGTAGAAAGGACGCGTGGGGTGCTAATACCTTCCCCATGCGTAACCGACCCCCGAACCTACATCTCTTGTTTTCGAAAAGACCACCCGTTTTTTTTCCAAAAAAGGTTTTTTTTCAATGTTTTCCTAAATAAATATTGGTGGCGGCTCTACTATTTTCACGTTGTCAAACGAAAAGTCCAAACCGGATTTTTCGGGGCGCAACAGGATGCAATGGAGGAATCAAAGCTACGTAGTTCTTCCTGAAAAAGGTTTGTTGGTTGGTGTTTTTTAGTGTAGGGGACCTAGGACTCTTTGAACTGTACAACTCACTGATTCTAGGATGCGGACTAACCCGGTTGTACAACCGACTTAGTCCCCTACATTTTGAAAATGATTTTTTGAGTTTTTTTGAGAAAAATTGGTTTGGTGTGGAGTTGATTTTAGAATAGGTATTCTAGGACTCTTGAACTGTACAGCTCATTCGTCCTAGAACGCTGACTAACCCAATTGTACAACTGAGTTAGTCCCCTATTTTTGGGAAAAATGATTTATTTATATTTTTATGAGTTTTTAGGATTACTGAACTGTACAACTCATTGGTCTTAGGATGATAACTAACCCAGTTGTACAACCGACTTAGTCTTTTATTTGATTTTAGAAGAACATATTTATTTGTTTGTGAATTTTTGGTAAAAGAAATTGTTTGTTAAAAAGAATTAAGAAAAAAACGAGAAAGGGGTTAAATAGTAAAATGGGGGTGCAGTTAGCTGCAAGGGGATTGTATAATTAAAATCGGGGTGCAAAAAGAATTGCCCAGTTCACATTAGAGGCCCAGTCTTCGAAACTGGGCTTGAGTAGAAGGTGGTGTGTGTGCATTAATTGGTAGGGTGTGAGTAGGAATCTGAGTATTACAGAAAAAATCATCTATACGACTATACCTATATATAAAGGGGATTCCAAAAAAACTGTCACTTTTGGTGTCATATTTTTCTGACCAAAATACCCTTAGTGTAAGTAAAATTTTCTAATAAACACAGCCACCCACTAATACACCACCCACTAACACACTAATACACCAAAGGGATCAGAATATCAAATGTGGCATTATTACCTCGATAACCAGATTCAATTTTGTTTCCTCCATTCCGTCTCTTCCTCACCTTTACTGTTGGCATTGATTTTACTCTCCTAATTTTTAGTTTCTAAAACAACCTCCGTTTAATCCTAATTTCTAACTAACACTAATTACTAATTTTTCAGAACAAAAACTAACACTAATTTTTCAGAACATAACACTAATTTCTAAAACAATACAATCTCAGTTTAATCCTAATTTCTATCTAACACTAATTACTAATTTTCAGAACATATCAGCAAGGATCTACTGCTTTCATAAAAACTAAATACTAATGGATCTGTGATTTTGATATATGTAGAGACTATTTTGAACATAAAACTAATACTAATACGGCAAGCATGGATCTGTTACAGACTTAACTACAAAGCATAATTAGTAATTTAATCCTTAAACTAAACCTTAATCCTATTTCAATGAAAAATAATACATATTAAACACATACTTTATATTCTCAGATTTTAATAGTATGGAACCAACCTAATATGTTGCATCTGTTGTTAGAACTCCTATTTGTTACCGATTATGTGTGGAAGGCGAGGAGGCCGAGTACGTCCTCACAGAGACCCATGAAGGCATTTGTAGACAACACCTGGGAGCTCGGGCTCTATCGAAGAAAGCCCTCAGAGCCGAATACTTTTGGCCGACAATGGTACAAGACTCCGCCGACTTGGTTAGAAAATGTGACACCTTCCAACGGTACGCCGACGTGCACAACGCCCCTCCAGCCGAGCTCACCTCTTTATCAGCACCATGGCCTTTCTCCCAGTGGGGAACATACTTACTCGGGCCATTCCCGATAGCCTGAGGCGCAGTCAAATATCTCATTGTTGCAGTTGATTACTTCACCAAGTTGAACGAAGCCAAACCACTCGTATAGATAACTGCTAAGAACTGCATCAAATTCGTCAAAAACAACATCTTGGCCAGGTTCGGCATTCCCGCTGTCATCATTACTGATAACGAAACACAGTTCGCCGACAAGGGATTCCGACAATCCTTGCGGACTGAACATAAAACAAAGACTTCACCTCGTTGAACACCCTCGGACGGTGGTGGTAAAGCGACCAACAAGTGTAAAGCTCAAAGGTCTAAAGAAAAGGTTTAAAGAAGCTAAAGGGGCGTGGCCCGAAGAGCTACCATATGTCCTATGGGCATACTGGACAACGCCGCATTCCACCACCGATGAGACACCTTTCAGGTTAACATACGACACTGAGGCCGTTATACTTGTGGAAGTTGGCGAATCCACCTGGAGAACTTTGTATCCCCTCAACAAGGAGGAAAATGACAAAGCCACAAGGGAAGAACTCGACCTAGCCCAAGAGGTTCGAGATAGGGCCCAACTGGCTGAAGCTGTAGTCAAAGCCCGGATAGCACGGTGCTACAATCAGAGGGTTATTATCAGAGACTTCAACGTTGGGGATCTTGTTCTTAGACGTGCCGATGTGGGAAACAAGAACGCTCGCGACGGGAAATTGGCTCCTAATTGGGAAGGCCCCTACCGCGGGGTATCCAAGACCGATAAAAGAGTTTACCAGTTAAAGACACTCTCCAAAGAACCGATCCCAAGAACGTGGAACGATGCTAAACTTAGAATATATTACAGTTCATTACACATCTGTCCTCTAAATGTAAACAATCAAACTGTTTCCACTATTGAATGAAATAGATTATGTTTCAAATAACATTGTTTTTTACAAATAGGACACGCGGCGACAATGGCTCCCGACTCACTGCAATGCCCCCTCACCCGAATCCGACACCGAGCTGGCCCCTCGGCGGATGGCGGTATGAGGCGAGCTCTTCAAAGAAACTTCTTCTGAATTCGAGCTTAAATGCTCAGTCACAGAGTACGCACCGGGTCCGCAGCGACTCTCGAGATCATCGCTTCGCGTAGCTCAGCCTCCTCTTTGACTCGCCTTAAATGTCGAGAAAAAGGACGGAGGGCGCGAACCAACCTCATCTTTGGCTTGCCTTGAATGTCAAGACAAAGACTGGAGGAAGAAGTCCAATGGCGACTTTGACCCATGCTCCTACGAGCATTTGCCTTCTTCCGAACTGCGACCTTAAATGTTCAAATTCGGGACCGAAGGAAGAAGTCCACAGCGATTTCGCCCCTTCTTGATTCCGAGCTTAAATGCTCTGTCAAGACTCAATCGATTCCGAGCTTAAATGCTCAGTCAAGATTTAGTTGATTCCGAGCTTAAATGCTCTGTCAAGCTTTTTCAGGTCAACATATAAAGCACCCTTGGAGTTCGCCCTTGGAGAATTGGTCGAGATCCAAGATCTACAGCACCACTGAAGTCTGAAGACAGACTCTCCCAATTCGAAGCGCCGCGATCAAAGCTACTCAAGCCGAGCTCATCCACTTCGGTCTGATCCCAACTTGGGGGCCACTGTTCCGAACTGGGCTGAAGAACCATGAGAACCAGGCCAGTCCCAATACAACTTACAGCGAGAGCCCATTATCCACTGGAACTGCGGCTTCCTGCACTTAACGGCACTCAATGGTCAGGACCCGCTACCCGGATCCAACGCTTGCAATGTGACACCCTCCTCTATAAATACGGGTGCTACCCTTCACTTTCAGGTACGCTTTCCCTTTCTTACACATTCCGCCTCAATCACATACTTAGGAATCGGAGTGTCTGCAGGTACACCCCACCCGACGTGGAATGCGTACTACCTCGGACCGACTGAACTCAATATTCAAACACAGAGACTCATCACCAAGTGACGCGAAGCAAGACATCAAGTACCCCGGATCAGGTATATGCCGAGATCCAGTACGGAACACCAAGTAAAACGGAAATGTTTATGGTGTGAGAACAAAAAGTAAACAAAGTATGTAAGATGAGTGCGTAGTCAAGTGAGAATGATAGCTGGGATGCTCTTTACCAAATAAGTCACTTTCAATATTGTGTTATATGTGATGCAGGTGCACTGAATGTTGTTGCATTAGAATTTGTTTTTCAGTCACTGTCTTCAGAGTTTCATTACAAGATCTTATGTCTAAGATGCTAAATAAGTTCACTCTTGTATTTGAAGTACCCACAGTATCACCCTGTGGACTATGCTATCCTACGTCTTGGTTTTAGCATGGAATTAATAAAGCTTCTTTGATTAAACAAATAACAAAGAATCCTTAATTAAACACTTAACCACATTAGTTCTTGAGTTCTAATTATAACACATGTTTGTATTTATAACTCTACTTAATCTAAGTGATGAATCTCAAAACAAGTTTGGAAGAAGTATCAAACAAGAACTAAAATGCACACATCAACATATAAACACAATAACTTAATCAAAAGATCATTATAAGTTTAAAGCATCCCAACTAAAAGAGTTTAGCTCATGTTAGACATTACAAGGCGTATATAAGCAGAATAGATCATATTCATATATTTGATATCACAAAAGGAAAACCAGAAACTAATAATTACACAGTTAGATTTCCTTTGCATAAAGTTGCCAAGCAATGCAGGGGCATTCACTTCACTGCATTCAGCTAACACTACGTGATTGAGTGGAAGTGAAGAAAGAAGTTGTCAATTCCTTTCTCGCTTTCATACAAGAGAATGAAAACTAAAATCTACTTACTATCTATCTTTATATATGATATCTAGTATGAAAAATGAGATGATTTACAAATGAGAAGTGAAGGTCTTTATATAGCCTTCAAGTTGAGCTTTCCTTCATGAGAGGGTTTGCTTGATTGTGAAGTTAGGGTTAACTTTATCATCTCATCCCATAAAGTAATTTGAATTCAACACCCAACCAAGAGAAGATGTCCTCTAATGAATGGCCAAGTGTCCCTAAGAGATTCCACGTTTGTGAGCTATGAGTCTATGGTAAGCGCCGAAATGTGCCACTTGCATCTGCCTTTATGACTAAGCATGACATCATCAATTGAGTGCTGGAGCATTTTGATTGTATAAGATCGCTTCAAGCATTTTGGTCTGTTTCAAGTGCAGGTGCATTAAACAAACACATAAAAATACCAAAATATATGCAAGATGCTAATTTATATGCATAACCCTACTTTCATCTTTGAATGTTGTTATTTTATTTATATAACTATTTTTACTATTTATCCTTACTTAGAACTAACAATTATCTAGGTTTAGATGCGTAAATACCTCTATATAAAAATAGAGTTATCAGCAGGAGTAGACTACTCCTGATAGACTTTCAAGGAGAGGAAGTGGTATCTCTAAGCTGAGTCCAAGTCGATGTTCAACGTAATAATGACGTACTTCAATGCGTAGAACTTCATCTATAAGTGGAGTGTTGAGGCCACTGTACCCAGTCGGCCAAAAGTCAATCTACCAATTATACAATTGTAAACCGATTTGTAGGGAGCACCAAGAAAGTGATCTTGACAGTTCTGGTAAGCAACTCTTATCCATACTTTACCTAGAGCTCAATATAGCCAAGAGGCTTAGTCCTGGAACCATTGAAACTAGAAAGGTATGTTCCCCAATATGGGGTGAGGTTTTCCATTGCAGCTCGGACAAGTAGTGGATGTACTTGTTTGGTTTCCCTTCAAGGAGATCTTCGTCTCCAAAGGTCAAAGGGGGTCGGCTAGAACAGATCTCGCCAGCCAAAGAGGAGTCAACGTTCATGATCTCCTTCCATTTTCTCTTCATCGTCTTTCCGATTTTTGCACCTTCCATAAGGTAGCCTCTAAAAATCACCATGGCCACAAGCCGGTCCTTCAAATTTCAGTTATCATCTCCAGAAGTGAAATCATTGTCATCCTTCTTAGAGGAGTTTCTGACCCTATTCACCACAACTTTTCCCTTTCGAGGGGACTGGGAACGTTTATGTTTCTCTTCTTTCTTCACGTATTGGCTAAACTTTCCTTTTTAGATGAGTTTCTCGATTTCGTCCTTCTGGGCATTGAATTTGTGTGTATCATCCATGTTACTCTTGTGGTAACAACATTATCTCTTCTTTGACATCCAAGGTTTCTGCTCAAGAGGTTTTGGAGGCTTCACATCTCGGAACTTAGTGTTTGTGCACTGGCCAAAATCTTAGCCTGAGATGCAGATGTTCCGAGAAGCAAGCAATTCAAACATGAGGTTCACGTGAAGCGCCCTCTTGTTCCTTCTTATGTCGGCCTTCTCAAGTTTGCGCATGCTTCTTGGCAAAGAGCCTTCCTATTGCTCATGTTGCTAACTCCCACTCTTTATAATCAACGACCTTCTACGGTCGTTGAAGGAAATCTTTAAGGCAGCTGGTTGATTGACATAGATTTTGGTGTGGAATAGGCTCCCTTCTCGGAGGCCTTTTTCCATTAAGTACAATCTCATCTTGCCAGTCAAATAACGGATGTTCACGGCTTCATCGTTAAGCCGCTCAATGTATTCCCTTAGGGTTTCATTATTTCCATGCAGAATTGCTTTGAGAACCATAGCCGACTTTGATCTCGAAGTCATAAAACGGGTCGATGAGAGCTCATCAAGCTAAGGCCATGACGACACTGAATTCGTTCACAATCCCTGGAACGAGGCCAGTGTCGCCTTCGATGGAGTTAGCAGAAAAATCTTGCACTTGGCTGGATCCATGGCATTTCGATAGCGGAAAATCAACTTGAAGTAGTCAAGGTGTTCATCTGGATTACCCACGTTGTCGTACATGTTCAGAGCAAGTGGCTTCTCAAGAGACTTCAGAATGGGGTAGTCGTTGATCATTCGAGTAAACGGCCCATGCCGAGACAAGCTCGGGATCGTGATGCATCCCTTGGTGAAGATACACACTAGCTTACTCTTGTCAGAGATCTTGAGTACATTGTTTGTTCTCACCTTACCCTCTGAGGAAATCTTTCATGGCCATGCAAACGGTGATGGGGTGAGGATAAGGCAAGTGAAGAAGTGTAGTTGGATGGTAGATCAAACCAGTAGCTCAGATCTGGTGATGTTGGAGGAGAACTTATGGGAGATCCTAACCTTCTCCCTCCTGTATGTTGGTGATGGAGGGGGTAACAACGGTGGAATGAGAGAGACGACATCATGACACCACACGATCCTCGATGGTGGTAGTGGAGAATGTCGACGTCGAAGAAGCACGCAGTATTAGCTCGAAGTGTAGCCATGTCCCTTTTCACTGGAGTTACATATCCATTCGCGCCGACAATATTGTTGGCCTCATTGTTGAGCAGATCAAGTAGGTACTCCATAGCTCGTTCGCGAACGGGTACCACCTTGGGAGCATTACGAGGTGAGGATGGTGGCAGTTGTTTAGTGTGCAACTCGTCATCCGAGACAGTTGAGCAATGCCTACCAGCATAGCGAACGTGGAGCTTGGACTTTGACTTGGCTTTCGAGGCGCTGAGATCCGCGTTCGATGAGTCAACGTCTTGGAACCATGAAAGAGTGAGCAAGAGCAAATTCGAAGAAGAAAGAAAGGTGAGAGATCTGGTTCTCCCACTATGGTCGCCAATGATTGGTCCTAGAAATCGAGCAGAGATAGTTTGCAAAAATGTCGAGATGTGTGATCGGAATTTCTCTAGGTGGTAGCTCTATGTCATTATTCTGGCGAGGGGGTGGTATCTGCACACACTCTAATGCTTAAGTCAACACATTTTTTATAAGCAAACAAACTTATGTCATTTCATTCATTAATAAAGAGAAGATATAACGTGGAATCCGCTCATGGAGTTGGTGACTAGCAAAAATTGAGCATACTAACTAGGCTATGAACTACACAATTGGCGTGTCACCGAATATAGCTGATGGTGCAGTTATTTAAATTATAAAAAGAGTCTCTACAACTAGATAAAATTGCTCCAAGTTCATTGAGTAATATGGGTCCACCGTTGACGGCATCCACTACTTGCTTGCAGTCGAGCTCGATATCAACATCACGAATACCCAAACACATCAACCAACGAAGAGCTTCCAAACGACCCGCTGCTTCAATTTTGGGAGGCCTCAAGAAACCTTCAAACCATACCGTCTTGGAGCATATAAAGGCTCCATCATGATCCCGAAGACACATTCCTAGACCACATCGAGTTTGGTCTTCAAACCAAGCCCCATCCACATTACATTTCTTACACCCCGGGGAAGGTTTCTGCCACTGAAGTTGAGGAGGGGGCGCTGCTGCGCGCTGCACATGTGCAAGGTGATGTTGAGCGCCTCTATGCGCTACCCATGAGGCAATATAGGACCGAGCTAAGTGTATTGCGTGTTGGACTGGTTGTTCCATATTATTCTAGACTTTGTCGTTACGGCAACGCCATAAGCACTAAATACCAGCTGAAAGATAGACTTGATGTCACTGTCAAGAGAATTCAGCAGGTGGAAGATAAGTTTGTTTGCACGATCGGCCTGGTCAACATCCGGGCTAATAGTGTCTCATAAACCAGCAACTTGTTGAGCTTTTGTGCAACCAAAGAACAAGTGTCACTCATTTTCAAGAGCACCATCCTCACACATAGGACACGAAAAGGACGGGGAACTCCTTTACGCGCTAGCTTCGTTTGACAAGCAAGCAATCACGCACAATGCGCCAAAGAAGGAGGTGAATTTTGTTTGGGATATTAAGGGCCCAAATTGCCTTTCAATCACCCAAGACAAGAAGATGGGAGGTGTCCACAAGGTGTTCCATAGCGAAGTGATAGGCTGACTTAACTGAATAAACCATCTTTCTGCTCAAGTCTCAAACCATTTGATCCTCACCTAACACCGTGGACCTTGGAATTTTCAGGATAGCCTTTGCATCAGAATCATTGAAAGTAGCAGTAATAAGATCGCTATTCCATCTGTTTGAGGCGCTGTCCACCAATTGAGATACAAAACATAAAGGAGAGTTTTGATTGTGGCCAGAAGTAACATTGCGGTTACTAGGCTCACGCAACCATGGATCATCCCAAGTACGAACATTTGAGCCGTCACAAATTCTCCATCTCAGACCACCTTTGACAATTACCCGTGAAGTGCAGATGCTATGCCATACATAACTTGGGTTGTGGCCAATAGAAGCCCCCAAAAAGTCCCCCCGAAGGAAATATTTAGCTTTGAAAACTCTTGAAATTATAGCATCTGGATTAGAAAGAATCTTCCAACCTTGCTTCCCTAGCATAGCCAAATTTAAGATGTGAAAATGCCGAAAACCCATACCTCCGTGCTCCTTTCGCATAGCTAGTTTATCCCAGCTCAACCAATTAATGCCACTAGATTTGCTTAAGTCAACACATAGGAATTAGAAGTAGGCAATAATATATGTGTACCCGATGCATTGATTGAACAACATATATATAAGAAATTGTGTCAATGACGCAGATTCACCTACCAGGCGCGTAATTAGACCGGAATTGTACTCATCTTGTCCAATAAAAAAAGATTCTTAAACAGATTTATGAATTAATTTGACTAGATCGGAATGATAGGCATCTATCAGAAATCATAATCAAATGTATTATTTTAATTTATTCCATCAATGATATCTCTTCTTCGTGGTATCAAATCCCGACAATGTATCTATCTTTATCTTAATTTTATAGATTTTTATAAAACCATTATGCACAAGAACCTCTCTCCTTCATAAAAAAATAAAAAGGCATATTTCATATTTGTAAGTCAATGACATGGTGGGAGATGCCTTTTTTTTCTTTTCTCTTTAAAGCTAGAATAAGATTCACAAATTAATTTCTCATACTATATATATCAATATCAAGCTACACTTTTGAAACGCACATATCGAAGAGTCATGGTAAAGGAATTCAAAACTCAAGCAACGATTAATGTGGGGTTGGAAATCCTCTGGGCAGTTTTGTCCAAGGATTTCATTTTCGTAGTTCCAAAGGTTCTACCAAATATTGTGAATGATGTGCAGGTCATCGAAGGCGATGGAGGAGTTGATACAATCCTAATCTTTAACTTTTTGCCAGGTAAGCGTGGCTTCTTTTCTTTTGATGGGGATGTTGAAAACAAAAGGGATTTTTATTTTACAAATATCTTATAATACATAAGTATTTATTTTATACTGTGGTTTCTAGTTATATGTTACACATATTTCCTGCTATATAATTATTTACTTTTGAAAATGTTGTGGGAATGAATCTCAGGATTATCTCCGGTGAATTACCAGAGGGAGAGGATTACAGAATTTGATGAATTATCTCATGAAATTGGGCTGCAAGTGACTGAAGGAGGCTATCTGAATCAGGGTTTGTCATACTACAAGACAAATTTTCAATTATCTGCAATAGGAGAGCATCAAACTTTGGTCAACGTGAAGATATATTATGATCATGAAGGCGACATAGAAGAGAAAGTGAAACCAACGAAGACATCAGAGTCCACTTTATTCTATCTTAAGCGCCTAGAAGAATATCTGTTAAATGAGGCTTCAACATAATATTTGTCGTTTAACAGTGTTTCACTATTTAAGTATCAAAATAAAAGGCATGCAAGCTCTCTCCTATAATAAACAGACTGGTCATTGACTCGGTAAATCCGTTTTGTTCGTATTGGTGAATTTGCCGTTATACTACGCAGACTTGTAGTTTAATGTGACTAGATTTTAACATCTGATTTATCCTCAACGCCTCTTATCAATTAATGATTTTAAGTTTTTCCATTTATTTCTTAATTTTTTTTTTTTGACGCACATTTATTTTTTAATTCTTGATCTCATATATACCTGCAAACTTGAGTGCAATTACCAACTGGCTGCCGGTTTCGGTTGAGAGAGCTGGACCGAGATGCTACCGAGCATGCTTTCAAATTGTGGGCTGCATCACGTGATGCGGCCGCAGTCTTGTTGTTGTGGTGGTGACCGCATCCACATCAGGCTGCAATTGCGGTCTGTTTGCAAATCACAAGAAAACCCGCATCGACACCCGCAACACAACAAATGCAACCAGGCCGCAATTGACCACATCAGGCCATTATACACTTTACAGTACTCACACAAATTATTTTTCAACCTCTCTCTTTCCTAAAATCTTAGATTTAGAGGGAACTTCTTTTTTTGACACAAAGATTTGTAGGGAACTTTAAAGAGTTAAAAACTAACTACGCCAAATTTAAGGATTTGCAGCGTTTTTTTTGGGCAATGGTAGCGTTTTAAAACGCTAGAGAAGCTGGCGCTACTAATGCGTACACCCCATTAGTAGCGTTTTAAAAAACGCTAGCCATTGACCCAGCGTGTTTTGGACATACGTAGCATTTTATAAAAAACGCTAGTCATTGACCCAACGCCTTTTTACAATTCCTAGCGTTTTCTGTAAAACGCTAGGGATCCTATAGCGCCTTTTTACAATTCCTAGTGTTTTTCAGAAACGCCAGGATCTTCTAGCGCTTTTTACAATTCCTAGCGTTTTCAGCCAAAAACGCCAGGGATCTCTAGCGCTTTTTACAATTCCTAGCGTTTTCTTTAAAACGCTAGGATCCTCTAGTGCATTTTGTCCATACCTAGCGTTTTCTACAAAACGCTAGGGATCCTCTAGTGCATTTTGTCCATAGCTAGCGTTTTTCTATAAAACGCTAGGTATTGAATGAATTTTTAATTTCATTTCGGTTGAGAGAAAGTGGACCGAGATGCTGCTCGAGCATGCTTTCAAATTGCCGTCTTGTTGTTGTGGTGGTGACCGCATCCACATCAGCCGCAATTGCGCTGATGCTGTTTGCAAATCACAAGAAAACCCGCATCGACACTCGCAACACAACAAATGCAACCAGCCGCAATTGACCACATCAAAGCCGTTATACACTTTACTGATACTCACACAAATTATTTTTCAATCTCTCTCTTTCCTAAAATCTTAGATTTAGAGGGAACTTCTTTTTTGACACAAAGATTTTTAGGGAACTTTAAAGAGTTAAAAACTAGTGATAATGTGTTATTTTAAAGATAATTCATAAACAATAATGTTTTGTGTGAATTTGAAATTAGTTCACACTGCCTTGATTTCGGATAAAAATCTCTTTTATGTTTTGATGAAACAAACTTAGTAATTGTTCTAGACTAGGCCTGGACCTAACTCGAGTTTGGGTCTGCCCTAATCCGGCCTTGGCTTTAGCCTAACCTATGCCACCAAGCGAAGGATGCCTATTGACGGCCCAGATCGAAGTGGCATCATCCAACGGCTCGAAGTGGCCCAGATCAGGTGCGTTCTCATCCTTACCACACCTTTCCACTTCTAGTACTGACTTAAGCATCGGAGTGCTTGTAGGTACCACCACTACGGCGACCTCGACCACTGAGGAGAAGTTCGGATTCGAGGCACCATCTACTCATCTGAGCTACCGTTACTGATTACCCCGGCCCGGATCTTCAAGCCAACCCAGGTACGAACATTGGAGATCACAGTGGGAGCACATCACTTTCTCTCAAATCTTCATTCTCAACCTCATACCCTTCATGGCTTCGATAGGACGTCTGTCAACGCGAGCTCGGTCTCGGGTACAGACCCAAGTTTAAGCCAGAAACTGGCGAACGTCGTGTGCTGAGATCCCTCGAAAAACCTCCCCAACTGAACATGTACGACGGTAAAGGCGATCCCAACGAGCATATTGATACGTTCGGCCTCATGGTTGGATTATAACAACGCAACTTGCAATGTAAAATGCAAACTTTTCCCTCTCGAACCAATTTGTGCCCCTAATAATCAACTTGAAGTAGTCAAGGTGTTCATCTGGATTACCCACGTTGTCGTACATGTTCAGAGCAAGTGGCTTCTCAAGAGACTTCAGAATGGGGTAGTCGTTGATCTTTCGAGTAAACGGCCCATGCCGAGACAAGCTCGGGATCGTGATGCATCCCTTGGTGAAGATACACACTAGCTTACTCTTGTCAGAGATCTTGAGTACATTGTTTGTTCTCACCTTACCCTCTGAGGAAATCTTTCATGGCCATGCAAACGGTGATGGGGTGAGGATAAGGCAAGTGAAGAAGTGTAGTTGGATGGTAGATCAAACCAGTAGCTCAGATCTGGTGATGTTGGAGGAGAACTTATGGGAGATCCTAACCTTCTCCCTCCTGTATGTTGGTGATGGAGGGGGTAACAACGGTGGAATGAGAGAGACGACATCATGACACCACAGTCCTCAGTGGTGGTAGTGGAGAATGTCGACGTCGAAGAAGCACGCAGTATTAGCTCGAAGTGTAGCCATGTCCCTTTTCACTGGAGTTACATATCCATTCTGCTCGACAATATTGTTGGCCTCATTGTTGAGCAGATCAAGTAGGTACTCCATAGCTCGTTCGCGAACGGGTACCACCTTGGGAGCATTACGAGGTGAGGATGGTGGCAGTTGTTTAGTGTGCAACTCGTCATCCGAGACAGTTGAGCAATGCCTACCAGCATAGCGAACGTGGAGCTTGGACTTTGACTTGGCTTTCGAGGCGCTGAGATCCGCGTTCGATGAGTCAACGTCTTGGAACCATGAAAGAGTGAGCAAGAGCAAATTCGAAGAAGAAAGAAAGGTGAGAGATCTGGTTCTCCCACTATGGTCGCCAATGATTGGTCCTAGAAATCGAGCAGAGATAGTTTGCAAAAATGTCGAGATGTGTGATCGGAATTTCTCTAGGTGGTAGCTCTATGTCATTATTCTGGCGAGGGGGTGGTATCTGCACACACTCTAATGCTTAAGTCAACACATTTTTTATAAGCAAACAAACTTATGTCATTTCATTCATTAATAAAGAGAAGATATAACGTGGAATCCGCTCATGGAGTTGGTGACTAGCAAAAAATTGAGCCGCCCTAACTAGGCTATGAACTACACAATTGGCGTGTCACCGAATATAGCTGATGGTGCAGTTATTTAAATTATAAAAAGAGTCTCTACAACTAGATAAAATTGCTCCAAGTTCATTGAGTAATATGGGTCCACCGTTGACGGCATCCACTACTTGCTTGCAGTCGAGCTCGATATCAACATCACGAATACCCAAACACATCAACCAACGAAGAGCTTCCAAACGACCCGCTGCTTCAATTTTGGGAGGCCTCAAGAAACCTTCAAACCATACCGTCTTGGAGCATATAAAGGCTCCATCATGATCCCGAAGACACATTCCTAGACCACATCGAGTTTGGTCTTCAAACCAAGCCCCGTCCACATTACATTTCTTACACCCCGGGGAAGGTTTCTGCCACTGAAGTTGAGGAGGGGGCGCTGCTGCGCGCTGCACATGTGCAAGGTGATGTTGAGCGCCTCTATGCGCTACCCATGAGGCAATATAGGACCGAGCTAAGTGTATTGCGTGTTGGACTGGTTGTTCCATATTATTCTAGACTTTGTCGTTACGGCAACGCCATAAGCACTAAATACCAGCTGAAAGATAGACTTGATGTCACTGTCAAGAGAATTCAGCAGGTGGAAGATAAGTTTGTTTGCACGATCGGCCTGGTCAACATCCGGGCTAATAGTGTCTCATAAACCAGCAACTTGTTGAGCTTTTGTGCAACCAAAGAACAAGTGTCACTCATTTTCAAGAGCACCATCCTCACACATAGGACACGAAGAAGGACAGGGAACTCCTTTACGCGCTAGCTTCGTTTGACAAGCAAGCAATCACGCACAATGCGCCAAAGAAGGAGGTGAATTTTGTTTGGGATATTAAGGGCCCAAATTGCCTTTCAATCACCCAAGACAAGAAGATGGGAGGTGTCCACAAGGTGTTCCATAGCGAAGTGATAGGCTGACTTAACTGAATAAACCATCTTTCTGCTCAAGTCTCAAACCATTTGATCCTCACCTAACACCGTGGACCTTGGAATTTTCAGGATAGCCTTTGCATCAGAATCATTGAAAGTAGCAGTAATAAGATCGCTATTCCATCTGTTTGAGGCGCTGTCCACCAATTGAGATACAAAACATAAAGGAGAGTTTTGATTGTGGCCAGAAGTAACATTGCGGTTACTAGGCTCACGCAACCATGGATCATCCCAAGTACGAACATTTGAGCCGTCACAAATTCTCCATCTCAGACCACCTTTGACAATTACCCGTGAAGTGCAGATGCTATGCCATACATAACTTGGGTTGTGGCCAATAGAAGCCCCCAAAAAGTCCCCCCGAAGGAAATATTTAGCTTTGAAAACTCTTGAAATTATAGCATCTGGATTAGAAAGAATCTTCCAACCTTGCTTCCCTAGCATAGCCAAATTTAAGATGTGAAAATGCCGAAAACCCATACCTCCGTGCTCCTTTCGCATAGCTAGTTTATCCCAGCTCAACCAATTAATGCCACTAGATTTGCTTAAGTCAACACATAGGAATTAGAAGTAGGCAATAATATATGTGTACCCGATGCATTGATTGAACAACATATATATAAGAAATTGTGTCAATGACGTGATTCACCTACCAGCGCGTAATTAGACCGGAATTGTACTCATCTTGTCCAATAAAAAAAGATTCTTAAACAGATTTATGAATTAATTTGACTAGATCGGAATGATAGGCATCTATCAGAAATCATAATCAAATGTATTATTTTAATTTATTCCATCAATGATATCTCTTCTTCGTGGTATCAAATCCCGACAATGTATCTATCTTTATCTTAATTTTATAGATTTTTATAAAACCATTATGCACAAGAACCTCTCTCCTTCATAAAAAAATAAAAAGGCATATTTCATATTTGTAAGTCAATGACATGGTGGGAGATGCCTTTTTTTTCTTTTCTCTTTAAAGCTAGAATAAGATTCACAAATTAATTTCTCATACTATATATATCAATATCAAGCTACACTTTTGAAACGCACATATCGAAGAGTCATGGTAAAGGAATTCAAAACTCAAGCAACGATTAATGTGGGGTTGGAAATCCTCTGGGCAGTTTTGTCCAAGGATTTCATTTTCGTAGTTCCAAAGGTTCTACCAAATATTGTGAATGATGTGCAGGTCATCGAAGGCGATGGAGGAGTTGATACAATCCTAATCTTTAACTTTTTGCCAGGTAAGCGTGGCTTCTTTTCTTTTGATGGGGATGTTGAAAACAAAAGGGATTTTTATTTTACAAATATCTTATAATACATAAGTATTTATTTTATACTGTGGTTTCTAGTTATATGTTACACATATTTCCTGCTATATAATTATTTACTTTTGAAAATGTTGTGGGAATGAATCTCAGGATTATCTCCGGTGAATTACCAGAGGGAGAGGATTACAGAATTTGATGAATTATCTCATGAAATTGGGCTGCAAGTGACTGAAGGAGGCTATCTGAATCAGGGTTTGTCATACTACAAGACAAATTTTCAATTATCTGCAATAGGAGAGCATCAAACTTTGGTCAACGTGAAGATATATTATGATCATGAAGGCGACATAGAAGAGAAAGTGAAACCAACGAAGACATCAGAGTCCACTTTATTCTATCTTAAGCGCCTAGAAGAATATCTGTTAAATGAGGCTTCAACATAATATTTGTCGTTTAACAGTGTTTCACTATTTAAGTATCAAAATAAAAGGCATGCAAGCTCTCTCCTATAATAAACAGACTGGTCATTGACTCGGTAAATCCGTTTTGTTCGTATTGGTGAATTTGCCGTTATACTACGCAGACTTGTAGTTTAATGTGACTAGATTTTAACATCTGATTTATCCTCAACGCCTCTTATCAATTAATGATTTTAAGTTTTTCCATTTATTTCTTAATTCTTGATCTCATATATACCTGCAAACTTGAGTGCAATTACCAACTGGCTGCCGGTTTCGGTTGAGAGAGCTGGACCGAGATGCTACCGAGCATGCTTTCAAATTGTGGGCTGCATCACGTGATGCGCGCCGCGAGTCTTGTTGTTGTGGTGGTGACCGCATCCACATCAGCCGCAATTGCGGTCTGTTTGCAAATCACAAGAAAACCCGCATCGACACCCGCAACACAACAAATGCAACCAGGCCGCAATTGACCACATCAGGCCATTATACACTTTACAGTACTCACACAAATTATTTTTCAACCTCTCTCTTTCCTAAAATCTTAGATTTAGAGGGAACTTCTTTTTTTGACACAAAGATTTGTAGGGAACTTTAAAGAGTTAAAAACTAACTACGCCAAATTTAAGGATTTGCAGCGTTTTTTTTGGGCAATGGTAGCGTTTTAAAACGCTAGAGAAGCTGGCGCTACTAATGCGTACACCCCATTAGTAGCGTTTTAAAAAACGCTAGCCATTGACCCAGCGTGTTTTGGACATACGTAGCATTTTATAAAAAACGCTAGTCATTGACCCAACGCCTTTTTACAATTCCTAGCGTTTTCTGTAAAACGCTAGGGATCCTATAGCGCCTTTTTACAATTCCTAGTGTTTTCTGTAAAACGCCAGGGATCTTCTAGCGCCTTTTTACAATTCCTAGCGTTTTCACGAAACGCCAGGGATCCTCTAGCGCCTTTTTACAATTCCTAGCGTTTTCTTTAAAACGCTAGGGATCCTCTAGTGCATTTTGTCCATACCTAGCGTTTTCTACAAAACGCTAGGGATCCTCTAGTGCATTTTGTCCATAGCTAGCGTTTTTTCTATAAAACGCTAGGTATTGAATGAATTTTTTAATTTCATTTCGGTTGAGAGAGCTGGACCGAGATGCTACCGAGCATGCTTTCAAATTGCCGTCTTGTTGTTGTGGTGGTGACCGCATCCACATCAGGCTGCAATTGCGGTCTGTTTGCAAATCACAAGAAAACCCGCATCGACACTCGCAACACAACAAATGCAACCAGGCCGCAATTGACCACATCAGGCCGTTATACACTTTACAGTACTCACACAAATTATTTTTCAATCTCTCTCTTTCCTAAAATCTTAGATTTAGAGGGAACTTCTTTTTTGACACAAAGATTTTTAGGGAACTTTAAAGAGTTAAAAACTAGTGATAATGTGTTATTTTAAAGATAATTCATAAACAATAATGTTTTGTGTGAATTTGAAATTAGTTCACACTGCATTGATTTCGGATAAAAATCTCTTTTATGTTTTGATGAAACAAACTTAGTAATTGTTCTAGACTAGGCCTGGACCTAACTCGAGTTTGGGTCTGCCCTAATCCGGCCTTGGCTTTAGCCTAACCTATGCCACCAAGCGAAGGATGCTTATTGACGGCCCAGATCGAAGTGGCATCATCCAACGGCTCGAAGTGGCCCAGATCAGGTGCGTTCTCATCCTTACCACACCTTTCCACTTCTAGTACTGACTTAAGCATCGGAGTGCTTGTAGGTACCACCACTACGGCGACCTCGACCACTGAGGAGAAGTTCGGATTCGAGGCACCATCTACTCATCTGAGCTACCGTTACTGATTACCCCGGCCCGGATCTTCAAGCCAACCCAGGTACGAACATTGGAGATCACAGTGGGAGCACATCACTTTCTCTCAAATCTTCATTCTCAACCTCATACCCTTCATGGCTTCAATAGGACGTCTGTCAACGCGAGCTCGGTCTCGGAGTGCACTCCAAGTTTAAGCTTAAAGCGCGAACGTCGTGTCTTTGAGATCCTCGAAAAACCTCCCCAACTGAACATGTACGACGGGAAAGGCGATCCCAACGAGCATATTGATACGTTCGGCCTCATGGTTGGATTATAACAACGCAACTTGCAATGTAAAATGCAAACTTTTCCCTCTCGAACCAATTTGTGCCCCTAATAATCTCGGCCGATGTGACCGAGGCGGGTACAAAAAGGATGTTGGCGAATCAAGGAAGCTCGGCAGATATCTTGTTACAAGAATTCCTACCTAGGCTAAAGGTCTCCGAGACAAACCTCGCTCCCTGTCATGCCGCCGATCTAATTAGGTTTAATGGGGCGAGAACTAAGACATTGGGCTGCCTCGGGCTCATAACAGTCGCTGCCGGCCTAGAAGGCGCTGAAGGCGTCACTTCCCATCCCTCAAGTCAGATCGGAAGGCTGAGAAAGAGCAGGCACAAACAAAGGAAAATTGAATAAATGTGCGCACTTACATACATCAATGAGAAGGGATTCGAGAAACATTACAGTCAAGTAAATGCTCACTTGGCGTCGGAAATAGCCCACAACGGCCTCAACAAACTTCTCTTCGTGAGCTCGGCCTCCTCTCTGATCTCTAAGCTCGATAGCTCCATCAGAGACTAGAGGAAGAAGTCCACAACAACTTCGACTCTTTTTCGCTTCGCGCGAGCCAGCCTTCTATTTGATCCCCGAGCTCAAAAGCTCCATCAGAGACCGAAGGAAGAATTCCACAGCGACTTCACCCCTTTTCCGCCTCGCGCGAGCCGATTTCCTCTCTGATCTCCGAGCTCAATGCTCCAACAGAGACCGGAGGAAAAAGTCCACAGCGACTTCGACCCCCTTTTCGCGTTACATGAGCTAGCTTCGCATTTGATCTCCGAGCTAAATAGCTCCATCAGAGACCGGAGGAAGAGGCCACCAGCAGCTTCTCTTATCTATACTTCACTTCTTCGCCTTCAACGGCGCCGAGGCCGAAGGACTGATTCACAAAATAGATAGGCGACCTGCCGAATTCGAACCAATGACCTAAGGATGATAACTTGCATCACCAATTACATCGGCGGTCTTGAGTGTGTCGTCGACCCATGACGGACTCGGCCGCTACTAAAGTAATCACGACAACCAAACAACAATTCACATAGCAAAGTCTATAAAGCGTTCAAAAAAAATGAAAGTAACTCGGAATCGAAAATTAAACAAACAAGAAAGATAAGTACTTAAAGGCCGGAAAAGGACGGTGCCCTAATCGTTCATATAGACCAAGGCCATATTTAAAATTACAACTCAAAAACAAAAAACCCAGAAGAACTACTAATCGAAAGGAGTTTTGGGCTCGGCAGGGGTTTCGGGTTCAGCAATAGGCTCTGGATTAGATTGAGCGACAGGACAGGCATAACTAACATCAGGATCGGACAAAGGAGCACCGCCCGATCTCGACCTGACAATTTTGCCATCCTGAACCCGGTAACCGAGTTGTAGGAAGTAGAAATTAAACTCCGGTTCAATCACCGCCAACAAGTCCACGCAACGGCGAAAGCCAAACTTGGCAGCCTCAGCAATTTTTTGTGACACCTCCTCCTTTTCTTTCTTCACCTTCTCCAACTCTGCCTGTTCTCTTTCCATTTCAGCCAGAGCCTTCTTCAACTTGCTCTTCATCTCAGACAGCTTGCCCTCGAGAATGGGCACCCGCTCAGCAACCTTAGTTTGTTCAGCCACTCTGTTCCTCAGGTCGTCCAGGTCCTTCTCTGCTAACTTTCCTTTCAGGGTCTAGTTCTCCTCGGAAAGCTCTACAAGTTTTTTGTCCCGACAATATCTTAGTTTATTAGATGTATCTAACAATACACCGTCAAGCCAATAATTTTGAGCCTCAAGATTAGAGATCTTACCTCGGAGGCGGGCAGCTGAGGTCTCAGATATCAGTTGCTTGAGTTTCTAGATCGTCTCCTCCCTGAGCCTGCCCACTCTCACGCAGGTCTGAAAGTCTTCTAGTGACAGCTCGTCCTTCCTTTGTTTTTTGTTTTTTGGGGGAGGAGTCGGTACCACCCTTAACTGGACACCGTTTCCGAGACTCGGGAATCTCTTGGCCATCTTTGGAGACTTGGTACTTATTTGACTTCGGAGGAGGCTTCTTCTCAGAAACTTTTGGTTTTCCCCCATGGGTTGCAACCCCGGAATCAGGGGCCGATCCTGGGGGGGTTACCTTTAGAACAAGTAGGCTTTGACACGGTCAGGTCGACCCAGACTACTCCAGAATGGAGTCAAAGTTGAACTCGCCCATTGAATCTACATAAGACATGAGAATATCAGATAACGACAAAAGTGATTGATTCAAAACAAAAGCTAAAACGAATCTAAAACGACTACAAAAATAAGCTTTTAGCTCTAGTGGGGACTCGACCTCGGCCTTGATCACTAAGACGCACTCAATTTTCTGACCAGCAACATTAAACTCTTCGGCCCATTTAACGAACAAATTATTGGAGATAGTGTCCTCCCCCCTCAAAGACTCCTGCTTCATAAAGTAGAGATTACCATCTCGGGCAAAATGAACTTCGGTGCACGAAAAAGGGAAATGTTCCCTCATCGGACGGTTGTCCTCGAAGTCGGCGATAGATTTCGTTGCCTCCCGACTCAGAGCCCGAACATAGAAAAAAAGGATTTGAATCCTTTGTTGGAGTCATTGACAGGAAAAATGTAAGACTGGCCTCGACCACAATGGAGGCTAACATGGTTCTGCCTCAGCCCATCTGAATCATGCTCCGGCCTCCAAAACACGTCGAAGAAAGCAAAAAGGACCCTAGCATAGGGAGAGTGCCCCATGTGCTCCATGGCGAGCTCGAAGGATCTAACGTAACCCCAGGAATTTGATGCCAATTGCGACAGGGCCAACCTCAAAAAGTCGTTAACCCCTTGCTGGAACTCAGTGAGTGGGATCCGAATCCTCATAGTATCCATCAACACTTCGTAAAAAAAGAAGCCAAAGTCGTTGTCAAGAACTATGGTCCACACAGCACAATCTTATGCCAACTCCAATTTCCACCTTTGCCCTAGAGGCGCAGTAATATACTTCCTAAAGGAGGATAGAGGTGCATCAGTTTTAAACTTGGGCCTGATGTTGCAGATTTCGGTCGAGACCCAATTATACAAGTCTGGACCATCTAAACCATCCTCGGCCTCGGCGTCATCCCGAGTTCAGGAAATGGCTTTGGCACTTTCGTCCTCAACAGTCTCTAGGACCTACCTGGCGGTATTCACCTCCGAGGCCGAAATCTCTGATTGGCTAATGGATCGCCCTGATGACAAAGCTTACTAAGAAGAGAACGACCGAGCACCCTTTGGGGCCAGCTCTTGCCTGCCATCGATCAACATCTTCAAGATGGGTTTCCCGGGAGAAGAAGCAGTCGTCTCTCTTCGGTTCGGTACTTGACCATTCACCTGCAAGGAGGGCGCCGACGTCAATACGCGTAACTAATATAAATATGACTATGACCCGGTGTGGGTCGAGGCGATCCACTCTCCCCCGAGAAGTAGGGCGTCGGCGACCGGTGCCAGAGGCGGCGACCTCGATCGCATACGTTCCAGAAAATAAAAATCCAAAGATAAAACACTTGAGCGGAATGAAAAACCAACCATCATGCATCTCATCAATGCGCAGACATTGGAGGCTGCGCTGTAATAATGACAGGCCGCCTCGATTCCCCAAGCACCACATTGGTTTACTCAAACGTCACGCCAGACAGTCCTCTCCTGGTAGGATGACATGTGTTGTCTCAGCAGATCCAATCATCCCCCTCCTAACACCTGGCATCTCACGCCGAGGCCGACCTCGACTTGGGGGGCCACTATTCCAGATTGGGCCTGGCCCTAACTCGGGTTTGGGCCTCACCTAATCCTGCCGTGGCTACAGCCCAACCGGCGCCACTAAGCGAAGGATGCCCATGGACGGCCCAAATTGAAGCATCCACATCCAACGGTTCGATAGCTACTCGATGTCTATAAATAGGACCGCACCCCTCCAAGATCAGGTGTGTTCTCATTCTTACCACACCTCTCCACTTCTAGTGTTGACTTAAGCATCAGAGTATTTGCAGGTACCACCACCGCGGCGACCTCGACCACGAAGGAGCAGTTCGGATCCGAGCCACCATCTACTCATCCGAGCCACTGTTACTGATTACCCCGGGCTGGATCTTAAAGTCGACCCAGGTACGAATAATAATGGAATAAATTTTCTGGTTATTAGTGATCTAACATGTTATTCAAGTGCAAAGAATAAACCATTAAAAAGAAAAATAATTATTATATCTAAGGACCAAAGCGTATAAGAAATCAAAGGTAGAGATGACATGAGAAGGTTCAGGTTAGAGAAGGTTTGAGTTAGTTCTAAATTTAGAAGGTTCACAATTGAGAAGGCTCATAGTTCTGCAGGTTCAAAAGTTGAGAAGGTTGAGACTTCAGAAGGTTCAAATAGAAGAAAGTTTAAGAATATTAAAGTTCAGAAGGTTAAGACTAAGACTGAAACCTCCTCAAATAGCAGAAGCTTTACAACTCAAGAACATTCCCTCTCAATTATGAACAAAAGCTTTAAATGCAAAACTGAAGTATTAAATGACCTTGGAATCATTAAAAATAAGTCAAGAACTTAGTGATTATTCCTAGGATGCACAAAAGGTGTTTGTTAGATGAATGAAACATGAGAAGATTTGAAGGTCCAGAAAAAGCCTGCAGAAAAGTCCAACAGTCGATGAGAAGGTTTAGAGTGTGCAGAGATAGTACAATGCGCAGATAAGAAGGTTAAAAAGCTGTCTACTTTAGCAACTTCCAACAAATCACTCTTATGGACCAATGCACACTTCCAACGACTATTTTCAACATTCAAGAGCTATATAAAGGCTAGATTTCAAAATTACAAGGTGTGGGATTTTATTGGACCCTTCTCAAGTTCAAGCTTCTCAAATATCCAACCTTCTCATCCCACACTCAAAGCTTCTAAAGTTTAGTTTCTGGGATACTTTTGTTGAGTGTGTGTTAGCTTGATAAGCATCATTGTATACACATTGTTTAGTTTATCATCAAGCTCTTAAACATCTCAAAAAGCCAAAACCTCTTATTGTAAACACTATCTTGCAATAATATTCCATCAAACTTCCTAGAGAAAGGTGAGAGTTAGCGTTGAACTTACTTGATAGAGGAACCTTTAGGAAACTAGAAGAGAGATTTCTAGTAAGTGGAAACAGTTGGGTGTAGCTGTGTAAGAGTGCACTTAAGTCTTTTGTGTGTTGATCAAAAGCAAGTGTTGTGTAAATTTTTTGTGTCTGATCAAAGCAAGTGTAATAACTATATGGGAAATAGTGAAAATACTCACATTGAAGTCGAGAGAGGATGTAGCCAATGATTGAGTGAACCTCTATAACTCTACTGTGTCATTTACTTGCTTTCCATCTATTCTCACACTTGATATAAATTGATTTTTTTTTTCAAACAAAGAGAAGGCAACCTTCTCAAAACTGATTTACTTAATAATTTCAACTATTCTAAAATCAATTTAAAGCTTACTCTCTCATCACATGCTAAATTTATTCTTAATTATTTATGTTTTTCATCACCAATCAAGTTAGATATCTGTGTTGAGTTTATTACTAACCATAACCTTCTTATGTCCAAGTTTATCTTGAGAACATCATTTGAAGAAGGTTTCGTGTCTCATATTTTGAACATGCACACAATTCAACACCCCCTTCTTGTAACTTAGTCACTTCAAATTGACGTAATGCGCGTCTTAGTATAGAGGGAGAAAATCTATGAACTAAGAACTCAGAATTTTAAGAAATAATACATTGAGTATTGTGAGAGTATGTCTCTCTTTTGTTCTCCATTGAACCTTGTTTAGATCTTATCAAGAAACCAAGTTTTCTTGTGGCGATCATTTTTTAGGCTTATCACTTCTTCTTTCTCTCGATTAATTAAGAGTGTGGCGCATCCCATTTCTTATTCTTATCTTTTATTTGTCCAATTAAGTTTACTAGGGGTGCTCACATGTTCGTTTGGAAGAATTTTGACTAAATCCGTTGCTCGAACCAATCACATTTAAATGGTTTGGGTTGGTTTGGATTTTGCGTTATTTTCTATAAAATCCGAACCAAACTGATCTGATCACTAGTGCATAAAAGGGATTTAAAGTCAGACAAATTGGACATTTAAAGTCACGCGCCAGCGTGACTTCTATTAAGGCGACTTCGTATGTCAGGAGATTTAAAGTCGCGCGAGTGCACGACTTCATAAGTTTGTTTCTAAGTCGGACTTTTAACCGCTCGACTTTAATTCCTCGTGTTCTCTCTAGACCAGCCTCTGTGGATAGTTTTTAAAGTCACACGCCAGACTTTAAAGATGTTTTTAAGTCAGGCGTTTTAAATGCTTGACTTTAAAAGTTATGTTTTTAAGACATACATTTTAAATGCTTGACTTTAAAAGTGTTTATTTAAGTTTTAATTCTTTTTAGCTTTTGGGTGATCCTCGTGCATATACTAATTTGGCCCCACATCAAATTCATTAAATCTAGCAACATACATATTCTATATAAAATAAATGTATTATATTTTGCTCAAAAAATATCATTAGCAAACTAAAAATTACTTTAGCAATTCAACATTCATTTGACTAATATCTTGTCAACCAAAGATATATGATATGATGTTGACACCAAAATATTAAAAATACAATAAACCGTAAGCCCAACCACTTAATACGGAACATGGTCTCCAAGTTGAGTAGATGAAATGATCAATATGGTTCATATTATCAAGCTTCACCCTAAAACTTGTATCACATTCCAATATCCTAAATAAGCAACCTATTGCATGGTTAGGTAAAAAGTAAGATCGAAGCCGGAATAAATTGCTCAAAAGAAAGAAAAAAACACGCAAAGAAGTTAGAAGAACAAAAAGAATAAGAATGGAATATTATCACTTACCACGCTAGATCGAAGCCGGGAAAGTGCAGCGACGCTTCTGAAAAACGCCATTCAAGATCAACGCAACAATCTGCAACAGCTCGTCAACGTTAGCAAACAAATCAGGAAAATAATAATCGTGAATTGAAAAGATAAACAAATTCGACTTCTCAGATGCTTGTAGCTTGAATCTGGAAACTGGTTTTGAAGGTTGAGAACCAGAAACCTGTCAAGGTCAAACCCATGATGGTTATTATCACACAGATTTAAGTCAATGATGAAACTGTAAAGCATCAAGGTAATAAGCAAATCTTTTATCTCTGATCACAATATACCGTGAAGAAGTTGAACTTGAACTTGAACTTGAAGTTGTTTGTAAATTCACGAGAATGCTCAACTATGGAGCTGTAAAAGCTCGCAGAAAATATTCATTCAAGAAAATTATCGAGGTGCGAGATTAATTGCATGGATTATGACTCGTAGAGAGAAAGCTGCGAAGACTAAACAAACCTTTCTACTATCAAATGATGGTTGTGAAATTTTCTGTTGTCCTTGTAAAGGAAAAAAAATTACATGTCAAGGATCAACTACCCTGAAACCTTAAGCACTTAAGTAGTTTTGGTTAACTTGTATGAAACAACATGTTAAGGAACTAATCAAGAGAATGATCTGCAATGCATACCTCACTACTCGATGTAGAAGTTGCTTAAGATATCTTCTCTTTAGGAAGAATGGGAGGCTTCTGATTAGGATCAATGGATTTTACAATTTGTGCTATTTTTTCCCTTTATGATAGATCAGACACAGCAGAAATTCAATTTCAGAATGGATGTAAACAACACATGCAACCATGTAGAGATACACTGACAGAACCATGAAACATGCATATACAAAGAAATTTGGAGAGTCAAAAACTTATTGAAGAGTGACCTCGACTTGTGATTGCAGAGCCATGCTTGCAAACCGCATTTTCACAAAGTCATGTGCTTCTTGGTGAGAGTGGTTATATAATATAATAGACAACTTTAAAGATGAACAAATATAATAGGAGGATGCTTTCTTACATTCAAGCGATCGGCTATATTTTCTTGATGATTATGTTTTTTGGAAGCTCGATTGCTAATGTCTTATTGTTAGTCCGGTCCGATGGTATGGCTTCATGGATATCCTGCTTGAGAAAACATAGAAAATAAATTATAAGCTATCACAGTTCACTGTGCTCAATGCTCATATAGCCTCTAAACAAGATTTCTAAACCAGAAACAATAAATTGATTAAGATATTACTTCGGATTTTCTTTGATTGTTAAAAGTAGGTCTCGAGACGGAATAACATCAATATCGTGATAGTTTCCTCATTTTGATCACCATTATCACCATTTTTCTGCAGCAAGCTCTTCTTTCTCAAGTTCATCCAGTCTAGACCATATAGGAGCAAAATCCACATCTTTGGCTGCATTCACAAAACTAGCTGCATCTTCCGTGGGTGGACCTGGAAAAAAATGTATTAGGATCCCAAGTTTACTTGTAATATCATATAATCTTGAAATGATCTCCTAGATCCATTGGGCTCAAACTCAACAAGCTACCTCTAAACTAATCTCATATATCGCCTCATAAATCTCGGTAGTAATTATTTCAAAATAATCCCTCTCCTCTCATATACCCCAAAAAACCCTGAACTGAAAGCAAAGGCAACAAATCCATATAAATGAAAATCAAATTACAGAATAGGTAAACAGACAAACAAGCCAACAAAAACAACAAACAATTACACCATTTACAAGATCTGATTAAGAAATTATTCAAGAGATGAAGTAAACTAACCCTAAATCAATCAAAATCAAGAAAGGGGAAAATTATTCAAAAACTAAAAATCAACATAGAAAGCCAGATTAGGGTTTAGCTTACAAGAAATTAGATGTAAGCCAAATTAGGGTTCAACCTTCACATATAAAAGAGCAAGAAATAGACAATCGAGATTCTCACGAGAATCTTTGAAGAAGAAGTTGTACCAGAGTGATGGCGAGAGTGATGAAGTGAGAGCGGAGTGATAGTGAGGAGTCGGATCTCGTTGCGGTGCACCGAGTGATGGCGAAAGTGATGAGCGAGAGTGATGAAGGCGGCGCGAGTGATGATGACGACGCGAGAGCGAGAGAAAGAGCGAGCGACGCGAGAGAGCGAGAGTGATGAAGCCCGTGTATTTTTCTAGAACCCGTTTTCTTTGGATCCTCTCTAACAACGTTTTTTTGTTACAAGTTTGCCATGGCGTCAATTTTTTCATCTTTACAAGTCGGACCATATACCTGCGTGACTTCAAAAGATGCGGGCCAAATAATTTTTTTCATCTTTATTACAAGTTTGCCACCGCGTCAATGTTTTAAGCCAGACATCTGAGCGCTTGACTTTAAAGGTCTACTTCTTTTCCTGATTTTGTACTAGTGGATATTAAATGAGTTAGTTTGGATTGGGCTCACGGTCATGCACTATTATCAAATTTGAAGTGAAAAAAGTAAGGTAAGACCGGAATTTAATCCTACATGGAGTAATTAATTAATGTTTTTTGTAGGTTCAGTATTGGAGTTGAAACCCAGAATACATACTATAAAAATATAATTATGACAAATGTATAGATTTTGCCTTTGAATGCTTAAATTCTTACCTAGAAAACATGTGATTTGGACTTTGAAGGAAGGAATGGTGTATAGGTGTGGGAATTGAGGGGAACACATGGAACTTTAGTATGAATCTTTACACAACTTGGTTCGATTTTGATTAGATCACGAAAATTATCCAAACCAAACGCTTCGGTTTGGATTAGGCAATGGGTTAGTTCGGATTTGCCCAAACCACTAAACACCTCTAAAGTTTATGCTTATACATTGCTTGTGTTATTCAAACCGAATTCACGTAGATGGACAATTATTCATTTGGCTAGCCATTACTGCGTCTCAAAATAAGATCAAAAAATAAATCTATCTAGACTTTAGTTCAAATACATGTACTTTGGGCCCTCATACTAAGAGTATGAAATAATAAGGTGACTTATGTGAGATCTCCTAACCTCGTGGAGGCTCATTCACACTGACGTGGTCAAATTTGGTTGGCGCTGTAGAATAGAAGGAAAAATCAAGTTGCATAACTGCAAGTGAAAAGGGGGGGAAACGGAAAAGTTCTTGTTGTGAAAGGGAGGATCTCTTGGCAGCCTTTGATGATGCCAAAACCGTTTTCGTGACACCACCACATTCACATTGTGTGCCATTTCATCTTTTTCTTCAAACAATAATAACAATCCCACACATTTCACTCTCACATTTTTTTTCCAATGCTTCGGGAATGGTGCCAATGGAGAGTGTAAAAGGTGGTTACGTGGGAAATGGGAACCATCTGATTCTTTGAAGCTAGCTGTATTGTTGTGAATGGCGGATGAAAAATACGCCAAGGAATTGGAGGTTGCTGTAAAGGTTGTACACGTGGCATGTGCTTTGTGTGGGAGGGTGCAGGAGAGGCTTCTAGCGACCCACAATCGTATGGTTGTATCCAAACACGATGATTCTCCTGTTACTGTTGCAGGTATTTCCCTTACTCAATGAATTTCAGTTCCAATTCTCTCGTTTTGTATTTTGAATAAACCCTCGTTTATTAAATCTATCTCTATTGATGGAAAGGGATAATAATAATAATAATATTAGGGACTATTTGATTGCTTTTTATAGTTTGGAGACTAAACAAAATAGAATGATATTTTCAGTATTAAATTGAGGATTTATTTTTATATTTTATTAACTTTGTGTTTATCTGGGGTTGTTGTCAATTGCATAGTTGATATTGGGGCTTCTTTGTTGGGTGTGGGAATGTCTCCACTCTAATCTGTTGGGGAGTTTGGGGAGCACCAGGAATAACAACAAGCTATCCAATGAACCAGACTATCAAGAGACTTGGACGTCACATCTCCACTCAAAACCTTAAGGCATTTAGTATATGGCTCCCTTCTCTTATATATCATTCATGTAACTCATTCACTCACACTTGAATTCTCAACATAATCTTCATATGATAGTTGTTAAGAAGATTGGCGTTTTTGTTATTGATTGATTTTTGGTTGCTGGAATTAAATGGTGTTGTCAAAATCTTTGTGTTGTTCCTATGGTACAGTGTAGGATGACCTAGTTTGGAACAAATCCAGTGAACTAATCTTAGTGAAATTGATATCTTCAATAGGTAATGCAGCTTATAGATTCAAATGGGATTGGCAAAATTATCTCTATTCTGTGTATTGTAGTGAGAGTGAGGTATGTGTTAGATATGTAATATACAGTCATTCATGTTACATCTGCGAATAGCTTATGCTTTATGCATTTGGGATAGTTGGCTTGCAACATGGTTTCAGAACTTCTATGACCAAGCTTTTCAGAACACTCAAGAATATTGTTTTCTCTTGTGCACATTATCTGTTTTCCCACTGTTGCACTCAAACCAAACTAGCTTGTTTATATTCCTATAGCACTGAATAATCAGTCTGATGTCGGAAGTGGAGATATTCCACACTACTGGTAGTTGTATGCTCTGTTTTCTCCATAGCTGCTTTTTTATGAGTGGTGCTCCAAATTTTTGTTTTTGGTATCTGACTTGTTGTTTCATTTCATATCTCTGCATGAGAAGACTTGAGTGTTCAAGCAGCTGTTAGCTGGTTACTATCGAAAACTTTCGGGGTCCAAAATGTGTTAATTGTTGCTGAAGAAGACATTGAAACTTTCTCCAAGGATGATGATTCAGCTGGCTTACTGGAAGCCGTTGTGAATAATGTCAATGAGTCTTTAGCTTTTGCATCCAAGTATGGTCTTAAAATTCCTGAGACAACTCTTGGAACATCAGAAGTTCTTGAGGCCATTGGCCGCTGCAACTCAACAGGAGGCCCCAGCGGAAGGCATTGGGTACTTGACCCTGTTGATGGCACATTAGGATTTGTACGCGGGGATCAGTACGCCGTTGCTCTAGCTCTTATTGAGGATGGACAAGTTGTTCTTGGGGTTCTTGGGTGCCCCAATTACCCAGTGAAGACAGAATGGTTAAATTATCATTACCAGTATCATCAAACGACACCACAATCATCTCTTAATACTCCTGATGAGTGGGGAAAAGGATGTGTTTTGTATGCAAGGAGAGACAGTGGGCAGGCATGGTTGCAGTCATTGATTCCTCCAGATAAGATCCTAGAGTGGCCAAATTTTGCTAGACCTATTCGAGTTTCTTCCATCGATGATCCGGCATTGGCAACTATGTGTGAACCAGTTGAAAGGGCAAACTCAAACCATTCATTCACAGCTGGACTTGCTCATAGTGTGGGACTTAGGTATAATATTCTCAATTTTTATCAAATATTCAGCATTTTGACCTATTTCACACCTTGAATTGGCTGAAAGTACTTCCATATAAATAGCAATTTGAAATCATTTCTAAAGTAAGTAACAGTATGGTCATTAATAGTTGAAATAGTCAATTTTAGACTTAGTGAAGGGAATATGACAGCGAACAAGATATTTTAATTCTTGATAATTTCAATGAGACTCATAAGGAACAAAAAATCTTGGACAACTTTCATATCTACTGAACATAGGAATTTATTTCTCTTCTATATATAATTTCTTATTGCACACAATGGAAAATTTTGTAAATTGATTATGAGAATAAGTTACTAGATAGAGATTTATATTCAATTCTTGAATCATAAACCATGAACCTTACTTTTCTTGGAAATTATTATCTGTTTTAGTCGTAACATTTCGTGTTTCCGTTGAAATCTGCTCAAGTGGGTATGTTACAAGGCTCAATACTTTAATGTTCATGTTCTCTGAAATTCCTTGTTTTCAATTTCTTCCAAAACCGGATCTAAGTTTATGACATAGAAGTTGAGATTGAAATGCTCTACTATTTCAAAACCTGGTACAGAAAACAGCCCTTACGTGTCCACAGCATGGTAAAATATGCAGCAATAGCCCGAGGAGACGCCGAGATATTCATGAAATTTGCAAAATCTGGTTACAAGGAGAAGATATGGGATCACGCAGCAGGCGTTGTGATTGTTGAAGAGGCTGGTGGCGTGGTAACTGATGCTGGGGGCCGCCCTCTAGATTTTTCAAAGGGAATGTACTTAGAGGGTCTTGACCGAGGCATAATTGCGTGCTCTGGTTTCACATTGCATGAAAAATTGATTGGTGCTGTTTATGCTAGCTGGGACTCCTCAAACTTATGAGGTTTTCTATCTCACTGCAAAGATTTTGTATGAACTTGAATAGCTAACTTTTCAGTATACTGATAGGAAATTGTTAGCAAGCAGAATGCTATATTACTGAAATTATTTAACTTAGTAGTTGTCCTAAATCCTAATCATTAATAAAAGAAAAGCGTCTATTTTTGTGCATTTTTTATTGAAAATGAGGGCAACACAGAGGACACTCACAATTTATCAGAAGCAATAAATGACCAATAGATAGAGGGGCCTAAGAGGGCACTGCTCATAAATAATCACAGGCTCAACTTCAAAACAGCCCAAGTTAGCCAATGCATCAACACAACTATTGGCTTCATGGTACACATGACTTAACCGGAAATCCCATGAGAGCTTAAGTAGCTTGTGAATTGCACAAACAAGGGTCTTGCCAGAAATATGATCAGCATCTACATCAATTATCTACTTAATCACAACTTCAGCATCAATGTGAACAAGAACTATCCTTCAACCTTTATTCCATCATAAATTAAGACCCTCATAAACACCCCTAACCTCAGAAACTAAGGAGTTACAACTACTAACATTCTTAAAATAACCAATCATCCAATGCCCCAAGTTGTCTCTTACGAGGCCACCACAACCTGCGCGTCAAAGTGAGCCTCGAAAGAACCTACAGAGACGCGAGATTGAACACAGCCCTCTAGGGGAGAGAAGGTCGATTAAATGAGTTGTCATGTGTTTCCTTTTTTTCTCTAAAGGAGGTGACTTGCAATGGCCCAAAAACACTCCCAATCAATACCATATTTTTGCCAACCCCTTTGAAACAAGTTTAAGATGTCCTAATAATTAAGATCACCCATGAATAAATTGCTCCGTTTGTCAGCTCTGACAATGGACCTCTAGAGAGAAGAGGACAATCATGGAAAGCATGAATATTGCGCTAAGCAACATGCAAGCAACCCATAAGCGTTAAGTAATCTTTAAGCGATTTACCTACTTTTTGAAAATATTAATTTGTTTATTTTATTTTAAATAATACGTAAAACTAAATTAAATGCTAAATATCAAATAAGCTAAAAATGATGTGAAATACATAACAATGAAAAATACATAATGAAAAATACTAAATGAAAAATACACAACAATATATAAATATGATGAGAAATACATAACTATGAGTTTTTCATGATTAAAATTAGAACATTCCTAACAAATGATTATTACAACATTCCTAACTTTTTCCTAATGTCATCACAAAAGAATTCATGAACTTGGCGTTGCTTCTCATCAATCATGGATGTGTCCTTTAAGAGTATTTTATGCCACTTTGCCTGAGTCGCCTCCTGTGATGCTTTGGTCTCCTCCTCCCTTATCTTGGCCTCTGCCACTCTTGCATTGGCTTCCGCCTCCCTTGCCTTGGCCTCTGCTTCCTTTGCCTCGCTCAGCCAACTTTATTGTAGCAACATTTCTATCATTTACGGCATTTTCCATGCTGGTCAAATCAATACTATTAATAGACGTTGAACCTTCTTTTTCTTTAACCTTCCTTTTTGTTGCCTTTTGACCCATTGGGCAGACCATGGGTGGTGCTTCGCCTTCAACTGAACAATCAATTGGTGCCTCTTGGTTTGAAGAACATGAGTACGTTCCAAAATGAGATGCCTTTGCTCTTTTTGAAGAGTTATCAATAGCTTGTCCCTTCCATTTTGGTTCATCTTTCAACAACCGCCATGCATGCTCTAATTTAAAACTCTTACCTGTAAGTTGAGCAAAAAGTTCATACGCCTCGGCCATGACGTCGTTCTCTGAGCTCCCACTTTTCTTTCGCTCATTGGAAAGCTTGTAGCACCCAACAAACTTTTCAACAATAGTATTAATGTGTTGCCATTGAGGTCTTAGTTGACTGATTCCCCTTTCTCGCAACTCCTCGCGGTAGTTGTTATAATTATCTCGGATTCTAATCCAAAAGCTATATGCTTTATGATCAACTCCAACAATTGCATCTTTCGAAATATTGAGCCACGGTTGAATAAGATGTACGTCTTCTTTCGTTGTGAATCTAAAACGTTTCTTTGGAGGAGATTTTCCTTCTTCTTCAACGAGCGTAATATTCTCAAGACCGGTCCCAAAGGTTTGGTTATGAAGATATGGTTAGCTATGCCCTATATACCGCTGAGGAAGTCATCAACAAAGAGCCAAGAGACTACACAGAGGCTGTTGGCCACAAGTATAGTGAGAAATGGATTCTAGCCATGACTGAAGAATTAATCTCTCTTGAGAAGAATTCAACATGGACTCTGGTTCCTAGACCTAAGGGAGCCAGAGTTGTGGGAAGCAAATGGGTGTTCAAGAGAAAAGAGGGAATACCAGGTGTTGAAGAAGCTAGGTTTAAAGCTAGACTCGTGGCAAAGGGGTATACATAGAAGGAAGGACTTGATTACTGTGAAATCTTCTCTCCGGTGGTAAAACATACCTACAACTCTTCCCCTTGCAGCTCACTTCAAATTATCTGCTCTACAAGCTCCTAGCAGTCAAGAAGACAAAGACTTCATGAAAAAGGTCCCATATGCAAATGCAATTGGGAGTATGATGTATTCTATGGTCTGCTGCAGACCTGATATATCACATGCTATGAGTGTTACTAGTAGGTACATGAGTAATCCAGGGAAAGAACACTGGCAAGCAGTGAAATGGGTTCTGAGATACTTAAAAGGGTCTACTACTACCCTTTGGTTTAGAGTGTCTGCTGAGGAGAGCGAGAAGAGCGCGCAATGGTGTTATGGGCTATGTTGACTCCGATTATGCTAATGATCTTGACAAAAGAAGATCATTAAATGGATACGTGTTCACTCTGTTTGGTAATACAATCAGCTGGAAGGCAAATTTGCAACACATTGTAGCTCTGCCAACCACAGAAGCCGAGTATGTGGCCTTGACAGAAGCTATAAAGGAGGGACTGTGGATACATGGTTTAGTGGCTGAATTGGGAATATGCAAAGACTCAATTTGCATATATTGTGATAGTCAAAGTGCCATACATTTGAGTAAGAATCAAATGTACCATGAAAGGACCAAACATATAGATGTTAGGTTCCATTTCATAAGGGATATCATAGGCAAAGGTGAGGTTGAAGTGGTTAAGGTTCACACAAGCAATAATCATGCTGATATGATAAAAAAGGCTGTTCCTGTAGGCAAATTTAGACATTGTCTAGATTTGCTTGGGGTTGACATCAAGTAGGTGATGTCATGGGCTGTATTCGAGCTATTGGGTTTGGTCTTCTATGGTGTGTTTGTACCAAGGTGGAGATTTCTGGTAAACTCGGTGGTGCAAACACAAATTAGTAATTGGGCTTAAAATTGGTTTTGAGCCTTGTTTCTCTCGGGTTATGCTTTGGTCACGTGTGTGGCCCATGTCTTTTGTTAGATGCTCTCGGTGCCTTGGATCTTCTCTTCTGCTGGTTCTACCATTGAATTTGTTACAAGTTTGTTGAGAAGCTGTTATGATCGGTTCTGATCCCTCTTCATATCTGGTGTAGTATATATATACTAGGATCTGCTAGGTTGTTAGAGTAACACATGCATTTTACTCTTGTAAAGATTCACAGTTAAAGTGAGAGAAAGAAAAGAGCGTTGAGCGTATCTTGTAACTCGATTGTAAACAATTGATTCATAGTGGATTTAGCTCGGATTACAGTCCCCCAGATGTAGGAGAATTCATTCTCTGAACTGGGTTACCATTTCTCGGTGTTCATCTTCCTTTTCCCTCTTCTCTAATTCCTTCTACCGTATATTGATTTCTTGGTGATCAACAATAGTGTTTGATCTTTAATTCGGCTCATTTCTATTTCAAATTTACTTCTCAATATTGTTCTGTTAGAGCGAGGAAGATTTGCTGTTGTTGTTCTTTGTTCATTGTTTTGCAGGTTTGGAGTACTCAATCTTGAGTATTCTTCTCAACAGTTAATGTCTTTGAGCAGAAGGAGATGGAGCTGCCAAGAGGGATAATATTGCTTCTGCAATGGTTTATTTCATTGTCATGTTTTGGAAGGAATATGCTTATTTGGTCACGAGTTCTACTTCTCCACTTAAAATATCTTTTCTTTCTTTACTATCTATAAATTATGATTGTTATATTAACAGTTTTTGTTTGGTTGGATCCAATTGCTATTGTAGGTAACATATGTCCCACCTTTGACTATGCTAAATTAGTTATTGCTACATAGAAAATTGATATATGCATAAAAAAAAGCACTATTTGCTTTAATTTGCCGTAGGTTTTTTCTAAGTTATGGTTTAATAGCTACACAGAAAAATGGTCTAACAGGCTAATCATAACAAATCACTGCCCTGTTTCTGGCTTTTCAGTCTAAAAGACTAAACTTATTACTGACCTGTTTTGTGCCTTTCTCAGTTTAATGTTTGTGGTGAATAGGTACACAATATATTTTTGGTAAAAGAAACATGTATGAACTTTTGGTGCATCACATATTAGTTCAATTCACATATGCTTTCTTTCAGATTAAACCTGACAAGTTTCCTTCACTTAACCAGAGGTAACGTGGTTGCAAAGTTTAATTTTGTGCCAAGCATCTCCACAAACAAGTGCTCTGGAATGAATAATATATAGTTGGAGATGTTGGAGTCACTGTTCATAAAGCTTTTTCCAAGTAAAAAAATGACTTAATGTGTATAATTACTAAAAGTATTTTCCTATCATACATTCAGATATCAAAATGGATTTCATCCCGTCAAAATGTGTAATATTTAAATTCTGAATTATTAGGTTAATTTTAATTTTTTAAATGGTACTAACTAATTACCTAATATTTATTCTAGAATATATTTATCTAACCTGACTATCTGACCAAACTACAAACGTCTTTACTAATTAATTTTATTTTTGATGCTATTGGAAATAATAGTTTTGGTATTTGCTTTTTGCTGAAAATTTGTTCATATTTAGGCTGATTCAGGCTGAGAATCAACAAATTTTACCGACGATAATATTGTGTTATTGAAAATGAGATCACCAGTAGGTCACAACACTAATAATATGTTTTTTTTGAAGTGGTATAGACTTTCTATTGTTGTATTGAAGAAGGATAGGGAATAAAATACAATCAAATATGATGCAGCAAAATTATAATCTAGAAGAAAGGATGTTTAGCTACAGAAAGATAGAAATAGTCCCAAAAGCATGTTAGTGGCAAATCTAGCGAATGAAACCAGGAATTGATGTGTTTGTGTGTGTGTGTGTTTGTTTTTGTTGTAGTTCAAAGAGCTTGCTGTTACAGTCACAGCAATACTAGCCGTTGAAGAATAAAAATTATTTGCTTAAGTTTATTTTGTTTTCCTTGTTGTATTGTTGGCTCAAATAGTACTATTTCTAGCTGTTATTCTTATCCTTGTGTCCTTTGGATGAGTCATTAGGATCTAGAATGTGCTATGGTACTAACTTTAGGGTAATTGTGGCAATGAGTGACCAATTTGTGTGGTCTCATTGTCCTTTAAATAGCAGCTTGTTCTGCAGTAATGAATAACAAGAAAATTTCAGTCAATATCTCTCGCTCTATATTTCTCTCTGTTATTATTTTATGACTTAAGTCACCGAAGGGTATTCTAGTACTTTACTCTTCCTGACCTAGGTTAAGGGTATTACCGGATACTCTCTCCCTAATATCCAAATACTGCATCACTTGCACAAGCCTATGAGGTGTTGAATGATCCTGAGAAGCGTGAGATATACGATCAGTATGGTGAAGATGCCCTCAAGGAAGGGATGGGTGGCGGCGGCGATGGCCATGATCCATTTGATATCTTTTCATCATCCTTTGGGGGTGGTGGAAGTCCATTTGGTGGTGGTATGGCTTCTTTTTTGTATTTCTAGATAGGTATTTTTCAATTATTGTTTTAATGTGTATTAAAAGGAAATATTGTATTTGTTTATGTATGCTTCAGGTGGTGGTGGTAGAGGAAGGAGGCAGAGAAGGGGAGAAGATGTGGTTCACCCCTTGAAGGTTTCTTTGGAGGATCTTTACCTTGGGATATCCAAGAAGCTATCCCTTTCAAGAAATGTCTTGTGCTCAAAATGCAGTGGGTGTGTATCATTCAACGTCTATTTGTGTGATTCTTTTGGTCTTGATCAGGTGAAGGCTTTAGAGACTATTATGCCACCAAGGCCTGTATCAGAGTTGACAGACATGGAGGAGCTGGATGAGTGTGAGGAGACTACACTTCATGATGTCAACATAGAGGAAGAGGCAAGAAGGAGGCAGTAATGACTTCCGAAGGTGTGGTAGAACAAGTGGCTCTTTAAAAAACCAAGTGACTCTTGATGGATTTGCTCTCTAATCACAGAATTGTAGATAAGTGGGAAAATATGTAATTCCAATAACTTTAATAATGATGTCCATTATAGGATTAAGAGTTTTTAGTTCTCTGCCACGAAAACAGGGAGTTTACCATGTCTACTAAGGATGAAGATGTAATCTGTTATGTCTTTAACGGTGATATCTTTCTAATACTTAGAATCTGTTTGATGTTGTTATTTACTGTTGTTTTTGTTTAGAAATAATTCATTAGAACCTGATTTTTTCAATTGGGAGTTTAAGGTCACCTCTTAAGTCAGCAAGAGATTCGGTGTGATGGTAAGGTTTTATATTTTCATCATATTGTTTAGAATTCATAATGATTACTAACTATGTTTTTCCTTTATCCAAAAATGTAAATCAATATTTTCCACGTCGAATTACAACGATGATACCCCATTCAAAGGGAAAAATCAGACTCCATGATAATTCAACAAACCAGACGCATGAATGCACTCTCCGTTCCGCCAAACATTTAAGGGCTAAGAAATACATTACAGGAGCCACATGGGTGTCCTTTGTTAAGGGGAAAAAACTGCGAGTAAGAGATTTGCTGAAATTGGAAATTGGTAGCTCCCTCGACTATTTTTGTTGATATCATCAGGAAATCTGGTAGAAATAATTAACTGTAGTACTTACTGTTCTACTGAAACAATAATCCTTGCCCTCTTAACATCCAAACTGGTGGATACTTATCAACGAATGTCTGTCCTTTTGAACTATTTTAATTTTAATCATGTTTGTTATTATTATTCCTTCTTCCTATTTGTGTCATATCTAACTTTAGCCTAAAAGAATTTTTACTAAGCCTACCCCATTCTTCAATTTTGTTGTGTATAAAATTTGCATGTCGTCAAAAACTGTTACTTCTACCTGCTTTTATTCCAAAGTTTTTCAATTAATCAACCGCTAGCCAACCTATCCATTGGATGGGTGTTGGGGCTAGTTACCCTTGTAGTTCATATCATAGTGTATTATCACCTTGCTTCAACGACCATGATAGCTTCTTGACGCAAGCTTTGTTCATGGGATGAGATTGTGTTGCTAAACCACACAATTTTTAGGTACACAATTTTGTTACAGTTACAATTTTGACCCTTATATATTAAATAGATCTTAAATATTAAGTTTAAGATTTTCCTAATAAAATTTTAATTTTTAAGACAATGTGAAATTCGGTAGAATCTTAAGCTCTAGTTTTATGATAACTTTTTTTATATAAAATAGGGGTGGTGGTACAACCCTTAAGAAGATTGTCTTACTTTGAGAGACCTCCCAAATATATGAAACTAGAGAGGTTTTCACCCCTAATTTGGCTGTGAGGCTTACTTATGTGGTGCTTCCTTAGCACACCGTCTTCTTGAGATTTGATCTGCACTTATACCACACTATAAGATTCATCAGAATACTAATGAACCAAAGAAATAAACACTTGTCAAAAATGTTTATTTCCATCAAAACTTGTCTAAGGGATTTTTCCTCAATAACTAAGAGTCGGCAGGTATAAATAAAGGGCTTGACCCCCCGAAGTTGCCCACTAATTAACTCTTATCATACTTTGACACGTACTCTCCTTGAGCCTTTAAGCCCTAAAGTTACTTAAGCTTCAAAGTATCTTTTGCAGGCACATCTATCGTTAAGAATAGGAGAACAACAACGATGCAAAAATGCATCAACAAATGCAATAACTAAAAGTTGTAATACATATTTACTATTTAAGAGATGAGATGGTTCAATATTTTAATATAAAGTTTATTTTACATTTTAAGAGATGAGATTTTCCATTGAAAGAAAAACATTTTTTCAATAACATGTACTATGTTAATTCATTAGATTAATTATTAAATTAATTTCAATCTCAACAAACAACTTGGTCCCATGGTCTAGTGGTCAGGACATTGGACTCTGAATCCAGTAACCCGAGTTCAAATCTCGGTGGGACCTTTATTAGTTAATTTTTCTATATTTTGATTCTTTAAATTAAACGGAGGGCTAGCATGTAATTACACAAAGAAGACACGTGGTCGTTGTTCCGGCTGCACACAACAACAGCTTTGGCTGCAATGGATTAGGCGCGCTCTAAGCTCCACTTTCCCTTCTTCAATTCAATGGCGTTCCCTCTCTCTTCCTCCTTCAACCTTCCTACCACTCTCGACCTCTCTACAACTCTCTCTTTCTTCCACCGCACCAAGTTACGTTCAACAACAACAACACTACCACCTTCTAGAATCTTCTGCTTCTCAAAAAAACCACCACCACCACCACCTCGCAAATGGTGACACGTCGGCGGAAATTAGTGCGAGGATAATGAATAAATTGAAGAATGTGATTCCTATCATAGTTGCTGCTTCTGTTCAATTCAGTATTCTGTTTCCGTTAGTTGATTCGTTGCCTTACGTGTCTCCTGAGGCGAGGGCGGTATTGTATTCTCCTGATACCAAGGTTCCAAGAACAGGAGAAGTTGCTCTCAGGAAAGCTATCCCTGCAAACCCTAACATGAAAGCTATAACGGTACGGTTGCACTTTATCTTTATGCTTTTAAATTTCAGTTGCAGGATAGTAGAGATTGAAAACGGAAATTAACTGTATACGATGGATTAGTTAATTAATTTTGAACTGCATCAGATGTCACAATATGTCAGAAATTTTGACTGCCAAAATGTCTTTTCTTTTTAATTATATCTTTGAACTTTTGAGTAATCATGATTACATGCTGTTTTTGCCTCGTTAAACTTAAATGTTAGTGTTTAGAAAGTTTACTTCTGACTAAGTTGTAACTGAATAATAAATTAATAATTGTTGAAAATAATTAGTTTTTATACTGATTCTCTCTCAGGACACTCTTGAAGATATTTCGTACCTGTTGAGGATTCCACAGAGGAAACCTTATGGAACAATGGAAGGGAGTGTGAAGAAAGCTTTGAAGGTATTCAAAATTTAATTTTTTTTTTTATTGGTATTTATCTGGGAAACAAAATTTCAGAATTCTTTTGGAGAACAAAGTATAACTAACACCATGAATCCCATAGCTTTTATTAGTTTAGGACATTGTATTCACAGCATTTGTGATGAGAAAGTAGCACTAAAGCTCAAAGGAAAATTTTACATTAGTATTAGATCTTCAATGTATGATAGTAAAGAGCCAATAATAAAGTATGCTCAACGGTATCAAAATACGAACTAGTGGAACACAAAACAAAATAAACTTAAGAATAAAAGCATTAAAAAGTTGAGGTATATTCTACAAATGATGGCAGAGTCGTGCCTTAGCTGGTTTGGTCATGTGTGGAGAAGTCATGTAAAAGAACCTGTAAGGAGGTGACTCGGCTGGAGCATAGTCTAATGATTAGAAGTGAAGAGAGAGAGAGATCAAAATTCAAAGGAAAAAACAATACGCCAAGCCATTATGAAGGATTTTTGATTACGATAATATTTCATTTGATCCATATAGCTCTACCTAGTGGTAAAAAAGCTTTGATTTATTGTACCTTAAATGCAAAGTTACTTATTATTAGTTGTTATTGTCTTTCTAAAACTTGACAATTTCACTGTTCAGTCGAATTAACGACAATAGTTTAATCTTTTTGTATTTTGTATATGCTCAAACCTGGTGGTATTTCCAGTCTCCATTACATGTATTAGGTCTTGGTATCTGTCTTTTGTTGATAAAAAGATCCGTGAAATAACTTGAGAACTCTAACCCTTCAAAATTTGCATGTGGATTTTTAGCTATTTCTTGCTCCCCAGCAAAATATCTTCCTGCAAGGGTTTGAAGTTTTGATAACTCCCTTACTGATTTCAGATAGTAGTAGATGAAAAGGATTCTATACTGGCAAGTATACCAGCAGAACTGAAGGAAAAGGGCTCTTTGGTACATGCATCTCTAATAAATGGAAAGGTATTTTACAAGAAGACATTTGTCAAAAAAATAAGAATACACCAGACTTATGTTTGCATTTCTATATCATGTGCTGTGATTCCCTCTTCATTCAAAAGAAAAAAGACGGTCATATTTTAATAAAATTCGATGTTTATGATGATTTTAGTTGATTTCACTTTGGGATTATACATAAGATGACAGTTCTTATATTGCATCATAAGCATGTTTTTCTATTGTTTATGTTTTTCCATTAAGCTAATATACTATGTGGTCATATCCCATAGCTTGCTGATGCTATAAAAAGGATTCAGATGAAAAACTTGAATGTGAACTTCGCTCTCTGTTTGCACTCATTTTTCACATCTTTATGTTCTGGCTTTAGTAGGGTGCAATCTTCGATAATGTTATATAATTCAGACATAATGTAAAATTGGTATTATGGCTCATTGAAGAATCTACCAGAATGATATCAGTATTTTGCAGGGGGGATTTCCAGCTCTTCTTCAATCTATTAAGGAACAGGATGCAGATAAAGTATCTGTGAATCTTGCATCTACATTGGATACTGTGGCCGAGCTAGAGTTATTACAAGTAATGCAAACCTAATAATATCATATTATTTTGAAATCAAGAGTAGTTAATTTATGCAGCAACAATATCCTGACCATGTTCAGAATCTGAATTCGAGATTATTGTAACAGGCACCAGGGTTATCGTTTCTGTTGCCCGAGCAATACCTGCAATACCCACGGTCAGTGACTCCTATCAGAAGTCATGTAAATCACTACCTTGATGTATTATATAGAACCTTCTGATGGATCTTCAGACCTCTTTCTCGCCCGCCCACCCATACATTTGACTTGAGACTAACAAAAATGATTGTATGGTTAATCATCCCTAGTGTAATTCTTTGGGGAATTCAGATAATTAGCACATGGGCAAAATCAATATCTTCCCAATTTTTGTAGGCTTTCAGGGAGAGGAACTGTTGAGTTCATCATTGAGAAAGGAGATGGTTCAACATTTTCTCCAGTTGGTGGAGAAGAGAGAAAAACTGCTACCATTCAGGTAAAATTTACTCCATAAGTTTTCTTTTATGACTAGCCTCTAGTTATTGATTTGATGGGCCTAGTTTCATAAAGGATCCATAATCAGTAAGAGCATCTCCATGTTGAAGAATATTTGTATGACATACTGCAAATATGTAGTTGGGTCAATGTTGCACTGATAAGTAACTGTTTGTAGATTGGTATATTAAAATCAACTGATAGTTAATTTCTTTTCAGGTTGTTTTAGATGGATACTCAGCTCCATTAACTGCTGGGAATTTCGCAAAACTGGTAAGGTAGTGGAACAGTACTTAAGCCTTGTGAATTTAGTGAATGGTTATTCCTTGCTATTCCCTGTGAATCCCCATCAGCAATGTTCAATTTTTACAATATTGGTTTATGATAATAATAATAATATCTCAATCATCACTCCCAATTTCTCTTTTATCATTGTGAATGGTGCAGTCAACACGTTTCTTTTTGAGAAAAATTCTTATTTTGGCCTTTGGATTGATAGTTTAAATAAAGAAGTCAGACTTCCACATGCATAAACTTGTGTTAAGTAACTAGTGTTTTTTCAGCTTTTGATCAACAATATTGTTTAACTAGCATATATCCACTGGCATACCTGGATTACCCAGTTGATATTATTATATTTAAGGACATACAAATTGATTATGACAAGTAAGAGGCAGCTTTAAATACGGTAAACCTTAGAACTTTGGCAATGGACAGCTTTGAGTAATGGTTAAACGTGAGGCTAAAAAACTACTATAAGGGAAGAGAACAATAATTATGGGGTTTTGATAGGATATTGGGTTGGGCCTTAGCCCAAGTGGTTTGCTAAATGTAGGTAGTAGTGAGGGCAGTAGACGTGTGATTCAGTTAGGGAATAGAACGGTTATAAGAAGGAAAAGGAGAGAGTAGTAGGAGTCATGGATGTTTGTTCAGGAAGTTTGTTAGGAGAGTATTCTATGGATTAGAAGCCCTTGCCTCTGGTGGTAGTCTTCTCTTCAATTGTACTTGAGCTTTTGCTCATCTTTTCATAGTGATACAAAGCAGAATTCCTTTTCTAATTTCACGGGTTCTATCAATGGTCCGACTTACCGGATTACTGAGTGGAGCCAGCGAAGTCATGACACCGGAGATGTTGGCACGTTTGGATGCGGTGGAAGTCCGACTCAATGTACTGGAAAATTCATGGCATCAAGCTCTGGATGAATGTCGTGAGTTTGTGCTAAAAGAGTTTATGAAACTGCGAGATTGTAGCTCTGGTGGAGGTGTTCATTCTTTTTCTTACACTACCGATTCAGTTTCTGTTTCTGAATCTAAGATGATGAAGAAGGAAGTAGATCCAGAAGAAAATCAATGTGAGACGCAAAATCTTGAAGCATGTATAGTAACAAAAGGAGTTGTGGCTGTAGGTGAAAGGAAGGTTCAAGTAAAGGATAGGAGGAACATTTTCCAAATTCTGGACGAGATGAAAAAAGGTGACGAGAAAGCGGTGTGTGGTGGTTATTGGTTCTTGAGGGTACCAACCAGCTTTGTGTCGTTGAGGGTTCCGAAATGGAATGTGACATCAGTTGAGAACCAGGCTATGGGAGAAGTGGTAAACAAGGGATCAAGTAGAGAGCAGAGAAGTAAGAGGCAATTGTTGTGGACTGAACCACCACCACCGGAGCCGCTAACGCCGGCGCATCTGTGGAGGCCCTCCTCCAACCAGCACCGTCACCCACGCCGCGGTCAAAGTCGTTGGAACCATGGGAGCCACCGGACAAAGGTCGACTAGCAGCGGAATGTAAAACTGAGTTGCTGCCGTCGGAGGTGCCGGCTGCCGTCACTATCACCAGGGATTGGCCGGGCTTGATGTCGTTTTCGTGGGTGGGTGAAGGCAGAAGCATATGGTGTTAAAGGTATGCAAGCCAAACTAATTTGTATCGTCGTGTCTGTTGTTGGACAGGTTCTAGAGAAAGAGGAGGGAGGCGCTACAAGTTAAATCGGTAGATCATTAGTTGAAGGAATGGCGTTTGCTGCAGTCTTGTGAAAAGGTGACCGCCACATGTGTTTGGGCTTAAAAATATAATGGGCCAGGCTTTAAAGTTAGGCCTTATTTTCTTTGAGTTCCGGACCAACACTTGTTGTTGCCACCACCTTCCAGGGGTCATTAATTTCACCAGGGCAACACATTCAATTAAAAGTGACCTTCAAGTATGGCATACAAAGGGAAATTGTTGCAACCACCAACACTTGTTGTTGCCACCACCTTCCAGGGGTCATTAATTTCACCAGGGCAACACATTCAATTAAAAGTGACCTTCAAGTATGGCATACAAAGGGAAATTGTTGCAACCACCACGGGCTCAAGTGCGTCCTCCATTAAGGATCCTGGGATTTTTTGCTTGGTTCAGGTTAGTAAGGTTCCTATTATTAATATGTTGCTGTTCAAGAGAACTTGATGACAACACTAAAACAAAACTTGCTCAATTTTATCATGCACCGTTATCAAATGTGCTTACTCTCATGATGTTCCAAATAGTTGGCTCACCCCTTTGTTATTGAAAGATAAAACAGAATCAAACATGCCAAGTGTTGCTGCAGGGCCTAATGGGCTGGAAGGGACCATTAGGATAAAGATGTATGAAAAACGTATCGAAACTGTTAGAATTTCAATGATGAGGAAATACCAACTACTTTCTGCTTATGCCTTCTTCCTGTGCAATTGGTTGGTGAGGCAGGTTCATGGGCTTGTTATTAAAATAGGACCAGGTAACCATTACATTGTAGTGGCTGCTTTGGTGGACAAGAATTCTAAGAGTGACAGCTGGAATGCAAGATCAAATAGAGAGGCAAAATGGGACGGCGGGGTGTTGGGTCTCTTCCCAAACCTATTGGGCCTAGCCCAAGCTTTAATTTTAATTCCTAATCACATTCAAAAGGGTCCGCATAATGGTTTAGATGTGGTTCTAGTTGATCAAGCAGGTCTTATACAGGATTACGAGTCTTTGTTGCATGCGCTACTAAGACACAAATATTTTCACTTCCGATGACATAATTGAGCTCGTTCATATTCTTGAAAGCCTTGGTGCATATACTTACAATCAGAGCTACTCGAATAATTTTCTTGCAATATTTTACTATTCTGAATTGCCCTTAAGGAACAATGTCCAGGTTGTGTTTCAAGAGGAGGCACCAAGACTACTTGCTCCAACCATAGTTTGATGAAGAATTCGGACGCTTTGTCTTATCTTAGAGGTCAAAGAGGTTTCTCCAATGGTGGGTAATAGTAAGATATTAATACTACTGTCGCAAAATGAAAATGAGATTCATGGGTATGCTATGAGGACTTGTTTAGAGAAGGACGATTCCCAGTCAGTGGTTTGGGTGAGAGGGATGCATGGAGGGAATGAAGAATATGAGTCTGCGGAGTTGATGACCTTGCACTCAATTTTGTATATGATAGAGGGAAGTCAGTGGGATTCTTAAAAACATTGGTGTTCTTGTTTCCTAACTTCAGCTTCATGAATTGGTTTGTCCTTATCTGGCTCTCAAGCAAGTTAATGTCTCTCCAAGATGCAAGAAGAGCAATAGAAACTACTTCCAACTTGAGCACAAGGTTGTTTCACAAGGGGGTGGTAGTCATAGGATACTGGGTTGGGCCTTAGCCCAAGTGGTGTGCTAAATGTGGGTAGTAGTGACATGGCAGTAGACGTGCCATTCAGTGGAACGGTTATAAGAAGGAAAAGGAGAGAGTAGTCATGGATGTTTGTTCAAGAAGTTTGTTAGGAGAGTATTTTCTGGATTAGGATCCCTTGGCTCTGGTAGTCTTCTCTTCAATTGTAATTGAGCTTTTGCTCATATTTTCACAATGATTTCTACTCTGAAGAGTTCAAACGATACTGCTATTTTCATTGACTGTACTTGTCTCCGTTAAAAATTGGAATATTTTTGTTATTTTGGTTGTAGAATATCTAGTTTTGATAGAACATATGAAGTTGTGTAATGTTTTATTGTTCCTGTTGTGACTGATGGTGTTTTAAGCATCTACATTGTTTGATTGTACCATATCATCTACTGGAAAGGAGAGCTCACTCATTCAGCTATCCTTCAGGTGATGGATGGAGCATATAATGGTGTAAAGCTCAGCTGTTCAAACCAAGCCATTCTCTCCGATACTGGACTGGATAAGAACAATGGTTACAGTGTTCCCTTGGAAATAAAGCCCTCTGGACAATTTGAACCACTTTATAAAACAACATTAAGTGTGCAGGTATGTTTTTGTTTTATTTTATCACAAACTCTGCAGCTGAGTTGACATGCATTTATGTTGCTGATGTGGCATATCTTCAACTGATTTTGTTAATCCCCAAGCTAGTAACTGTTTTTGATGACTGTTTTCTGTTAAGTTTGTTACTAATCAGTTTTATTCCCGATTCTTTCTTTTAACTGGAAGTGGTAATCCTCGGTATATATAAAAGGATTTCACCACTGTTAGATCATCTTGGGCATACACGGGATTGTGTGGAGAGAACAGGGTGTATCAAGGGCTCAGGGAAGTGAGGAAGGGAAAAACAAGGGTAGACGGTGTTAATCAGGGATTAATTGTTTTTAATTATATGTTAGTCAACTCTTTAATTGTATGTATTTAATTTCCCTAATTTAGGATAGAAAATCAGGCAACAGAATATTTGTAATTATTAGTTGTAAATGCCTATAATTCCTCATGTATTATTTATAGTGGAAATATAATGAAGAAAGACATCAAGCCAATTTCCATGACATGGTATCAGTAGGGTTTCAATCAGACCTGTGATTCCTTCAGCGACACCTCCCTTGGTCACTCTTGCTTTAGACTTCTTTGTTTCACTTGGTTCTCGTGTTTTGGCTTGTTAGTTTCTGGTTCGTGGGTTTCCTTTTTATTCTTGCTCTCTTCCGGCGATCCTTGTTGATGCAGTGCTGCACATGGTTTCCCTGCTCCTACGTTCGTGGTGCTTCTTGATTGTGTTATGTTCCTTCGCATGACCCTACTAGTGCCATTGTGATTATTGGTCGCGTTCTTCCCAGCTCCTTCGTTCAACTCTTGCTGATGCGGTTCCTCCCGTGTTTTTCGCTGTGCTCTGCTTGCAATTCATCATGCTCTCGGTTTTTTGGTTCAAACCCTTGCTGGCAACCCACGGAGTGTCCTAATGCTTTCAACGAAAGACTAATCTTTGCTCGTGCTTAGGATCAAATTTCGCACTGGCCTACACCGAGTTTGTCCGCACCGGGTCAACCCCCGTGTCCCATGGTAGATTAAGTCGTGTTTTCAATTCATCATGCTCCCGGTTTGATTGTGTTTCTTGTCACAATTCATCCCACGAGTTGGATCGCGAGTTTGTCTACCAGGGAAATTCCTGTTTGTTGCTACAACAACCTCTCTTTGTCACGGTCTCTAGTGTTGTGATTTTGTTTTCTTGGGAATTTCAGTTGAAGTAGGAAAAGGCTTATAACCTGGTGGAGCTCTCCAAGGCACAAATTGGGCAAGCTACCCTAGATGTGTGGGAAGTAAAAGACGCGTAAATTATCCTTTGGGTTCTCAGCATTATTGATTCCAAAGTGATCAATAATTTGCGCTCATTTACAATTGCTAAAGAAATGTGGAATTATTTGAAGCGTATTTACAACCAGGACAATTCAACCAAGCACTTTCATGGAGCTAGAGATAGCCAATTACAAACAAGATAATTTGTCCATTCAAGAATATTATAATGGTTTTGTGAATCTCTGTACAAAACACTCTACTAATATATACACTATTGTTCCCAAAACTTCACTCTCGGTTGTCTAAGATGTGTACAACACCAGTAAGAGGGATCAACTCCTCACGAAACACCAAAACATTGAGGCTGTCATAGGTGATTGGGCCATCCAAACTCTGTTGTTTCATGTTGTTGGAAATAAAATAGAATCATGTATTTAATGATAGAATATCATGTAATTAGAATAGGATATCCTACAATACTAAGGAACATTTCTATAGGCTATTCTTTTGTCGAAGAACAAATTTTTGTGTGTGTGCTGTGATTAGTTTTGTTTTCAATTGGTTCTGTTCTTTTGTATTTCTTGATTTGTTCATATCAGATTTCACTCTCTGGTAATCTAAGTTTGCACCAGAGAATACTTAACAATTTATAATACTGGTCTCATTTTTTTTCTTATGCGTGTCATGTGGAAGGATGGTGAGCTGCCAGTTCTTCCTCTATCTGTTTACGGTGCTGTTGCTATGGCTCATAACGAAGTCTCCGATGAGTATTCATCTCCTTATCAGTTTTTCTTCTATCTCTATGATAAACGAAGCGTAAGTACATTCCACCACTGTCCCCACTGCATCCCTTGTATATTTATTTGCTTTGCTTAGACTTCTGATACACAAAATAAGAACGAAAAGTGGAAGCAGAATTTTTACTGCTTGGATGCAATACTTTAAGGATTGAAATGGGTTATGGGTCCTTTTTTCCTATTAGTTTAAGCCTAGTTAGTAATCTTTTTATTCTTTTCCTCTCTTTTAGGCTGGCTTGGGAGGGATATCATTTGATGAAGGGCAATTTTCAGTTTTTGGGTAAGCTTTGTTGGTATTCGTATAGTCTGGCAAATAATTGGTTTTGGTGTTTAATTGTCTCTCTATTTGTTTCCTTTTTTCTCTGATTTTAAAATATGCAGATACACAATCACTGGGAGAGATATTCTCCCCGAGATAAAAACTGGTGATATTATTCGTTCCGCAAAGCTTGTAGAAGGGCAAGACCGCCTTGTATTGCCGAAGGAAAGTTGAGTTGGTCTCTTTGTCTTACGGCGTTACACAAGCAGGGACAAATGTTTCATTCTTTGTAATATATATGCTGTGTGTGGATGACATCAACCTGATTTTCCAAATGCAGGTTGTGTTGTAAATCATAATTATTACAATCTTGCCATTAATTTTTTTTTTTGACAAAACGTTTAGATTCCTTTTTTTTTGAAGCAGATACAGTTCAAGATTCTTATTGCACGGTTCTACAATACTAAGGAACATTTCATGGCCCAAATGCACTTTTACTTTTATGTTTCAAACAAAATTTTAGTTTGGTTCTCTCTAGATTTTTTAGTGAGATAAGGTCCGAGTAGATAGTAAAATATCTTGAGGCTTTGGTTAGTTATTAACTATTGGTTAATAATTAAGTTAGTTCTATTATTGGGTGAGTATTATGTGTTGTCAACTTCTTAATAGATAATACAAGTTTGAATGGGTATTACATGATAGTTTCTTATGGTTACTGGGTATTATTCTACAACATTTCAATACTTATCTTCAAGTATTGAAGAGTTTGTTTCATCTTTCTTCATAAATTTCTTGCTTCTTGGTTGGTATGAAGTTATTGGTAACAAAGATAGTGAATTTAAGTCTTAGTATATCAGAGTATGGAGTCTAAAGAGCAAAAGAGCATTCAAAAAAAGCAAAAGAGCAAGTTTCTTTTTTTCCGGTCAAAAGAGCTAAAGAGCATAGTTTTTTTTAAGTCTCTGTTTACAGTCCTCAGTTATTAGAATCATATCATCTAGTTCATATAAATCTCGTCATAGAGTGTTTTGTGTGTGTGTGTTCTGTTTTTAGTTTCTCCTTTTTTTGTGATTTGTCTTGTGTCTCTATGTAATATCCTCTGTTTTTTCATCTGCTTTTCTGTTTCTGGTGATCTTCTGTTTTGTCAGTTTCTTGAGGTTTATGAGTACTTGTAAAATGTCTGAGTTTGTAGCTTTGAGTGTTCCTGATGATGAACGAGATGTTATCCTTGAAAAACTTGTACCTGCAACAAAGAGCAACATTGAGCATGCTTTAATATGACTACTATTAGTTGGAATTGTCGTGGATTGGCGGCATTCACGACAAGCAGAGAGTTGAAGGAGCTTACAAGCACCTTTAAGCCGTCAATCTTGTTCCTAATGGAAACTAGAGCTCAAAAGGAACGAGTTGAAAGAGTTAGAAGAAAATTCAAGTTTAATAAAATGTTCTGTGTGCCTGCACAAGGTATTTCTGGTGGTTTGGGTTTATTTTGGAACAAAGATTTTGATATTCAAGTTCTAGAGTCATCTATAAACTACATTCACACTGAAAGAGAAAAAGTCTGGAAATGTTTCTATCATGACCTTTGTTTATGGAAATCCAACTTTTGAGAGAAGAAGACATCTGTGATGGAAATTGCTAGCTCTTATGCGTAGATTTAATGAACCTTAGTGCTTAGTGGGTGATTTCAATGAAATGTGTTCTATTCATGAGAAAGATGGTCTTAGGCCTATAGCATCTTTGAGAATGACCTTATTCAGAAGTTTTATGAACTCTGCTAGTTTGATGGATGTGGATCTAAAAGGAAATAGGTTTACTTTTGCAAGTAATCCTAGGGATGGAATTGTGACTTATCAAAAGATTGATAGAATTTCGGTTAATTGGAGTTGGAGATTCTTATATCATCATGCTACAGGTACTGCTCTCCCTATTCTAAACTCTGATCATTCTCCTATTGTCTTACTGCCTTTTCCCCCTATGCGTAGCCCTATGTTCTTTAGATATGAAAATTATTGGGAGGAACATGATGATTGCAGAGATATTGTCTATAAAGGTTGGTCTTCTTCTAGTTCAGTTGAGGGGGGTTGGGATAATTTCATAGTTAAATCTAAGAATGTGAAGAGGTCCTTGCAAAGATGGAGTAAAGATACTTTTAAGAATGCTGCTGTTCAGATATCTAAGTTAAAATCTAGACTCCAAATTTTAACTAATGCTGGTAACTCTCCTAATATTTCTTGGAGGTTAATTGGATTCGTGGAGAGATTGATAGATTGTGGAGGCAAGAGGAGATTTATTGGGGTCAAAGATCTAGGTTAAAATGGATTTCTTTTGGTGATAAGAACTCAAAATTCTTTCATCCTACAACTGTTCAGAGAAGGGATAGAAATAAGTTGTTAAGGTTGAAAGATAAGGATGGTGTGTGGGTTGAGGGCTGTGGAGGATTATTGTAAAGATATTTATGTTCAAGCTCCTGCTGTGATGAACAATTGTCTTGATGTTGTTCCTATTTTGGCGTCTGAGGCTGCTAATCTATCTATTATGGAGCCTATCTTGTTAGCTGAGGTTGAAAAGGCTGTTTTTTCAATGGGAGCTTTGAAATCTCCTAGTCCAGATGGTTTGAATGGAATGTTTTTTCAAAAAAACTGGGAAGTTATTAAACTTGATGTTTTGGAAGCTGTGACTATTTTTTTGAAACAAGTATCTTAGGAGATGTTGTTAACGATACTTTGGTGGCTTTAATCCCTAAAGTTCCTCACCCTGAAGAAATTAGTCAATTAAGGCCCATTAGCTGTTGTAACTTCATCTACAAAGTTATCTCTAAAATCTTTGTATCTAGGTTAAAACCTTTTCTAAATTCTTTGATTTCTCCACATCAAAGTGCTTTTGTTGGGGGTAGACTTATTCAGGATAACCTAGTTGTTGCTCAAGAGGCTTTTCATTATCTAAAGAAAAGAAACACAGCTCCTAGTTCTGGTTTTGCTATCAAGATAGATATGAACAAAGCCTATGACAGAGTGGATTGGGTGTTTCTAAAGAAAGTTCTTCTAGCTTTTGGTTTTTGTGAGAGTTGGGTGTCTCTTGTCCTCTCCCTAGTCTCTTCAGTTAAATATATCTATCAAGTTAATGGAGCTAGGAGTAAAATCATTACTCCTAAATGTGGTCTTAGACAAGGAGATCCTTTGTGTAACACCCCGAAAAATAAAATAAAATAATTTAATTAGTTTAATTAATTTGATTAGTTGAATTATTAATTTAGTTGAAGCGTGAGTTAATTAAATTAAAGGTGAATATCATGTTTTGTGTAGGAGTGGGATCGAGTAGTAGTGGGGGGTGTAGTTTGTGAGCCCAATGCGTGAAGGGCCCTGACTTAACCCCTGAGAGGTTATGCGAAACCCTCACTCCCATTTTCATTCGAGAGAAGAAAAACGAAATTTAGAGAGAGCGAGGGAGGAGAGGGGTTGCTTGGGCTAGAGGAGAGAGGAAGAAGAAGAAGAAGAATTTCGCCGGTCCTCAAAGGTTTGGTTAGGTGTGTTCTTTGTGGTTACGTGTGATGCCTTCAATCGCCTTCTTCTGAGCTTACGTTTAAGAGGTAAGGGTGAGCGTTTTGATTTAACATGATCGAGTATATAATGGGGTTTTGAGGGTTTGTGGGATTTGATTTTGTGGTGGAATTGTTGATGTTTGATTGATTTATTATTGTTGAGGAGTTTGGTCGATTTCGATGAAATTGATGAAATTGGGATTGATTTGTTGTGGTTTATTTGATTGCCTCTAGATGATGTATGTAATGGTGAGTTTAAAGAATCGATGGTTTTCCTCAAAAAAATGTAACTTGGAAATCGATTCGGGCTCTAAATAGAAGCGTAAATCGATTTCCTTCTTTAAATACAAAGCTAGAAATCGATTCATTCCTTTAAAAATGAAGGCAAGAATCGATTTCCCCCTTAGTAATGAAGCAAGGAATCGATTCCTCCCTTTAGAAATGAAGGCAAGAATCGATTTCCCCCTTAGTAATGAAGCAAGGAATCGATTCCTCCCTTTAGAAATGAAGGCAAGAATCGATTTCCCCCTTTAGTAATGAAAGCAAGGAATCGATTCATTCCTTTAGAAAGGAAGGCAAGAATCGATTTCCCTCTTCAAAATAGAAGCAAGGAATCGATTCATCTCTTTAGAAATGAAGCATTGAATCGATTTCCCTCTTTAAAAATGAGAGCTATGAATCGATTCCTCTTTTGAAAACAAGTAGCTATGAATCGATTCCTCTTTTGAAAATCTTAGGTGTCTTCCCGAATGGAAACGTGACGGTTCTTGACAAAAAGAAAATTTGTGATGCTATGTTTATATAAATGAGTCTCGGTGAAATGTTATACTACTAGTGTGCTAATTGACTATGGGTAGATCGTGGTTTACCACTAAGGTCGAAATTTCTTTTATTTGGTGTATTTACAAGGGCATCACTGAGAGTCTTGCAAAGGTGGCCAATGCTCATTTGCAAGTAGTATCGATTACTCCGAGTAATCCCATAGTCAATCGATTGCACTATTTTATAACACCCTAATCTAAAAGACAAATGAGGTATATATATATATATATATATATATATATATATATATATATATATATATATGTATTGAATGATGATGAGGATATGTGTGTTATGATGATGTAATATGAACAACGATGTTTTTTGCGAAGAGTGTACTCTACATGAGTAATTGCTTGATGATGATGTATTATGATTCGTGATGATTGATGATGTGTAAACTCTATGAGTATAATTATAGTGATGATGTATAATGATTGTGATGATTTGCGAAGGAATACACTCTATGAGTGTTTTATAACGATGACGAGGCACTCTAGGTGAGTTTTGGTGAGTTGCACATGTGTTTCATAGAGTCTCATGGCATGTGCATTATTTTGCGATGTTTAGGCTTGGCCACTTTTGCGATGTTTAGGCCCGGCCACTTTTGCGATGTTTAGGCTTCGGCCACTTTTGCGATGTTTAGGGCGGCCATTTTGCGATGATATGGTACCATCATGCATATGCCACAGTGGGGTTGCATCTTCATGCATAATCATGACCGTGTCTCGTTGTTGTGCGTGATTGGAGTGGTGTTGCGTGATTGCGATGTAGTGATGATGCTAATATTGTGTGATTGCACTCGTGCCTACTTCCTCTAAATTATATATATTCGATTATGTTTATCCGAAATTCTCACCCCTTCGCTTGGAATGTTGCTCTATCGTGGCAACGCCGCGGTGATCGCGAGTGAAGGTCTAGCCGCTTCTTTGTTAGCCGTCGGGAAGTCTGTTTGTGTCGCTCTACGTCATCAGAGCTTTAGGGGCGTAGTTTAAGTTTGTTAATTTATTAATTAAGCGCTTAATGATTTTATGGTTGATGTGAGGCGGTTCGAGTGGTTTTAGCGGCGATGATTTTTATTCATTTGTGACGTAAAATTCCTTTTGTTTTGGAGTTTAATTTTTATGGCGATGGTTTTTTGCCGCACAAACCGTAATGAGTGCAAATGATGAGTTTTTATGACGAGGTAGCATTTCTTTTCTACCAATTAAATTAATATTTTTGAAAAGGAAATTACTCTGATAATGACGTGTAAATTGAGGGTAGAAAAGGGGTGTTACACTTTGTCTCCTTACTTGTTTATCTTGGTTTTTGATGTCCTCTCTAGAATGTTGTCCTCTGCTAATTCTCTTGGTCAAACACAGGTCTTCGTTGGCTCTCTAGGCGCTATCTTAACACATCTTTTTTTTGCAGATGATGCTCTTATTTTTGGGAAAGCTAACTTAGAGGAGGTGTATCAAATTGTTTCTATCTTAAATGACTTCACTGCAGTTTCTGGCCAAAGAATAAATTTGCAGAAATCAGGGTTAATTTGTGGGGTGTAACACCCTAAAATAGTTCAATTAATTATTAAATTGAGTTATTTAAGGTTTTTCAACATTTTTAATTAAATTAAGCTTAAGGCTAACGTGTAGTGTTTATGTGTTAGGAGAGGTTTGAGTAATGGGAAGAGGTATTGAATAGAGGTCCATGAGTGATGGAAAGGCCCAAGTCCAATTAGAAGCCCAAGTCCCATTCCATAAGAGGAATTAGCCGTAGGAGCATCTCATTTCCCATCAAAGTGAAGAAAAGTCTTAGAGAAAAGTAAGAGAGAGAGAGACATTAGGTGGAATAGTGATTAGAAGAAGAAGAAGAGAATGCGGGCGTGGAGAGTTCAAGAGGAGAGGAGAACTTGTTCTTTGTGGTTATTGGAGAGTGAAGGAGTGATCATCCGAAGTTGATTAAGGTAAGGAGTCTCTTCCATTGCGTAATATAGTGTTTATGTTAAATGTAATTGCATGCATGCTTTCGGATTGAGTTCGAATGTGTGCTTATGTGTTTTAAGTATTACGGTTGTGTTACTTCATCTTGATGAAGATTTTCATGGTTGATTTCTGAGCTGGTCACGTAAGTGACCATGGGGAGGAAATGAGAGCTGAGAACTCTCAGTCTCAGTGAGCGTGAGAGCCTAAGAGTGTGTTCTTGAGCTTAATCCTAGTCAGGAGTACCTAAAGAGAGGAAGGAGAAGTTAGGCGCACGTGATCGTAGAGAAGACTGAAGTGCATGAAGGTTAATGCACGACGCAAGTGTTAAAACGTAGCTCCTAGGCTTGAAGAGGATGAGTCGAGCTGTACTTGATGGACGAAGGTGCGTAGGTGTATTTAGAACCCAGTGAGAGTGTCGTCAAGTAGTTGCCGAGGTATAACATGGTTATACCGAGGTGTTTGAGTCAAAACGTAGGGCGTAGACAAGTCTGCGTATGATAGCCGAAGTGAAGGAGTCGACTTATAGCTACCGAGCTGAAGGGGCCGAAGTGGAGTGTATATTTACTTAGGCGTAGTTGCTGAAGTGTCGACGTATGCCATAGCGTGAATCTACCGAGGTGAGTGTTCTGAGGTGTTGTGTCGTGTAAGCCGAGGTGAGGTGAGTACTTAGGTGTATTGTGTCTAAGTGTAGTAATCAAAGTGAAGTTGTGTGGTTAAGTGTGAAATAACTAAGTGTAGATTGAGGAAGTGTGGGTGTGGACGTGTAGGTGTGTTGGAAGATAAGGTGGCGTGAGGTCCCAACACGAGGTGGAAAACCTTATGAGTGGAATGTCAAGTGAGGAGCCACCGAGTTGAGTGTTGTTGACGTAATAAGTAGCGATACTACGTCAGCTTAGCGTGCCGAGATGAGTAGGTGTGCCGAGGTGACGAGCGAACATACCGAGAAGAGTGAAGGTGCTGAGGTGACTAAGAGTGCCGAGGTGACCTATTTTTGACGCACAACAGCGTAGAGCTGTTAGGCGCCACTGTGAGTGACGTTTAACGTCAAGAGTCGTTTAAAGGGACAGATTGGCCTAGTCCAGTTTAGTCCCTATGTGATGGTTCAGTCTTAGGTGTTGTGAGGCCTTCGTAGTGGTGGAGTGACTCACTGCCTGAGGAGCTGAGGTGCCCTGTGAGTGGGCAAATAGCGCGTTGTGCTATGGTGGTTGTCTAAGAGGATTAGGCAGCGTAAAGCGCGCGATGCGGTTTGCCACAAAAGAGTTTTATTCTCGAGTGAATGCATTGTTCATTAAGTCTCATGAATTCATATGCATCATCGACGGTTATAGACTTGGTCTCGATACAAAAAAAGACTTGATCCGAGTATCACTAGCGACGGATATGCCCGAGTGGCTTAAAAGAGATAGATCCTCATGCATTATACAGAGTTGGGTTGCATTACATTGCATGCATAACTCATTTGAATTATGTTGAGATCTTTGTTTAATGTACCGAGTTAACTATATGTCTTTGTGTTATTGCTTGAGTTCTTTGTTTGATATGTGAACCAAGTGCTTAATGCATTCTATGTATTTACATTAGTCATGAACCTTTATTACAAATGTTTAGAAACTCACCCTACTGCTTTCCATGTTGCTCTAATGTGGCAACTTGCAGGTACCCCTGAGTAGAGGTCAGCTTTGCTTTGGTTTTTGGAGTCGGTCTGCTCTAGTAGTTGTAACACTGGGGGAGTCGAGTAGAGTAGAGTAGTATTTTATTTTGGACTGTACCAGTTGTAATATATATGTGACTAATTTGTATGAGTGTCCGCTGTGATGAAAACAATTGAAAACATATTTTGATGGGCGTAGTCCCTTTGGCCGAGTTGCCTATCTTTGCATGTATGCTGTTGTTTTGATTCAAAGATGTATGCTAAGGTGTTTGAGTGGTAATGTAGCATCTTTCCACGAGAATTTTATTCAACTCTGATTTAAATTAGTTAATTAATAGAAATAGGAGGGGTGTTACATGGGGCATCTGTTAATTCAATGTTGGTGCACTCTATTTCAGCTGCTTTAAATATTCCTTTGTGGGATACTCCGGGTACATATTTAGGTGTGCCTGCAGAATGGGGTTCTTCTAGAACTCAGGCTCTTGCATGGATCAAGGAAAGAGTTTTTTCTAAGGTAGAAGGGTGGAAAGAACAATTTCTTTCTCAGGCTGGGAAGGAAGTGTTAATCAAAGCAGTGGTGCAGGCTATCCCTTCATATGTCATGTCTATTGTTAGACTTCCTAAGAATTTTTGCCAATCTCTTAGCTCAGTTATAGCTAATTTTTGGTGGAGTTCTAAGTTTAAATCTAGGGGTATTCACCTGGAAGGCTTGGAAGTTTATGTGTGGTAGTAAGAATAAAGGTGGTATGGGTTTTAAGGATTTTGAAATTCAGAATTCTTCCCTTCTCTCAAAGCAGGCTTGGAGGTGCTTAAATTGTCCTAATGAATTCTGGGCTACAATGTTGAGAGGTATTTACTGTAATAGGGAGGATTTTTGGAATGTCAAACCTAAAGCTGGAATATCATGGGGTTGGAGGAGCATTCTTCATGGAAGAGATCTCCTAAAAAGGCATGGTAGATGGAATATTGGTAATGGGGAGAATATTAGTATAGCTACTGATAGGTGGCTTGTATCAGGGAGTTTGGCTACTACACCTCATGTGTGCACTATTTCTAAAGTTAATGATCTTATTGACCATTCTTCTAAACTATGGAATATGGATGCATTAAAACTTAATCTTTCTTCTGAGGATGCTATAGGGGCTGTTAAAACTCCTATTAGTCTATTTGATTTAAAAGACTCTCTCTATTGGCCTTTGTCTATTGATGGTGTGTTTAGTGTCAAGTCGGGGTATATTGCTATTAGAGAGGATCTGGATCCTCCCTTACCCATTCCTTCTTCATCTTTTGTTCATTCAGATAAGTCTTGGAGTAGGATTTGGGGTGCTAATGTGCCAGGTAGAGTTAAACATTTTGTGTGGAAACTCAAACATAATGCCTTAAGTTCTGCAATGAATCTTGTAAAAAGAAGAATTGCTACATCTGGGTTATGTCCTGTTTGTAAAGTGGGAGAGGACACTTTAGAACACATTTTCTTTTTATGCTCTTGGACTACTCCTATCTGGTTTGGTTTGAATATTTGCCCTATGCCTAATGTGTATAATATACTCATTTTGGTGAATGGTTTGAAACAAATCTAGAGGCTAAATGGTGTCTTCCTAAGGATAAGAATGTTGTTCTTAGTTACATTATGATCTCTCTTTGGAATATCTGGAAGTCAAGAAATACAGTTTACTTTGAAGATAAGCCCCCTAGTCCTATTGACACTCTATACACTATTAAGGCTAATTGTTCATCTATTATCTGACCTATTCCTAGAATGCAGAACAACAACATCATGAGTAATTGTCCAAGGAGTTCTTTGTCAAAATGGAGTCCTCCTTGCAAAAATTTCCTAAAGGTTAATTCTGATGCCCAATTTGATTTGGGATCGGGCAAGGGTAACTCGGGTATTGTAGTGAGGAATGATTTGGGTATAATGGTTGCGAGGAAGTACCTCAAGGATTTTTGCGTCCTCACCTCTTGTTGCTGAAGCTCTTGCTTTGCGTGAAGCTGTTCTTCTTGCTGCAAATCTTGATTGTCATCGTGTTATCTTTGAATCTGATTCGCTCATTTTGGTGGATGCATGCAAAGGAAAAAAGTCAAGGGGTGAGATTATGAGTATTGTTAATGATATCATTCTTTTCAAAGATCAATTTACCTCTTGTGTCTTCAATTGGGTGAATCGATCTGCAAATGATGCTGCTGATATTGTTGCAAACCTTGCTTCTTCTAATTCTTTGTCTTCGAGCTGGTTCTTGTCTCCTCCGTTGAAATTAAGGTTGATTCTTCAGAAGGATGTGATGGGGATTCTAGGTTATTGGGGTTGATTTGCTGTGATCTTGTTGTTTTCGTTTTCTAGGGTTTTCTTTCGCTCTGAGAAGTGTTTGTGTTTTTGTGTTTCTTTCTCGTTCAGTGAGGGATTTTGATTCCTTGGTTTATGTTTGTGCTTTGTTTTTGTTGGCTGGGTTGTGGCTTTTGGGCCCGATTTTGTTCTCTTTGTGTAGTTTCGGTTTGGGCTTCGCCCAATATCAATATAACCGTTATCAATTCGAAAAAAAAAAAAAAAAATTTAGTTTCGTTTTTTTTTACTAAAAGCAAATCAATTCATTTCATTCAAATAATTTGTCATAGTACAACTTGGAACATAATTGAAAACCATGGAGCTAGCATAAGGTCTAGCAGCCCGAGCTAGAGAGTGGGCTACTTGATTGACTTGTATCCAAATAAAGCTTATTCTAAAGCTTGTTGTGGCGCCTAGAACTTTCTTACATCTTTCTATTATACCCCCAAAATCAGAATTATTTCTACTATCATTTGAGAGAGCGTCTACAACTATTTTGCAATCAACTTTGATGTCCACGTTATGGTATCCTTTGTCTCGAAGCCAGTAAAGGCCCTGCAGCAAACTGAACGCTTCAGCCTCTGCCGGTGAAGGAGTTTCTTTGCTGAGTTTGGTCATGGCTTTAATGAAAGACCTTGTTGCATCCCGAATGAAGTAGTCAGAACCAAAACAACTTTCGTTATTGAACAATGAAGCATCAATGTTTCACTTGATATTCCAAATTTGTATCAAAGTAGTCATTTTTTAAAAACTTTTTGCCCACTTTTGTTACGAATGTCATGCTGCCCATTGATAACTCTATTTTATATAGAGTATTTCATATGTTTAAACTTAGTAAATTGCTCTCTTTCAAGTAATAATAAAGAGTTTATATAGTATTTAGTATGATATATGATAACTTGAGTGATTGGCATGGTTATAGTTGTTATTAGGCCATTTTGGATATATTGTGGTATGTTTGATGTTTTTGTTCAGTGCAGTCTACAGATCTTGCATCAATGCTCCTGCATTGATCCTGCATCAAATCTGCACTACTTGGTGAATGAGCAGCTAGCTACATGTGCATCCACTTGCAATTGCTGACCTCATGCTTGGTCCCCTAAAGCAGAACCACTTTATATAGTAGGCGCCTACCATTCACACATAGCCATAGGGTAGCTTTGAAGAGTCATCAACATAGGGACACATGTTCATACATCATGAGACCTCCCTATACACTTACTCAAAGATTTCAACTTGGAGATCAACCTCTGAAAAGCAACTACAGCTAATCCACTCAAGATTACTTCAACATGAAGGAAGGAAGCACCTCTTGAAGGCTATAAAAGGACCTCACATCTTCATTTGGAAATATATCACAATCCATAAGTTAGATCAAAATTTCAATATACATAGTTAGTTTCTATTTTATAAGAGGGAAAGGAAGGAATTAACAAATCCTTCTTAACTCGATTTCATAGTGTTTGTATAGTGCTAAGGAGTAATGCTAGTGCATTGCTAGGAGAATTCATACAAAGGGCTTCAACTTGTGTAACTTCTATCTTGTTGTTTCTCTTTTGTGATCTCAATTATATAAACATGGTCTATTCAGTTTATATCTACCTTGCAATGTCTATTGTTAGCTAAACCTCTCTTAGTTGGAATGTTCTAATCATTTAATGAGCTTTTAAGTAAGTATGATGCATGTATGTATGTTTGTACTTTAGTTCTTGCTTGATAATATTTTCAACACTTATTTTGGGGATTGATCAACTTAGAATAAGTAAATTTGTAAGAGCAGACATGGCTTACAATTAAGAACTCAAGAACTAATATGGGTAAGTGTTTTACATAAAGGAAACTTTGTGAAAACCATGCTAAGTCCTAGACATAGGATAGTATAGTCCATAGGGTGAAATTGTGGGTACTTTCAAAGGCAAGAGTGAACCTATTTAGCATGCCTAGACATAGGAAGCTTGTAATGAAACTCTGAAGAAACTGAAAGGCACATAACCAATGCAACAACATTCAGTGCAGCTGCATCACATACTGCATCAAAAACTTAAAAGTAAATTACTTGATGAAGACATTCCAACTAGCTTTTCTCATTTGCATTATCAACTTAGTTGTGATCACATAAACTCCAATATCATTTGTTACTTAGTTACCTTACACTTTATTACTTTATATTGCATTTTAAAAGAGAGTTTTTCAATCCATGTGGGTTCGATCTTTTTATACTACTTGTTTTTGGACTGTGTATACTTGCACATGTGTTTTTCCAACATTAAGTTTTTGGCGCCGTTGCCGGGGATTGAAGTAAATTCTTTTTAAAATTCTGATATATAGTAATTTAGTGTTGTATATAATTCTGGTATTTATAGTTTCTGTCATACAGAAGTACATGGTGCTTAGTATATGTACAGAACCAGAAACAGGACACCAGAATATAGCTTAGATCCAGAAATAGAAAGAAGATTCATGAGATTGCTAAGACTCCAAAAGCAAAATCAACAAGCCTGCAACATGTCTTTCAGTGAAGAACAAAGCTCAAGGCCACACTCAGTGAGAGGAGGCCCTGGTTCACATCATGCTACTGAAGAAGATCATAGAGAAAATCTCATCCACATGGATCACATAGGTATGGTTAATGATAGAGATAGACCTATGAGGGATTATGCTCAGTTTGATCATCAAAACATGCAAACTAGTATATCTAGACCTCATATTGATGCCATGCATTTTGAATTTAATCCTATGATGTTTCAAATGCTTCAAACTATTGGTCAATTTGGAGGATCTCCTCATGAAGATCCTCATTTGCATTTAAGGCAATTTCTAGAAGTATGTAGTAATTTTATCATACCTGATGTTAGTGAAGATGCATTTAGATTAAGGTTATTTCCTTATTCCTTGAAAGATAGAGCTAAGGCTTGGCTAAACTCTTTAGAGCCTAACTCCATCCATTCATGGAATGAAATGGCTGAGAAATTTTTAGGAAAATATTTCCCACCTATCAAAAATGCCAGGATGAGAACTGATATTACTTCTTTTAGACAAAAAGAGTTTGAATCTTTATTTGAAGCATGGGAAAGATGGAATGAACTTTTAAGAAAATGCCCTCATCATGGTTTACCTGTTATTATTCAAATGGAAACATTTTATAATGGTTTAGAACCTCAAACCAGAATAATGCTTGATGCATCATCTGGTGGAGTGTTATTAAATCTGTCATACAATGAAGCATGTGAATTAATTTATAGAATAGCAGCTAATAGCTCTAGTTGGCCTACTGAGAGGGTGAGTGCCCAAAAGAAACCATCAGGGGTACATGAAGTTAATGATATCCGCCCTATCTCCGCTCAAGTAGCCACTCTAGCTAATTTGATGAAAAACTTCACTACGGCAATGCTATCTGCATCTAATGCAAAGTGCATCACTGCAAACATTAGAAAGATAGTAGAACAAGTACCTCCAGGCACCCCTAGTTGTGTGTACTGTGGAGGAGGTCACTTGTATGAGGAGTGTTCTAGCAACCCTATCTCTGTAAATTATGTAGGTTATAATAAAAATAACCCTTATTCCAACACTTATAATCCTGGTTGGAAAGATCACCCAAATTTTAGATGGAGCAACAATAGTGCACCTGCACCTAGAACTGCACCAACTACCCCACCAGGATTCCCAACTCAGAATAACCAAAGAAACTCTCAACCTACCACTGAGAATTCTCTAGAATCCATGCTTAAAGCATTCATAGGTGAATCTAGAACAGCTAGATAAACTCAAGATGCTTCTATTAAGAACTTAGAGAATCAAGTTGGTCAATTAGCCACAGCTTTGTATCAAAGGCCACAAGGTGCTTTACCTTCAAATACAGAAGCTACTCCTTCCCAGAAACCAGGAAAGGAACAGGTTAAGGCTATTTCTTTGAGAAGTGGTAAGGATCTTGTAGAGTTAACTGAGAAGGAAAGTGTAGAAAAGGGAGAAAAAGCCAAAAATCAAAAAGAAACCAATGCAGAAGCATCTAGTGCTCCTACATCACAAGAAGTTCAAGTTCCATTACCTAAGTTAGTACCTGAATACCCTCCTCCTCCTTATCCTCAAAGACTGAAAAAAGCACATGAGGAGAAACAGTTTGGTAAATTCTTAGAGGTACTAAAACAATTACACATCAATGTTCCCTTAGTAGAAGCACTCCAACAAATGCCAAACTATGCAAAATTTATGAAGGATGTGCTTACTAAGAGAAGAAGATTAGGAGAGTTTGAAACAGTTGCCATGATAGAAGATTGTAGTTTGCTTATGCAAAATAAGATTCCTAGGAAATTGAAGGATCCAGGTAGTTTTACAATTCCATTTTCTATAGGAAAATCCTATCTTTAGTAAAGCTTTATATGATTTAGGTGCAATCATCAACTTGATGCCTAAATCTATTTTTGACTGTTAGAAATTGGAAATGCAAAACCAACCATCGTGACACTTCAATAGGCCGATGGATCAATAGCCTATCCTGAAGGTATCATAGAAGACATCCTAGTTAAGGTAGATAAATTTGTATTCCCTGTAGATTTTGTTATCCTTGACTTTGATGCAGATAAGGAAGTGTCTATTATCCTAGGTAGACCATTCTTAGCAACTGGTAAAACCATAATTGATGTGCTGAAAGGTGAGCTCACTATGAGAGTGAATGATCAAGAGATAATATTCAATGTAATGAATGCTATGAAATATCCTGCAGAGAATACAGAAGAGTGTTCATCCTTATTTTCTCTAGATCAATTGGTAGAAAAATGGTTTTACAAGCAGTATGATCACTTAGCCAATGCAGATGCATTAGATGCAGCAGCATTGCTAGATGATGAAATACCAGGAAAGGAAAATCTGCCAATAGAAAACTCTTGTAAGGAGGTATGGGCTAGAACTTATGAACCACTCAATCTTGAGGATCCAATTCTCAAGAAGAAGTTACCCTCAATAGAACGACCTCCTAATTAAGTTAGAATTGAAGATACTGCCTGAACACCTTAAATATGCTTTCTTAGGAACAAATGAGACTTTACCTGTTATCATTGCTTTTGATTTAACATCAAAACAGGAGAGTGATCTCATTTGTACTCTAAAGAAGCATACCAAAGCTATAGGTTGGCAAATGGCAGATATTAAAGGAATTAGTCCTTCTATATGCATGCATAGAGTCATTTTGGAAGAAAATTCCAAAAACAAAGATAGAGAGTCAAAGAAGACTAAATCCTATTATCAAAGAGGTTGTGAAAAAGGAAATCATAAAGTGGCTAGATCTTTGGAATCATATACCCATATATCAGATGGTGCTTGGGTAAGCCCCTGTCCAATGTGTACCAAAGAAAGGGGTGTGACAATAATAGCCAATGAAAAGAATGAGTTGATACCAACTAGAATCACACAGGTGGAGAATCGTATGGATTACAGAAAACTCAACAAAGCTACCAAAAAGGATCACTTTCCTTTACCATTCATAGACCAAATGTTAGATAGACTAGCAGGGAAAGAATTTTATTGTTTCCTAGATGGCTACTCAGGCTATAATCAAATAGCCATTGAGCCTAAGGATCAACACAAAACCACCTTTACATGCCCTTATGGAACCTTTGCTTTTAGAAGGATGCCATTTGGCTTATGTAATGCACCTGCTACATTCCAAAGATGCATGATGTCTATATTCTCAGATTTCATTGAGCAATCAATGGAAGTATTCATGGATGATTTCTCTATCTTTGGAGAAACATTTCAAGTTTGCTTGGAAAACTTGGAACAAATTCTCAATAGATGTGAAGAAACAAACTTAGTATTAAACTGGGAAAAGTGTCATTTCATGGTACAAGAAGGCATAGTGGTAGGACATAAAATTTCAAAGAAAGGTCTAGAGGTAGACAAAGCTAATGTTGATGTCATTGAGAATCTACCACCACCAAATACAGTCAAAGGTATCAGGAGCTTCTTAGGCCATGCTGGTTTCTATACAAGGTTTATCAAAGATTTTTCAAAAATCTCAAAACCATTATGTATGCTTCTGCAACATGATGTAGAATTCAACTTTGATGATTCTTGTATAGAAGCTTTTGAAAAGCTTAAAAAGGCATTGGTGACTGCACCAGTGATAGTAACACCAGATTGGAGCAGGCCATTTGAACTAATGTGTGATGCTAGTGACTTTGCAGTAGGAGCAGTCTTGGGGAAAAGGTATGACAAGGTTTTTCATTCCATTTATTATGCTAGCAAAACATTAATTGAAGCTCAAGTGAACTACACAGTCACGGAAAAGGAATTATTAGCTGTGGTATTTGCATTTGAAAAATTTAGATCTTACTTAGTTGGCACTAAAATTATTGTCTATACTGATCATTCTGCCATTAAGTATCTAATTTCAAAGAAGGTTGCAAAACCAAGGCTGATAAGGTGGATTTTACTCCTACAAGAATTTGATTTGGAAATAAGAGACAAGAAAGGAGTAGAAAATCAAGTAGCAGACCATTTATCAAGGATTGAAGGAGAATCACTTGGTACACAAGGAGAAGAAATCAAGGAGAGCTTTCCAGATGAAAAACTATTGGCAATCACAGTCAATGCAAAACATGAAACCTGCATTTGCTTAGGCAAATCAGGAGCATCAAATGCATCTGCACCATGGTTTCTTTGATATTGTAAATTTCCTTGCAAGCAAAGTAGTACCAGTAAATATGACATATCAACAAAGGAGAAGATTCTTCCATATAGTCAAGCAATACTATTGGGTTGATCCATTCCTTTACAAGATGTGCCCTGATCAATTAATGAGGAAATGCATACCTGAAGAGGAGCAACAAGCAGTGCTTCTACATTGTCATGCTGCACCTTATGGAGGACACTTTGGAAGCACTAGAACAAAGACTAAGGTATTACTGATGCAGTTATTTTTGGCCTACTTTATTTAAAGATGCTTATTTTATGGTCAAATACTGTGATAAATGTCAAAGAGCAGGAAATATCTCTGATAAGCATGAAATGCCTAGAACCAATATTTTAGAAATTGAATTATTTGATGTTTGGGGCATGGATTTCATGGGACCTTTTCCACCCTCTTTTGGCAATTTATATATCTTAGTAGTTGTTGATTATGTGTCCAAATGGGTAGAGGCAGCATTACCTAATAATGATGCTAAATCAGTCAGTAAGTTTCTTCAAAGAAATATATTCACTAGATTTGGAACTCCTAGAGCTATCATTAATGATGAAGGTTCACACTTTTGTAATAAGATCATAGAAAACCTTCTAGCTAAGTATGGAGTTAAGCATAAGATAGCTACAACATACCATCCTCAAACTAGTGGACAAGCAGAATTATCCAATAGGGAAATTAAGAGAATGCTAGAAAAAATGGTTGTCCAAATAGGAAAGATTGGTCTTTACATTTGGATGATGCTTTGTGGGCATATAGAACAGCATTCAAAACACCCTTAGGAATGTCCCCTTACAAATTAGTCTATGGAAAAGCATGCCATTTACCTGTGGAATTGGAAAACAAATCCTATTGGGCTATCAAGAAGCTCAATTTCAACCTAAACAAGGCAGGTAAGAAGAGAATGATAGAGCTTGATGAGCTAGAAGAAATTAGGCAAACCTCTTATGAGAATGCTGAAATCTACAAAGCTAAAACTAAGGCATGGCATGACAAGAAAATTCATAGAAGAGACTTGAATGAAGGAGGACTAGTTCTGCTGTACAACTCTAGGTTGAAGCTATTTCCTGGTAAACTAAGATCAAGGTGGTCAGGACCATTTAAATTGATAAAGGTTTATCCACATGGAGCAGTTGATTTATTAGATAAAACATCAAATACTGTCTTCAAGGTGAATGGTTAGAGAATTAAGATGTACTATGGTGAACATGTGGTGAGAGACAAAACCACCACCCATTTGCAAAATCTCTAAACAAAAAGAGGTAGTCAGGCTGACAAGACTCTTAAAACAAGCGCTTAATGGGAGGCAACCCATTGTTTTTAATTATTTTTGTGCAATTTTATGTTTTTAGTTGTTTTGCAGAATGCAGGATACTAATGCAGCTGCATCAATGCACCTGCATTGCAGAAGAAATTGCCTTGCATCAAAAATCTCAAAAATTTGAAGAATGTGATTAAGTGTGAGTCTTAAGGCATCAGGAAGATCTAAGGGAAGTTAAGCAAGATTAATGATGTGTTAGTAGCCAAAGAAGACACATGGCGTGATGCATGCGCAACACGCAAGAAATAACGGCTACCTACATAACTCCACTTCCTTCTTCCTGAAACATTAAAGCCTTAATCTTGTTACCGTTACCCCTTCTTCGCAAAACCTCACAAATCTCTCTCATTCGAGAAACAATTACTCTTCACATTCTCATCTTCATTTTCTCAATCAAAAACAAATCAAAGACCTAGAATTTGAACAATCAAAATGGTCAAGAAACAATCAGCACAAAAATCATCAAGCAAGCAGACCAAAACTCCCTAGAAAGAGAAGAAAGTCATGCATGCAGAATCATCAGCGAGTAGGAAAGGCAAAGCAAAAGAACCAGAATTGAGAACCAATGATAATGCTCATTTCTGGAAAATGCATCTACTACCTGAGAGAGGGTATGATTTGAAGAAGGCTAGCCCATCATTCATGTCAACAGTAGCCAATCTCAACTGGGATCATTTCGTTCTACCAAGAGGAGGCTACATTGAAGATTTGGTGAGAGAATTCTATGCTGGTATCACACCACAAGAAGGAACAAAGCATTCCTACACTTCCATGGTGAGAGGTAAACTTGTGCACTTTCATGCAAAGAAATTAAATGAACATTATATGCTGAAATATAATGGAGTTGAATTTGAAAACAAAGTGGCCAAGGCTTTTAAGAAAGAAATGGAGGAAGTGAAAAGTAGAATAGCAATACCAGGATCTGTTTGGGAAAAGTTCACACCAAATGAAATCAAACTTAGGAGCACTTACTTGATTGATGCATTAGGAAATTGGCATCTATTTGTAGCAACTTCAATTCTGCCCACATCACACACATATGCAATGACCAAAGAGAGATTGATCTTGCTAGATACAATTCTCTCCGAGGGGAATGTTGACATAGGTAGATTGATAGCTAGGGAAATTCTTGCATGCACAACCAAATCAAAGGGATTTCTGTTTTTCCCTTGTCTTATTACTGAGTTGTGTATGAAAGAAGGTGTTCCAAAAGCTTCCAATGAACAAAGAAAATTCCCACCGTAATGTCCGAATCTTTGAAATGAAAGAGAGACTGAGAAATGTGAGAGGCTCTGCACCTGCAATGCAAGAGCATCACATACAGAAGCAACTTGCAGTTTGTAAATTTTTAAATGATCAACATGATTGGTTACAACTTGTCTTTGACAAGACACTAGTGCAAAATAAGGAAAAGAAATAGACATTTAAAGTCACGCGCTCAGATGCCTGCCTTGATATAAGGACGCGGTGGCAAACTTGTAATAAACTCGAAAACTTTTTTTGGCTCGCTAGTTTTTAAGTCAAGCGTAAAATATGCGTGACTTCAAAAGTGGAAAATTTTAACATTTTAAGACAAACCGTAATATTGCTTGACTTCAAAAGTATTTCACAATTAAAAATAAAAAAATAAAAACGTAAAAGCATCCTCTTCCTCCGTTCATCACCTATCGTCTCTCTCGCGCTCTCAACCCTCTCACTCACAAGCAGCACCACGTCTTCTTCCTCTTCCTCCGTTCATCACCACCATTTCCAGTTCACGATATGCCTTCGTTTTCACGGTCAAGAAATTTTCCTATAACTAACACTAACTCTCTTTCTCTCAACCCTCTTGTTCTCGAACTCTCTCAAATCGAAACCCTAGAAATACCAAAACCCTTTCCCACGAACAGCGACATCCTTCCTCCCTTTCCCGCGCTCTCACCTTGCAAAGTACGGCGATGAAAGATTCAAAAGGTTAAGACTCGTGAACGCGTTCAACATTTCCTGGTTCGGTTCTTTACTCGGCCGCCTGCGTGTATAAGGTCACATTGACTATGGGTGACTCAAAAGCGATGGGCGGCGACATACACAAAACACGCCAAACGAAACGCAAGGTTTATCAAGATGGATTCCTCAAGCTCCACGTTCCCACCGGCAAGGTATTCTCTCAAATCTCTCACTCTATATTTCCGTAAATTTTTCAATCAATTGTTGATTACGATCGGAAATGGACATCGTTATTGCTCAATCGCTAAATCTCGCAAAGTGCGAAAGCTAAGTCGATTTGGACTCGATGGCGATTTATTCGCTCAATCCCGTGTAGGTGATCTTTGTATGATGAGTTTGATAAACTATTGGTGTGTAGGATCTTGAAGAATGAGGAAAATGTTACCTCTGGTGAGACTTTGGACTTAGGTAGTTACCTAGTTGATATCGGTGATCTCGAGGGAGGTAAGAAGCTGAATCTAATTTAATTGTTGATAGAAAGCAGAAGAGTGGTTCAAGATTCGGGACTCCTTCGGTTAATGGTATGAACGAACTCTCGATAGATCGATAGTCTCTTTTAAGTCCACTCTAAGATTTCAAGTCCTTAATATCTTTGCTTATGTGTTTACGGTTCATGTGATGATGCATAAGGTGTCAAAATGAATGTGAAGGAGAATATTGTGCGGCAAAGAAACCTCTCGATCCATCGAAAAAGATTATCAGAGGTTGACATTGGTATCATTATTTTCATAATTTGGCTCCTATAGCATTGTAAAAAGTATGCTTGCACTCTTAGAATATCCCTATCGATTGTTTAAGAGTTCAAACTTTCACGACGTAATGTGTATGTTCAAAGTACAAAAGGAGAATAAGATCAGTATGTATGTCCCTACTTGGAAACTCGTGTGTGATTTGTTGCTATTGGTTGCAAATAGATGTTTCTTATCAACTTATTCCTTATTAAAGCATCACCACCATCACTTGGTTTCGTTTCATTTCATCTCATCACGCCATTCAGCTCTTTCCTCCTCATTCTCAATTCAGGTACTGTTATTCCTCAGATTCATAGTTATTCATTCTGCACATAATGTTTTTGGTTAAAAAAAAAACTTTTTGCAGCTTTGAGCATGTGAAAGTTTGTGGGGTTGGAATAAAGTTTCTGTTTTTGGCTTTAGAATTTATTAGGATAAGTTATTGAGTTGGATTTGGATCAATGATTTATCTGCAGGTTAATTGATTTTTAAATTTTGGTTTTTGTTTTCATGCACCCTATGGATGAAGCAATTCACTGATTCTAAGATTATGATATAAGTTGAAATGTTCCATGTTGCTTTTGGAATAAACAAATGTCTTGGTGAACTTTGGTTAATAAGGATATTGAATTCCATGAATTTCTTTTCATATTCTCTTTTCTCTTTTCCTGCTTATCTTTCAATACAAGACTTCAAATTTGGTAATTCTGGTTTGTTCCTACCTATTAAGGTTCTCCACTTTCCTTATTCCTTAAGAATTACTAAAGGGAATACTATGGTTTATCATTTCTTATTTGTTGGATTTTTGCAGAATGGAGAGGACAAGAGTATGCCAATGGTTAAATCTTCTGGTGTTTGTACTGATATTTCTGAAGGCAGAAGCTGCTTATGTACCAATCACTTATGTCAAAAACGCGGTAGCAAAAGGAGCCAGTTAGGATTAATTTTTAATTTGTATTTGTGTGATTCATCTCATGCTTACTATTTTTACTAATGTTTGATAGCAATTGATATGTAATTGAAATTTTAAATGTTGTGCAGTTTGTTTGGATGGGAGTCCACCAGCTTACCATCTTGATAAGGGATTTGGAACTGGGATTAACAGTTGGTTAGTTCAATTTGAGGTATATGTCCTTTCTACAAATTCCCATCAACAATAAAGTTATGAAGCATCGACACAGATAAGGACACCGGACACGACACTAACACGAACACTTAAATATCGGTGTCTGACACGACACGTGTCCGACACCAGACATGTTTTCAACCTGAAGTGTCAGTGCTACAAATCAGCAAAGTCTTTGCTCTTTTTTGGACAAATCATGGAAGGTTCACTTTAATTGGTGATGAACTTCAATTTCTATTTCATTTCTATTAGGGTGGGGGATGGTGCAACAATGTCACTACATGCCTTGCTCGTAAGACTAATCGTTTAGGATCATCTAAAAAAATGGCCAATCAAATTGCATTCGGGAATTTTAAATAATAGGCGAATCTTTAATCCAGGTATTACTATTTCCTACTAGTCAATTGATCTATAGTTTCTCTTCACCAATCCAATGTTTTTGTTCTAATGGCTGTTGTAAATTTCAGATTTCTACAATTGGAACAGAATCAAGGTTAGATATTGTGATGGTTCATCATTCACTTTGGTGATGTGGAAGCGATTAGTCCAAGATAAGTTTTATTAACTCCAAATTCAAAGAAATTTAATATCTAATTAATTTGCCAAGAAAATATTAGTTTTTACTCTCTTAGTTTTTAAAGTTCCCTATTTTTTTTTCTTTCAAATGATCAGGTAACTAAGTTGCATTTCGGAGGAGCAAGGGTTTTTAATGCTGTCATAGAGGATTTTTCTGCTTGGAAACTCGTGTGTGATTTTTCTGCATCAAATTAGAGTGGCAAGTTCTATACACCAACCAAATGACTCAGAAGGCAAAGAAGTACCATGATGGTTTTTACAACTCGTTACTACGGATCTCGGGGGTACAAAGTTAACTTTCAAACATATATTTCTTTTATCGGAAGGTTTATATATATTCTTCTGATTGTAGGATATGATTGGCGAGGTCATTTTAACAAATACACCCTTAATCCACTTTATTTGTTATCGCTCTGGTAGTTTGATTAATATCAAGTATTTATCAACAATTAGGGAAAATATGGTGATCGAAACAGTCATTAAATCCTAGTTTAGATTAACTTATAGCTTATAAGAATCTATAAAGTATAGACTGAAATATGTATTTAGTTTCTAACTCCATAAAACGTTTATAAGTATTTATCAAGGGTTAATGAGACTATTTTATGGCTTTGATTTGTATGCAATGAAAACAACAAAGCCATCAATTGTTTTATGCTAATTTGTTGTCAGGCACTCGCGCGACTTTAAATCTCCTGACATACGAAGTCGCCTTAATAGAAGTCACGCTGGCGCGTGACTTTAAATGTCCAATTTGTCTGACTTTAAATCCCTTTTCTGCACTAGTGAGATATTTGATATTGTGGGCCAAGTGAATGCCCCTGAATTTCCAAGCTGGGTACTGAAGACTGAAGAAGAAGAAGAGGAAGAGAAACAAGCAGAAGAAGAAGAGAAAGAAGAGGAAAAGGAGGAAGAACCTAGTACCAAGAAAAATGTAACTAGGAAGCAAGCAAAAGGAAAGAAGAAGGTAGTGATAGAACCTGAAATTGAAGAGATTCTGATAATGAGGATGAGGAACTAGAAAAAGAAATGGACAAGGAAGTTGAAGAATAGGAAGAAGAGAGTGATGATGAAATTGATGGTGAAGAAGGGGAGCATGCTAGAGGAGTGATTTTAGAAGAAATAGCTAGGCAAAAATATGCCAAAACCTCAACATCAACCCAACAAGAAACAACTCATACTCCACCTATCACATCACCAATTATCAAGTCACCAATCATCTCACCAAACCAAGAATCATCTTCCAACCCAAAATCACCATTACCCTCCCTCAATGATCCACCAGTCCTATCACCACCACAAACAACCCCTCCACCACCACTAGTGCAGAAAAGACATTTAGTATCGGTTATTTTGCACATTTAGTATCGGTTATCTGTCGATACTAATTCGACCGATACTAAATGTATGACATTTAGCATCAGATTTTCAAAAAACCGATGCTAAATGACATTTTTTTGGTGATTTTTATGTCTTGAAAACGTACTATTAGCATCGATTATTTAAATAACCGATACTTAATGCCACTTTTAGCATCGGTTATTCAAAAAACCGATGCTAAATGTCTTTTCAACATTGTGTTTGCTGTTTAAAAAATGACATTTAGCATCGGTTATTTAAACAACCGAATGTCCTGAAAAGTGACATTTAGCATCGGGTGTTTCAAACAACCGATGCTAAATGTCCTAAAAAGTGACATTTAGCATCAGTTGTTTAAATAACCGATGCTAAATGTCTATTTTTTTTTAAAAAAATTAATTGGCTAATTTGACATCAAGCACTGCAAATTAGACACTATTAGATTAAAATCACACCTCTCGACTCCATACAACACAATTTTGATGCACCCATATCCCAGCAATACCATAGTGACAAGGTCTTCCTTACTTGACCGGCATTACTGCAGGATAAGGCTTATTTAAACATCACCAATTAACTTTCAAATGGTATAAATACAAAATCAAATCTAATTAATAGGTTGCTGCTACATGTAATTCTAATTGTCCCATTACAGTTCTCTGGTAAGGTAATTGATTGGCCATCAAAAACTACACCAAGAACAATGAAACTAACCTTGATTTCATTGAGGGGTCATGAAAGAATTCACATGAATCTTGGAGGCCCATGGCTATCAAAGAACCAACTTCAGTTGCTGACTGAGCAAATCTCTACAAAAGGGTAAATGCTACATGAGACAGAGAGATAATGGAACCGCGACGCTCAACAACAGAAGCCCCAGACTATGACAAATGAAATTGATAATTATAAAGTATAGGTTAACACTTAACACCACTAAAAGGAGTTGCATTTAACAAAATTAAGGCTATGAAAAGGAAAGCAGAAGCTTACATCCAATTTAGTGAAAGTTGGAGGACAAGGAGTGAGTGAGAATGCAGCTTTGCCCTTGTAAACAGAATAAGGAGCAAAGATACGTTTTGAAGAACTATATCCTGCAAGTTCATTCATAAACAGATCCTAATTATTAAATGTGAACAGAATGAAGATGTATAGCAAAATCATAAACATTTGGTTTGGGTATAAATAAATAAATAATTGCAACTCATAAGTGATAACATGACAAAGGGGAAAGTATTATTAGTAGAAGGCTTTCAAGTCCCTTTCCCACATTCCACTTCTTTCCAAACATCTTCTGAACTCATCACACTTTCAACAATCAAAAGAGCATGTTAGAGCAATCAAAAGGAGAAGAAAGTAAGAAGAACGAAACAATCAGACAAGATGAACAGAGTTGCTTTCAAAAACTGAGCATCAAAGAATAGATGAAGATGTAACCGCTTACCCAAGTCTAATCAAAGAACACGCTCCCTCTATCTAGATCCTGTGCTTCGTGCGAGAGCGTTTCGTGACCAGTCTAGTTTTCAAGATTTTGAATTCTACCAATCTTCGATAAATTACTAAATTGTAAATGTTAGAATTTTTTTACAGCAAACAAACTAAATACATTCCAACCAACACCTGAAAACACAACAGCAGTTTGCAGACATGACCGGACGTGCAATAGTACAAGTTCAACGATGCTAGTAAAAATGTAAACAGAAATGTACTAGGCAGGCAAGCAGCTATGAATCAGAAAGTTTCGAAACATTATGGACTATAAATGTTGAATCAAGCTTCAACACATTTTTGTAATTTATTAACCAGGATTTTAAGACAAGACTTGTGCTGCTTAATAGTACGATTGGCACATCAAATGATGGGATAATTATTTCATCCCTCCCAATGCTATGAAGAACTTCACTGATAAAAAAAATAATAGAAAACCTCTTCATTTTTATTTCTAAAATAATGCAAGTAGAAATTCAGCAGCACATAATTGACATGATTCTTTGGGAAACTAAGCAGAAAAGAAAAGAGGCATACACTGCAAGCTGTCCTCATCACAGCAAATTCAGCAGTTGTGACAGGATCACTGAAATATTCTTTGGCATGTAACAGGTTGTTAACAACAGCTGCCACAGAAGGGTGAAAAATCAAAAAGGGTGCAGACATAGTTTAAAGATAGATGGTGCTACTTGGTTAGATCTCATCCATCTGGGCAAAATTTCTTCATGGTGGTTGTTAGATTTTTGGAGACTTTTGTTGGGTCATTGTCTGCAGGTCAGTTTTTTTTAACCAATGTTCTGTTTAGGTGGTATTTGGGTGGAGTGGGGGAGTGCATCACTATAGAACTATCAAAGACCATGAGATTGCTATATACACCATCAAAGACCATACAAAGGTACATGACTATTAATAATGCCTCGTAAACCATTCATGTATGGAAGGGACCAAATCATTCATTAACTTCAAAAGCTTATGAATAAGGAAATAAGCACACCTTGATAAATAATTGGTGAAGTCCACTACAGTCGACAATGATCTTACAAATTAAACTGTCCAGTCACAATCTTCTTCACCTAGAATAATTGTCAACAAGGGAACTTCAGTGAAAATATAAGGACAACTTAAAATTCATACATAGTACAAAAGCACAAAAAGGAGTCACAATACTAATACATGATCATAATATTTCATATCTCAATAGGGAAATCCTTTAAAAGTTCTACATATTAGAAAAGCACAATAAGACCCAAAATGACAGCAATTAGAGAGTAACATTGAGGAAGCTTGAATGTTGCCCCATCTGTTGATTTGCCAACAACAATGTGTCCAAACAAAATAGGCTTAGACATTGCAGTGAACCAAAGAAAATATTCAAAATAGCTAAACTTCATTGCACTAAAGAAAATATTCAAAATAGCCAAAGATTTCACTACTAAAAAAGCTAATATGCACCTGATTACTGATTTAGTTCATTCAAACCCAGTTTCCATTGTAATCTTCTCCCCTTCAACCAAAGTGAACAATATCAAAAACAAATAGAGAGTAACATTGAGGAAGCAGACCTACTGCAAATAATATTTGGGAAACATATTTTATTATGGGAATTCTTACTTGCATGAAAATGGATCAAACACGTTTCAACACTGTGACTACTTATATATCTATCTAGCAAGACCAAAGCTTGTAAATACTTTTGAATTTAAAAATGTGTCATTATTAACCTACCCAGAGTAATGTTTTCAATGGTGTTATAAACAGACACCAGATCAAATTCCCAACTTTCATTGTATACCGGATCAAATAGCCAAAATGTGTCATTGTGAATGCTTCATAATAAGACAGTAATGCAGGGATACATACCAGATGGTGATCAATCTTAGCTTGGCAGGTAGGTATCCGATTTTTCAACTTTTCAATCTTTATATTTTCTTGCTCAAGTTTCTTGTCCACATCATAAACCCATGACCATGCAAGTTTCTTTTTTAACTGCTGAACCTGTATGGAAATATGATGGAGCATTAGTAATTATTATTATTGGATCAAGTAAGAGGCACAAACAACTGAAACAAGAATTTCGGACTAGCCATAAACAAAAAGAATATTCAAACTTGTCCTACAATGCTCAAAAATGTATATGTCAGTTACCAGTGAGCAATCAACAAATTAACATCATGTATCTAAGACATTTCTTCTTACTACCCGTGATAACGTGTCTGTATACATATCAGTATCACACAAATTTTGTATCCCAAGACTATATAGATTGGATCTTTTGTGCAGATGCATTACTTCTTTGAAGTGATTTGTGCATTGATTTTTTTCTGCATTTTGCTTTTCTTGATGCGATTGCATTGATGCTTCGCAGACCGATGATGCTCATATTGCCTTCCTCACCGACCTCGGATGCAATTTCACTTTGCACAGTCTTTGACCTCCAGATGCATATATTTTTTCTTTGCACTTTGGCACAGGTTCAGTTTTTGAACTATCCTCCAGATACATTTATTCCTGCATGGCACATGTCTTTGACCTCCAGATGCATTCATGGAACCTACTCAGCTTAAGAGAAGGTTTAATGCGTGGAACCTACTCAAGAAGAGAATGTATTGTGAAATTTTTTTATGCTAACTAACTCATCTCCAAGTATCAACTTGAGAGGACATTTTCTAAGTTGCAGGATATAAATTTTCAAAGGGTCACAATTCAACCCCCCTTCTTGTGACTCTATATGCCACTTCATAAAATAGGTACCAAACAACCATTAAAAACGTAAGAAGGTAGGTAAGATCTAAACAATTTTCAAGTCATAACATTCTCAAAAATATAAAATAATGTACTAAGGTTTTTATTTAAAATAACAATGAAGAATGGTAACAATAATGTGTTACGCTTATAAAACAACTGAGCTAGGTGACTTGGTTAAGAATTGCACCGAATTCAGAAGGAATGGGTTCAATTCCCCACTTTGACATTTTTTGTATATATTTCAGCGAATTAACTTGAGCCAAAACCGAGTCAACACTGTTTTGACCAAGTAGGTGGAGATCCAAGTGTAAGTGAGAAGCTGATGTGGAATTAAATCGTTGATGATGTAATTAATGACGTGTCACACTATGTGGATGGTGACATGGAAGATCCATGACTATATATAACTAGTATAATTCACCCCCGCCAAAGACGAATTCGATATTTATGTGTTTAGGCAATGTAAGGTAGCTACTTCAACTATATATATATATATATATATATATATATATATATATATATATATATATATATATATATATATATATTATAATTTCAAATGAGATGTGGGGTTTTGTCAAGGAAATGATTTTGTTTCTTGTCTTATAAGGTTTTGTAATAATTAATTTAAGAAAAATTAATATGATAGGTTTGACATCATTTCTCCTGACCCTTGAGAGGATCAGGACAACCCCTCTCTCTGATTGTAGATTATATCGTTGAATTTAACGTTGTTAGTTTCTCATTAAGAGATTTTGTACCCTCCTTAATTTTGTTTTATGAAAAACAAACAACCAAAATATTAAATACTTCCTCACACTACTTTGAAAGAGCAGTGCGAAACTCTAATTTATTTCTATCACTGCTATAATAAACTCTAATTTAGAATGATATCTAATAAACGGGTTTGACTATCCCTTATACCCGCTATAATATAACTTTTCTCATTAAGAAAAATCTATCAGCCACAAATACAATACCTCAAAGGGTTATACAACCATGTATATATGGCTTACAATCTATCTAAAAAGAATCCACTGAAAAAATCTATCGTATATTTTTTTGCCATAATGACTCAAGTTGCATACTTTAGATTAAAAATGGTAGGACAGAATACATTCATGTAGTCCCATTTCTCAATTGTAGACAGAACCCAACAACATAAAATAGTGTTTATATATAGTGATTGACCCAAGCAGGACACTGGGTCACTGGGTCAATGGTCGAACCGAGGGGTCACTAATTGACCCGCGTGACCCAGTATTAATCAATTTGATATTAAATTAATGTGAGAATTAGACTACTGTAGAATATTATAAGTCAATATTTTTAATATAATTGAAAATTAGAAACAAATTTTAAAATGAATAAAATTACCCATATTTAATAATATTCTAGTTAATAAATATATAGAATCTAAAATCTATAGAATGTGATACAATATATTAGATGTCGAATAAATATAATATATAATAAAAAATATATAAGTATTAAAACACATAATAAATAGATATAAATAATAGGTAAAGGGTTTTACAATCATTGAAGAAATAGGCTAAATAAAACAGAAGTGGTTCAGTACCATCAAAACATGGTTGCTCAAATGGTCAGCATCAGAAGGCCTCAGCATGAGGGAATGGGTTCAATTCCCTGCTTCCATTTTTGACCAAGTCAACTCTTAGGTGGACACATGTAATAAAATGCTGACGTGGATTAAAACAAACCTGACGTATTTACTGACGTGGCAGGATAGGTGGATGCATATAGGTGTAACATTCATAGTTTAATATCACTAGTTTGCAACACCCGTGCCAGCATGGGTAAACATTTTTTCATGACAAAAACATTAACCATTTTTTCATGACAAAAACATTATGATGTTGTCGTAATAGTTTCGAAAACATTAAGAGATTAAGTATCAGCAGCCGCGCTTTACCGATTGGGTCTTTCAGTTTTGTTTAAATAGTAGTATGTGATAACACTAATTATGCATCCAACAGAATAAAATTAATATTAGGTAATAAGTTGAAAAAAAATAGTTCCATTAAAATTTTGGTATTGTACAGCGTCATTTCACTGAAAGAAGAACCCGGTATTTATATTGAGATGTGTAGACATTTTTTAAAAATAAGATTTACTGATCGACCTTTTTTATTTATTTTTAAAACGACGTTCTATTGTCGAAGCCTAAAGTCAATATTCAGCTGTATTTTATAATTAAGTATGTGATCTATCTAATACCTTGTTTACCCACCAAATTAACATTCTTTTATGTTTAATGTTATTGACAAATATTTTGCTCTTAATTTTTAGTTACCTGATGGTTGCTCCGTTTCTCCGGATCGTGGCACAGGTGACGCTCCATTAGCGATAACAATTTCAGGTATCTCCCTTCAGGTACCTTGTTTACCCACCAAATTAACATTCTTTTATGTTTAATGTTATTGACAAATGTTTTGCTCTTAGTTTTTAGTTACTTGATGGTTGCTCCGTTTCTCCAGATCGTGGAACAGGTGACACTCCATTAGCAATAACAATTTTAGGTATATAATTATTTTAGTCAATTATATACATTGATGTTTTATTAAAATATGTATATTCCATAATCTGGAAAATACCCTAGTGGGTATTTAGTATGTTCCGATAAATTCTATAAATGGGAGAAATTGAAGTAACGATTTAGGAGAAACAACTATTAAAAAAGAGGACATTGTGTTATTATCTAAAATCATAAAATAGTTGTTGATTATCCAATGGGAGGGGGTGTCTCTTGACTATCTAAAAGCCTAAAATGGTTTCCTACCACGACTTGAGTTTCATTGGGAAAACTCGTATTGGCCTGGGGGAGGATTTGGGGATGTCGATACTCTCCCTTCCTCCACCTCGAACCCATTCAGTTAAACATTAATTATTAGTTTTAATTTTATTTTTTGCATATTTAATATTTCATTTTGATACATATTTTTTAATTTTTATTGATCTCTTTTCAATTTTAAAATCTATTTAAATGCTTTTAATTTTATTTTACTATTGTATAATAATTTTTAGTCATTCATTTGAACACATCTCCAAAATTCTACACATAGAATTGCAAATATTTGTTCTATGCATTTGGTAGTATATAACCCATCTTGAGCACTATAGCCACTACACGTCGTGACAAACAAAATTTTGAGAAACAACCCATGCCTTTCATAATTAAATCTTGTTTGATTAGGAATTCCGTAGGCACTTTGGTTTTAAGTATTGTTGTCATCTACAGGAAGAAGAGTCAACTGTATTTATGAATTGTTAATGAAATATTACTTGCATCCTATCATTATTGTACATATTAAGTATCGTTGTTCTCATCTATAATCCATAGTATCTTTTTTTATAGTGTCCTTTTTTTATCCCTTATTGCATATCAAATTTAAGAAGCACATTATTGAATATCATTAACTTAATCCTGATTAAAACAAATTCCATGTAATTGTTCCATCAAGAAGTACATTATTTTTAAAGGCTTTGAGAGCTCTGTAACATGCGTTGTTCATTCAATTACAATTATTCTTCTCATGCTGTAAACATGTACTTAACTTTCTCTTCTACATCTTTGTCTACATGTTTCCTACAATGTATTTTTGGGTCAAATCTCTTGATTGTGTTTAAAATGTCTGAGAAATTGCGTTTTATAAATGGTACAATTAGATTGTCCTCAGGATATGTGGTAGTATCTCATTATCTGTGGCAAACTAAGAGGGTCGACAAATTAAATTGTACAATTAGATTGTCCTCATTCTCTTAAAACAGGTCAATAGAAATATACAAATTTCACTCCTATACCCATATGTAATTGCTCATTAGTGTCACAAATAGTTTCTATGTAAGGGCTCATTTGTTACAGATTAAAAAATAAGTGATTTTGTTGTTACATAATTTAGATATTAGTTTTTAGAGATTTTTGAGAAAATGAGAAGTTGGTTTGAGTTTGAGTAACATACTGAAAATCACTTATTTTAAAAAAATCATTCTTAAAAAACTTATTTTCTTGAGAAGCTACTCATTTAGATTATTTTCAGCTTTTCATTTTTTTAAGAATTTGTAACAAACAGACAACATGTCGTCATAAGTGATTATTTTTTTAAAAAAACTGATCTTTTAAAAAAAAAAAGTGATAACAAACGGGCTCTAATATTATAGTTTTTAGACTTAGGCATTTTAAAAACAAATTCAAATATTTAAACTCAGCAGAGCTACAATTTTTTTTTTTTTGCTAATTTGAGATCAAAATACTTATTTTGAAACTAACACAACATCAATGACTGGTCTAAAAATTGTAGCTGCTATTTCTGCCCATTTAGTATGCTATGTTGATAGAAAATTCTATTGGTACTAATTGTTTATAAAAATTTCCATTGCTAAAATATACCTTTGTATAAATTAAAAGCTACTCATTTCTATCATAACCAGTGCTTAACTATGCATGTAGGAAAATTCAATGAAAAGTAGTTTAAGACTGAAAAGTGAAACAATAAGTTAACAATAAACTTGATCACACTTTGACAATGTGTACTTGCAAAAGCATAGTCAGTTTAACTATGAAGCCCTGATACTTCAAAATAAGCCATGTACCGTATCCGATACGTATCTGATACCGATACGTGTCGGATACTTTCGGATACGCATCCTGAGAGTATCCTAGAATTTATATTTATTTTTAAATCAAAAAAGACCAGATACTTACCGGATACTTGCTGGATACTTACAGGATACGTATCCTGATGGGAGTATCCTACAATTTATATTTATTTTTAAATCAAAAAATGATTAGATACTTACTCTTTTATCCTTTCTTTGAAGAGAAAAAATGGATCCAAAAAGGGCACAAAATTTGGTTTATGTGCATACTAATCTTCATCTTTTGTCTAGGAAAGATGAATGATATGGTAAAGTAGAGACAAAGATGTGGGACATTAGTGGAGATACACATGATCCACTTGATGTTGTTGGAATTGAATTAGTAGAGATATCTCTTGATGAACCAGAGTTTGAAGCTATGTTATTTTTTGATGATGGAGATGGAGGAGAGGAGAATGACACAGTTAGTATTAAATAGTGAATAGTAAGCAATTCTATATAACCTAAACTTATTTTGTGACATGTTCGTAGGAGGAAGAATATATTTTAAAATGGGTGGGGAAAAGACATTTAACTATGCTTACTAACTTTTTTTGGCTTACCGTGTTTTTGGTGCGCAATTTTCACCGGCTTTGCCGATAACTAATCTACGTCGGGGAACCTAACTGACCACGAGTACCTGTGGTTCTCCCCTCCCAACAGAGTTTTTGCCGGGAGGGGAGACTATGCTTACTTATTTTGATCAAAAGTATCTTAATGTTTTATATTTTTAAAATTTAATTTAATTTTTTATTGAAGTATCCCTGCCGTATCGTATCTTGCTTTTCTAAATTTTCCCGTATCCACGTGTCGTATCGTATCCCGTATCGTATCTCGTATCCGGACTTCATAGCAGTTTAAGGATAGGACGAAAAAACCAAGTCCACCCTATAACTTGAGTCATCATCACATTATAGTTATCTAACTATGAATTAAAGGTTTACTTCAAGCACACCCCTGTAAATGATAAACAAAAATATAACATTAGAAGCGTTGTCATCAAATATAAATCACGAACGATAGTAATTTCAAAGTAATTTCAGTTTAAGGGTAGGATGCAAGCTTCGATGTGATGCATCACTTGTATGTAGGCTTCATATGCCAAACCAAATATGGAAGCAACAGAGGAAAGAGCAGAATATGAAATACCCTCCATTTACAAATATAACCCTTTTGTCAAAAGTCACGCGTGAAATACGTGTAGAAAATTTACCAAATGGAGTTTGGTATAGTCTTTCTTTTCAACTACATGAAATAACAAATCACAAAAAGTTAAGAAGTAAAGAAATCATTTTTTTATATTTAGAAAATCAACTCATAAACAGAATGACTTTAGAAACCATCTTTCAAAAACTCTAAATGAAAATAAACCTTTGCAGGATCTGAATTTGAAGGAGAAGCAACGGTGTGGAGCACTCTGGATGTAGCCTCATAACACAAACCATGGTATTAGTGTAAACTTACGGAACTTAAATGATAAACTCTAATAGTGATTAAAGACAGCAACCATAAAAAAAGTAAACTTAAAAAATATTATATTTTTCTAATCCAGTATAAACTTACTGAACTTAATTGATGGCAAAGGGATCATCAACCTTGATTAAGATATTATCAAAAATCAGAACTAATTTGCTTGAGCATCAGATCAAGACAGCAACCAACACATCACCATTCAAAAAAACATCAAACTATTGAACCCATTGTAAAATATTCCTAACACTTGTTTTAGGTTTATGCTTATTTGTTACAGAAGTAAAGCTGACATTTTGATGCGAACTTAATTATTTTCTCATTCTAATGAACTGATGGAATGGTCAAGGGAATTATTAATATAAATCATGACAAATGCACGTGGTAAGGTGGATTAGGAAAATTATGAAAATTACGGGATGACTTAATTCATTATAAATTAAGAACATTACAGGATGACGACGATCATGGGCAGGTAGATGTAGATCGTAGAAGTGCATAGCAGACACTCCTCTAAGTGCGAACACCGATGTTCCAATGTGATCCCGGACTTTCACATCTATTCCAGTCCTATAGTTAAAAAGCACAGGCTTGTGGTTATGATAACAACAATTTTTATTTTTGATTTCTTAGTGATATAACATTAACGAAAGCATAAAATGATGAATCTTATGCGTTGTGTGAAAGTATCTGTGTGATATGTGCCATGACAACATAGGCTGGTTCCTGAAATTATGAAACCATTGATGTACGTTACTTGATACACATCATACAAATAATTGAAAAAAAACTATTTGATATAGGTTCTCTTTGATAACCACCATATGAATCTTTAAGGTTTTAAATACTATCTGAGTGGGAGGAGCTACCGCAATGAATCAAGGTGGACACAGTGATAGCGAAGGAGGAAATCGTAAAAAAATTGTTCTGGCAGATTCATGCGGATTTAAGCTTGTTTATTATGTAACTAATAGATTGTTGTATGGTCGTCTACTGGAATAAATTATTTTTTCCTCCGAGAAAATGTATGCTTACCTATGTATCTCAGGTAAAAGAATATTTCTATTCAATTGATTTTTTCGGTTTTAATTGTGAATTCAAATGAATTAATAGGAAGTTTTGATTAGGAAGTTTTAATTGGGAATTCAAATGAATTAATAGAAATTCAATTGTAGATACTTATTTTATGCGAAGGATTTGATTAGGAAGATTTGAAAATACATTAACCATAACCGTGGGATGATAATTGAATGTGGTATGGAACATCTTGACCATCCACACCAATGTTTTAAAACTTGGGCCGGTGACCGATGTAACGCCCCAAAAATAATTCAAGTATTTATTTAATTAAGTGGTATATTGGTTGGTTAAATTAAAATAATGATAGGGTATTTGATTAAAATGAGGAGTGGTGGTTAGTAAAAAGTGAGTGGTAATTTAATTAAAAGAGGAGTAGTGCAAGTAATGGAGGAGGTGTGAATAGAGGCCCATGATAGTTAGGCCCATATCCATGATATAAGTTAGGTGTCGATGGTGAGAGAGTTCATTTCACCCAAAATCAAAGAAAAGTCAAAGAGTAAAGTGAGAAGAGTAGAGAGAGAAAGAGAGAGAGGTGCGACAGCTCTAGGAAGAAGAAGAAGAGAAGAGTTGGCGTGGAGAGTTCAAGGAAGAGGAGCTTGATGGTTGGTGATTTCTTGGTGGAGAGAGTGCTTGTGTTCTTCATTAAGGTAAGGGGGCTCTCTTTCATCTATAATAGAGTATATGATGAGTGTTATGTGTGGGTTAGACTCTAGGATGATTGTTGAGTTGTTTGTGTTGTTGGTTGTGTGATTGATGTTGTGGTTGAGTCAATTTGGTGAAATTGTGATGTGTGTATGTGTTGTTGATGGTTGGTCATATGAAAGACCTAGAAAAGAAAATGGGTTTGAGGAACCCTAGGCGCAAGGGCGCCATTTTTTGGTGTTGTCACCTTAGTTGTTACTTTGGTCTGTGTTGGACAAATTTTGAATGAATATGTGTGTAGTAGTTGTGGTTAAGTTTGATCATAGTATGAGAATCAAAGAAAAGAGGGAAGATGAGGGTTAGGTGCGTTTTAGCTTGTGAAGGTCGAAGGTGTGTGCGTCGAAGGTGTGTGCGTCGAAGGATAGTGAGTTGAAGTAAGGGTGTGCCGAGAAGCATAAGTGTGTCAGCGTAAGGGTGTGTGTCGTAGTATATGTGCGTCGAAGTATGTGTGTGCCGAGAAGAGTAGGTGTGTTGAAGTGAGTATGTGTGCGACGTAGTATGTGTGCGTCAAAGTATGTATGTGCTGAAGTGTAGAAGTACCTGAAGTATATGGATGTCAAAGCTAGTGTAACCGAGGTGAGTGATGGTGAAGTGAAGGAGTGTAACTGAAGTAGTGTAACCGAGGTAGTGTAACCGAGGTGAGTGATGGTGAAGTGATGAAGTGTAACTGAGGTAGTGTAACCGAGGTAGTGTAGTACCGAGGTGAGTAATGGTTAAGTGAGGAAGTGTGGCAAGGTGATTGATGGTCAAGTGAAGTAGTGTAACCGAGGTAGTGTAGTACCGAGGTGAGTAATGGTTAAGTGAGGAAGTGTGGCAAGGTGATTGATGGTGAAGTGAAGTAGTGTAACCGAGGTGAGTGATGGTGGATTGAGGAAGTGTAACCGAGGTATGGATGTATTGAAGTGAAGTATAGGTATGTCGAATCTAGTGTTGTCGAGGTATGGATGTATTGAAGTGTAGTGTATGTATGCTGAAGTGAAGCTGTCGAGGTGTAGTGTATCTAAGTCGAAGTGAAGCTGTTGAGGTGTAGTGTATCTAAGTCGAAGTGAAGCTGTCGAGGTGTAGTGTATCTAAGTCGAAGTGAAGCTGTCGAGGTATAGTGTATATATACCGAGGAGTATGTGTTGAGGTGTAGATGTATCGGAGTGTAAGTGTCGACGTGTAGTTGCCAAAGTGTAGAGTATGTATACCGAAGTGTAGTTGCCGAAGTGAGGTGTATGTATGTCGAAGGTAGTGTTGTCAAGGTGTAGGAGTACCGAGGTGCAGGGTAGGTGTGCCGAAGTGCAGTGTGGTGTGACGAAGGGTAGTGTATGTGTGCCGAGGTGCAGTGTGAGTGTGCCGAGTCTTCTTTTGACGCTTGATGGCGCAGTTGCCGCCAGCGCAAATTTGGGTGTTGTTTGGTGCCGAGTACGTCTAAGTGGCTGAATGGTGGAGCCAGTTTGGTCCTTAGATGACGTTTGGTCCTTATGTGACGTTTGGTTCTTGTAGTGACAGTATAGTCCACTACTTTTGGTGTCGATGTGTCCGATGAGTTTGATGTTAGCCATAGAGCTAGTGACCGATGGGTTTGACGTTAGCCACAGAGCTATTGATTTTGGTGTCGATGTCTCCGGTAAGTTTGATGTTAGCCATAGCGCTAGTAACTGATGTGTTGAAGATAGCCATAGCGCTAGTGACCGATGTGTTGATGTTAGCCATAGAGCTATTGACTGATGTAGTGATGTTAGCCATAGAGCTATTGACTGATGTAGTGATGTTAGCCATAGAGCTATTGACTGATGTAGTGACGTTAGCCATAGTGCTATTGATGATGTTTTGGTGAATTAAGTGACGGATATTGGGGGCTTCGGCCTGCATATCACCAGTGACGGATATTGGGGGCTTCGGCCTGCATATCAAAATGACGGTGGATTTATTGACGGAGGTAAATCCAGTGACGGTGTTATTTCATACATGGTATGATTGTTTGTGGTTGACGCATTGTTCATGGAGTCTCATGCCTCATATGCATCATTGGCGGATATTGGGGGCTTCGGCCTGCATATCACCAGTGACGGATATTGGGGGCTTCGGCCTGCATATCACCAGTGACGGATATAGGCTCGGCCTCGATATTGTAGACTTCGGTCTTCATATCATTAATGACGGAGACGGTACTATTAAGCCGGTGATGGTACTCATGCATTATACCCTTGGTGTTGGGTTGCATTCATGCATACATCCATGTGATTGGTGATGTTTCTTGTTGATTAAGAGTTGATGTGTTATAACTTGATGATGTGTGTTTGTTGATTGAGCCATGGTGTTTCTAGTTGTTTTCCTCTAACATGATGTTTATCATACATTTTATTATATGTGTTAAAGACTCACCCTTCTGCTTTCTATGTTGCTTCTTATGTCGGCAACGTGCATGTGATCCTGAGTGAAGGTAGTCCTCATACCTTCTTCTAGTCGGTTGTGTCTGGCTCTGACACGTAGCACCGGGTGGGCGAGTAGTTTATTAGTTGTTTTAAGTTAAGTGTTGAACTGTAACTTGATGATGTATTTGAAGATGTTTTATGAAACATGTCTTTTTCCGTTGCGTAGTGATGTTATGATTTGGTTAAGAAACCGGAGATTTGAGGGTTCGCCCCTTTAAGCCGTGTTATGTATCACACAATTATATTTATTAGTGAAAAGTATTGTTGACTAGATTAAAGTCAAGTTTGGTGTGAACGTAGCATTCCCTTGAGGATGTAATTTTAAAAGAAAAAGATTTTTGAACTCTGATTTTAAATTAAATTATCTATTTGAGAAAAGGGGGTGTTACAACCGACTCGGTGAAGGTACCGGGTCACTGGGTCAAGGGTCGGACCGAAGGGTCGACATTAAACCACATGACCATTAACTCCGTCTTGATTAGAAATTTTATAAAAACTTAATTTACTATTAAGCTCACAAAAAACTATACTTTAATTTATAAATTTCAAAGATGTAAAACTTAATGTATTAATAAAAATTGTACTTCAAAATATATTATAAATCATATTTTAAACTACCATAAATATATATATATATATATATATATATATATATATATATATATATATATATATATATATATATAAAAGGAAGATATATACAAATATATGATTAATCTATACATTGACTGAAAATAGCAAATTATCAATGAATCTAAAAACATCCACGGTCTTTCATAATCTACATGTTATATACTCTTTTTTGTAACAATTGTCACAAACTTCAGATGGCCGAGTGGTAAGACATGTGCAACGCCAATGCATTGTCACGGGTTCGATCCCCTATGTTTACAATTTTGGAAGACGTATGTGGAATTATTTGATTGATTTGAGGTGTAATCTTAGGTGGCAAAATTTGTGAATTATATTACTTATGATAGAGATAGAGATTGAGTGACCCACGGAGGGAGTTTGTAGAAAGTATGGACCAATATAAATACTCTAAGTCCAAGTGCAATTGTGAGAACTTAGATGATGAGACAGAAACTATGTTCTGCAGAATGATGGAGAATTAGGGCACACTCAAGCACTGTTAGATCTCTCAATCCAACCCAAGAGCTTCAATGGAGAGAATGAGGCTCGTTGGAAATGGATCTAGGGTTTCACACACAGAGAAATAGAGGTAAGGAAATTTATAAATTGAATGGATAATGATTGCTTGATTGAATGAAAGGTTGCTGCTATAAATAGCACTGGCAGCAAATTACATGGTACGATGACAACTATGATTGTACAATTGACAGCTAATAATTGTACAATCATTCACCAATAGCAAACCCTAGGCTACAACAAGAATCCTAGGTAAATATTTCAGCATAACAGCTTCTAGAAGCTAGTATTATTCAATGAAACAGTAAAAAGTAAAACTTGCAATCATACTAACAATTTACTCGATCACTTTAGGGGCGATTCTGTCACAATACCCCCTCCATGGACAACACCCTTGTCCTCAAGGGTGAAAATCAGGATACTTCATGATGAAATCCTTGTAGAACTCCCAAGTAGCTGCTTCAGTTGGTGAGTTCTTCCATTTCACAAGAATCTGAGTAGTTGCAGTGTGACCACGTTTAATCATCTTCCTTCCCAAAATAGCTTCTGGTTTAGGGCCATTCTCACCAGAAAAATCAGTAGCAGGTAAAGGAATCATAGGAGTATCAGTAGGATTAGGGCAGAGTTTTAGTTGAGAGACATGGAACACATTGTGGAATTGAGCAGTGGAGGGTAATTCCAACTTGTAAGCAGTATTACCAATATTGTCTAGCACTTTGAAGGGACCAAAGAACTTAGGCAGCAACTTGTGATGATGATGAGCTTTAGCAGTAAGTTGTCTATATGGCTGTAACTTAAGAAAAACGAAATTACCAATATCAAAGCTTCTATCAGACCTATGTCTATTAGCATTCTGAATCATTCTGTTTTGAGCCCTGTGGAGATGAAACTTGAGCAATTTAATCATTTGCTCTCTTGCAGTAAGTGTTCTATCAACAGAAACAGACTTAGATTCCTTAGGTAAGTAAGGAAGATAGACAGGAGGAGGCTGGCCATATAGTAATTCATAGGGAGTGTGTCTAGTAGCAGTATGATGAGTGGTATTATACCACCATTCAGCAAGAGAAAGCCATTTGAACCACTGACTAGGAGCATCAGAACACATACACCTTAAGTAAGTTTCAAGGCATTTGTTCACTACTTCTGTTTGACCATCAGTTTGTGGATGGTAAGCAGAAGATTTGAGCAAAGCTACACCTTGAAGTTTGAAGAATTCATTCCAGAATTCACTAGTGAAGATGGGATCACGATCACTAGTAATTGTTGTAGGCATGCCATGTAGTTTAAAGGTGTTGTCTAAGAAGGCCTGAGCAACATCTACATAGCAGTGTAAGGATGGCTCAGAGGAACAAAATGAGCATATTTGGATAGTCTATCAACCACTACCCAAATCACTTGCTTTCCAAAGGAGGGGGGAAGGCCTTCAATGAAATCCATGCTAATTTCTTGCCACACAAGTTCAGGAATAGGTAAGGGTTGAACTAGGCCAGGTGAGGCAGCCTGATCAGATTTGTTCTGTTGACAGATATGACAGTTACGAATGTAGTAAGATATTTCCTTAGCCATTCCTCTCCAAAAGATCAGAGATTTGATCCTTGCAAGTGTTGCATCCCACCCTGAATGACCACCAAGAGGTGAGTCATGTAACCATTCCAAAATAACTCTCTTGATTCTAGGATCAAAACCAATAACCAGCTTGTCGAGTCTCCTTAATTCACCATTGATCCAAGTGAACTTAGGGTGAGAGTGAGCTGAAGATGATAAATCAGAATACATCATAAAGATTCTCCTATGAGAGGTGAGGGTGAGAGGACGAATACATGCCTATGAGAGGTGAGGTTCATCATAAAGATTCTCCTTGGTTCTTGAGATGGGGACCTAAGGATAGAGTGAATATATCACCTTTTGTTTTCTTATGTTGAGTCAGCCTTGTTGCTTTCCTGAAATTGCGTTTGGGTTCCCTTTCATTTTCCAACGATCCCTTCCTATGATTCACATCCCTGTTGCCTTTTGGCTTCAAGGTGGAATTCAAGGTTGAACAGCAAGTCTTGATTGAGTGTCTTGGAAGGCCTCTCAAAGCTATTAACATCCCCTGATTTGTAATTCAATTGGTTGTGCTCAAAAAGGAGTCTGACTTACAGTACTAAGAAATTCCTTAGTATCATAAATATTTGCCCTCAAAAAGGACAAGTTGTATGTGAGACCATCTCTCTCTGCTCCCTCAGGTCATTGACTCACTTATTAGCAAATATTATATGAGCCAGCCACACACAACAAAAAGAATAACTTATTTTTGCAATTGAAGATGCATTCTGACCTTTATCCAACAACTAGCATTGCATATATACAAACGCAACTAAGAAGAATAGTAGCAGGGTGGCAAAAATAAAGCACCTTTATAACAATAATAAGAAGAATCTAAAATGTTGGAGATCATCACATCACTACACATAATTCATTCATTGTGTAAGTCTGTGCATCTCATTTTGATCACCAAGAGTTTGAATGAGAAGGGGTGGAGCATACTGTGCTGTCCCTTGGTGTTCTTCAGAATCCTGGCAGTATGAGAGAACTATGGTATCAATTGACATCTCCACAACTCCAAAGAATAGAGTTGCAACAATATATCCAAGACCCCAGCATACCTGCCATGCCATGCCAGTCAACAACACAATACATTGTTTAAAATTCGTATTTATTTATTTATTTATTTAGTGGTAATGAAACATACCACAACAGGGAAGAGAGGAGATGAGGTCTTGTTATGGCCAGAATTATACTTGTGTGTGTCCAACATGAGGAATGCAAAGACAGCACTTGAGAGACTAACACACAATTTCCCAAGGAACAAAATCACATCTCCAATCACATTAAGACGCCCAATCTTTAGAATATTATTCATGATCAAATCTGTCGCAATAGACGAAGCGCCGAAGAATGTTTTCCCCGTTATTGCAATCTGCAGCCAGCCAGCCAGCCAACAAACAAGTTACACAGTTTGTTCAAATCACAAAACCCTAAACAAGAAAGGCAATAATAGAAAGAAACTTTTACCATGATATAAGCATTTCGGATTTACTGATTTGATTGTCCACTCAATACACCTGAGAAAACATTGAGAAGATTGGTATGCAGCCTTGCTTATCCAGCTCCCATGCACGTCATGACTAGAGACTTTTAGTTTGCGACGAATAGATTCAAGCAGAAACCGGATTGACTCTACAAATGACACAATCAAAGAACCCAGAGCCATAGATCCTAGACTGTAACGCATAAGCCGCTTCATCGAGGAAAACACTGATAGAAATGGAATTTCTGGCTGCATTCAGAAATATGAATTATTATATTTATTATTATTAATTAACAACATGGATAACATAACAGAGAATTTGGAATTATATTATTGAAAGGGCGGCACTAACGCATTGATTGTAACTTACCGATGTTTCACCACGGCCCCAATAATAAGAGGCAACAGACCCAGCAACCACCGTTGAAGAAGATGCTATGAAAAATTGTGTAGCCCAATAGCACCCAAATAGGTGGAAAAGGATGGCAATCCCAACATGTGGTGTGTAATGAATGCTATATCCACAACAGCGATCACAGTTAACCCGTTTTGCCAAAAGATCGTATGTGCAGCAGTTAGAGTTGCAATCATTCTGAACAATCTGGCCAGAGCTGAATAAATGGAGAGCAGCTGAAGTCCAAAACATGTAAAACACAGCAAGGATACCATACGGTATGAGTGGAAATATTATGAGCGCTTGAACTTCTCCTATCACTTTTGCAGCGACCTGTAAACAAAGTAAGCATAAATCAATTGATTGAGAGGAGGAGAATCAAAATAATTTAAGAATCCATTATGCACTCATTGTAAACAAGAGGAATGATGCTTGCCTTGAGGACAGATGTTGCCATAAGGATCCGTCGGACAATAGCAATTGAAGTGAGAAGGGCAACAACCATGATAAAGGTCATAAGTACAGTCACAATATGCAGATGAGTCAACTCCTGTAAGTGAAATCTTTCTGTTAGCTAGCTGTACACATGCAAAAATTATCAAAGACTCAAATAGGATGTTACTTACCCTCCCATATACATTAATGTAAGGATCGTGGTCACCAATTATGGGAGAAATAGCATCGTCCCCGATCCATCCAGCTGAAAAATCAACTTGCTATTATTGTTTGATTGATGTTTGTCCAACATCCAGATAAAGGAACTAAACATGATTTGGCAAAATAATTCAAAAGAGAAATCTAACCTTTTAGGTAGCAGAACATTGTGGCTGATACTATTAGAACATTAAAGAGCACCACTGTTATCCAAGGCATTGCGGCAACAAAATGCCGAATCATCACCAGCCAAATCACAGACAAAAAAAGAGGTAAAATGCCTCCACAAACAATCAGCACAGGCCATGCCTTTCCTATGTCAGCCATGTATCTCTGTAAATATATAAGTCATAACACACTGTAATTCAACAGCACATGATAAACATGACGCACTGAATATGCGTAAAGTCTCTTCCGTCCCGTGGTTATGCTTTCACTGGACAAAATGAAAATCATAATAACAATAAAAGTATAGGAAGTTTGAAATTTTTAACCTTTAACACGGCTGACCGAGCATTAATAGAATTGTGGATTGACTTATCAATAACTATGTCTTCATTGATGTTAACTCCACCCATTTGCTGCCAATGCTTCAGAGATGAGTTTGATGCTCGAGCAATAAACTGGCAACTCCAGTAAACTAGAAAGAAAGAAAGAAAGAAAGAAAGAAAGAAAGAAAGAAAGAAAGAAAAATATGAATGCCTTCATAATAGTTCATCCACATGAATGCAATGCACCATAAGGAATAGTTTACTACTCACCATTTACACTGGGAAATATAACAGGATAACATGGCCCCTGAAGTTGAAGAGAGGAGTTCCTCATTTCTGGTGTAAGGAACTCAAAATAATCATAGTTCCTATTAATCCAATCTCCCACCGAAAGACGAATGTCTCCTTCAGGATAATCACACACCCAGTCAAGAGAATCATCAGAAGGTATAGGGCAGTGCAACAAGCATATACTTCGGGCATCGGCCAGTCGGGCTTGGCTATCCTTCAATCCACTTTGATAAACCTGGTCAGGATTTTGCCAATATCTAAGCTTCAATTCACCAAGGCCAGGATGTGCATCCTTGTCACCACATACATTCCCTTTGTAGTCAAGCCCATAAGTAAGCCTGTGGGAAGACATAGGGCCCGTTTGGATAAATAGCTTAATTAAGCGCTTATAGCATAAGTGTTTATCATATAAGTGTTTATGCATAAGCTGTTTATATAATAAGGGATGAAATAATATTAAATTATTTTTCCATAAGCCATAAACTGTTCCTTCTTTATGGGCCTCATGGTGCTACAAATTCAAGCCACTTCCTTCTTTATGTAGCCATTATAGTTAACCAAACAAACAACTAGATTTTATGATCCCCATTTGATGGACCAAGTAAATTGGTTAACATGAAAATTGAATGATTTAACACACATCTTTACTTAAATCAGAATCATCCCAAGGTATTCAGAAACACCAACTTATTTAAAAAAAAAATAAAAAACAAAACTTTAAGAAAATTCTTAATCAAGTAAACTAACCAAAGTAGCAAAAGAAAAAGGAAAGTAGAAAATGCATCCATTTAAAATTTAAATTAAAAAACACAACTTGCCAATTGCAGTAACTCCATTAACAGGATAACACAATGCTGAAATTAGGAACAAAAATGCGTCAATTACAAATTGGAAAACCCATTGAAAAACAGTACCTGATATGTTAAAATTCACCTTAAGGAAAACCCATTATTAACAGAATTGTAAAATTGTATAAAGTAGGAAACTTTAAGAGTGTTTTACTACCTGAGTGGGTTTCCCTGGTTGAAAGCAAAGCTGGAGTTTACAATCATTGCAATCCAGAAAGCTATAAAGATCAGAAGAGCAGTGATGTCTCTGCATTTCCTATTGTGACTTATGATTCCACCCACTTGGGTAATTCCATCACTTGATGGGTACCTCCCTATTACTGCACCTAAAGGACCCCTCATTTTCAACTATGTATCAAAACCAAGTAACAAGCTTTGCTTCAATTTAACAATCAGAGAGAGAAAGAGGAGAGTGTAGCAGAAGTGAAGAGAAGATAGAGATGCAGAAAGAATAAGGGGCTGAGTAGCAGAGTGGAGCATGAACTAGTTGAGGGGAGCGTGAAAGCCAGCCTCTATGTGAAAAGGCAAGTGCTTTAGATTTGGGTTTATTATTAAAAAAATGCTATTGAGACTAATATTCTTTTTTTTTTGTTTTTAAAAGATAGAGATTTTCTAAAGCGGCTGTTTTGCTTACTTTTTCTTTTTGGTTAAACGGACCCATGCTTTGTGGCTTCTCGGAGACATTTGACTCGTAACTTCCCAAGCCAATGGTCGGCTAAGGTATTTCTGTTTTCGATTTTGTAAATATGATGATGTTCCCAATCGATGGAATCATGATTTAAATCCTCTCCATTTCTTCATTTCTCCATTAAGAGAGATAGATACAACATTTATGATGGATCATAGCATTAAATTTATAATAATAATTAATGCTATAGTACAGTTTAAATTTTGTGTCTATCTCTTTCTAAATAGAGTTCTCCATTTTTTTGAGAAATGAAGAGGATCATAACCCATAGAGTCGGTATATATGAGAGTTCGACCTCTTCCCTACTCGGTAAAATGAAGATTAGTTCCCTCATGAAGACTACTTATTGATCGGCCAACATCATCTCTCCTCTATCTGATCCACCATTCAGTCATTATGATAGTCAACACATTTATTAGGAATCCTGAATTTTCCTCCCATGTCTTGTAACGACCATAATATGTAATAATTAGCATTAATTGTCCATGTACTATATAAACAGTCCACTGAAGTCGATGAAAATGATCTCAAATCCATTATTCTTCATCTCTTACTCGTTTATCACTATTCTTGTAAGAACAATACACTATTTCCCCTATATTGAGTTCGATTATTTTCTCTCCAAGAAATGGATCGTAACATTGGCGTCCACCGTGGAGCCTCGGTAAAACATTTCCCGCGCCTCACTAACTCAAAGAAAACCTTAGAACTCCGGCAATGGTGGCCTCGGAACACCACCTCCCTGCCCTCAGCGAACCTGCAATGCTATTGACAACCAGGGAACCGCTGATCCTAGGCTAGAAGAACTGATGGCAACAACGCAGTTTCTGCTAACCCAGAGCGCAGATCGTCGATGCGAAGGCATAGAGCTGGGTCACCTAATTAAATACCTAGAAGACAAGACAAAAACACTCAAAATGCATATATAGCACAAGAGGAAGCGCATGCAAGTCCTGATAGAGTCGAGGCAGTGCAGAATAATTGTCGGTAAGCGGAGGACGAGACCACGAAGATCAAGCGCAAACGACAAAGAAGCCGCCAGAAATCCAAAGTTCGCTTATTGCAGGTACCACCACCGACGTGGACACAATACCAGCGAATGGAGAACACTCAATAGAAAAGGAAGAGCCCAACCTCGAAGGAACGACCTAGCGGCGAGAACCGACCGGTATCTTTGATAGCCAGTGGGTTCTCTTGTGGAGGGGATTCCTCAACTTCAAGAAATAAATACGCTCGGGCAATCATGAACATGGAAGGCGCTTGTCCCACCTTCGCGGTATCAGGCTATCAAGCTCTTGTCTTCGATAATCGCGACTACGAGGGCATCCAGAACCACAAAGGAGACCCCTAGTCATTGTTGTCGAGATTTGAAGCACTCCCATCCAAAAGGTCTTTTTGCGGCTGGAGTTCGGTCAATGTCATGTATTGGTCGTGCTTTGAGAAATTGCAGATCCCAGTAGACCCGCCGAAAATTTATATGGGTGTTCTGACCTGTTTCTCGGGCAAAGAAACTGAAGTATGCGGGCATAGCGACCTCCCCACAACAATAGGTGACAAGGGAAACACGCGGATGGTCACACTCTAGTACATGGTGCTTGCAACTAGTTTGGTGTACAACATCATACTAGGGCGACCGACTCTAAATGCCCTAGCAGTGGCGGTGTCATATTCGCACATATGCATGAAGTACCCCATGGCGGGAGGAAAAGTACATGTGGTAAGGGGAGACCAGCTGATCTCTCGGAAATGCTATAATGAAAGCGCAAGGGTGAAGGCGGTATAGGGCCGACCCAAACAGAAGTGTGATTATTTGGACTTGGATCTGAGGTTATATGATCCGGCGAAGGATGATAAGCGGCCAAAGCCAACCGACGATTTAAAGGAAGTACAGTTCGGTTCCACTAACTCCCAAAAAACCAAGATCGGCGTGGGCTTGAGCCCAGACACAGAAAGACAACTCATCAAGTTCTTTGCTAACCATCTCATTGTGTTCGCATGGTCCCCATAGGACATGCCAGGTATTGACCCTAACTTTGTGTGTCACCGTTTATCGCTAAGTCCTTCTATTAAACACGTGGCACAAAGGAAAAGAAAGCAGGGCGAAGAAAAACAGTGGCCATCCGAGAAGAAACATGGAAGCTTATGAAGGCTGAATTTATAAGGGAAGTCAGATGATCGACATGGTTGGCCAACCCGGTGATGGTAAAGAAGCCTAGCGGTAAGTGGGTGATGTGCATAGACTACATCGATCTCAACAAAGCCTGTCCAAAGGACTCTTATCCTCTCCCAATCATTGACAACCTAGTTGACGGGGCATCCGGATACAAGCTGTTAAGTTTCATGGATGCATACTCAGGCTACAATAAAATCCGCATGATCCCAATGGATGAGGAAAAAATGGCCTTCATGATCGACCGAGCAACCTTCTGCTGAGTAATGTCCTTCGGCCTAAAAATGTGGGCGCAACATACCAACGACAGATGGGCCGAATCTTTCCTAAAGTAATGGGCCAGGCGACCGAAGTTTACGTGGACGACATACTTAGAGAACCTCTCCAAAATCTCAAGCTGCTAAAGGAGCACAATTTGAGGCTCAACCCGGACGAATACTCATTTCGGTGCAAGCCGGAGAATTCTCAGGTTCTGTCCTAACCCACCGATGAATTAAGGCCAATCAACCAAATGCCAGGAAATGATTGATATGTCGAGCCCCATAGAACCGAACCAGAAGGATATCAACCCTATCATGATTCATGTTCCAGTCGGCAAATAAAGTGCGACCATTGTCCCAATTTCTAAAGAAGAATACCACCTTCCAGTGGTCCGAAGAATGGAAACAAGCCTTCTAAGCAATCAAACATTCTTAGCTACACCCCCCATATTGACAGCATCCACTAGAGGAGGGCTACTTTTGATGTAAGTAGCCATCTTCGAGAAACGCTTGCAACGCAGTACTCATACAAGAACAAGGCAATCAACAACAATAAGTCTACTATGTAAGCAGGATGTGGAGCAAGCCCAAAGTCAAGTACCATAAGATATATAAAGGAGTGTCTGTAGTGGTGTCAGCCGCCAGGAAGCAAAGACAATACTACTAGAGCCACTCGATTATTGTGAAAATCGACCTCCTGGTCAAGAAAGTACTCTAAAAACTTGGTTTAGCCGGAAGGATGGTGGCAGAGTCGTTTGGAAATCCAGAAATATAGGACAGAAATTGAACTATCGAAGGATAGAGGTTGAGATATCTTTGCTCCTTAGCTTTCCAACGCATGCTCGCACACCTCAATCGGATAACCGCGACCAAAATTATGGCCTGCAGAATTGACAAAGGGCGAGATCCTTAGCCATTCAAGGATAGAGGACGAGAGGACGAGATCTTGCACCATCTAGGGATATGGGTGAGATCTTGCACCATCTAGGGATAGGGGCGAGATCTCTGCCCAAATAGCAAGTGACTCCTTCACTTCATAGCACTTGTTCTAACTTCATGCCCCCGACCTATAGATTAGATCTGGCGAGGACCAAGAAGCTTCCTTCAAGAATGCCCGAAACCAAGTCTGGTGCTTGTATCCCGAGTATGTCTTGGACTCGAGGATTTTTGCTTGTTGATCACGAGGTTCGTGGTGGCAAGAGTTTTTCGAGCCTTACGCAACCAACGGGGCCAACTTTGATGTCATTGGCCATGCTTTTCCTTGATTATGTTTAGTCCTTTGAATTTCCTTTGATTATGTGCTTTTCTTTATAACTTGTTGGATTGTGATAGGGAACTCAACATTGATTCGGAGTCGCCTCGATTTTCGTTTATGTACTTTGTGGACTTGAGCTCCTCCGACATGACTGTTGCGTTAGTACATTCGTTTAATTAAATCGTTAATATCTTTTAACGTTTGTCTTTGTCTCATCACGCACAAACTTGCGGATTGTCAAAGTAAGGAGAGAGTGTGAGATCTTGCCATCTAGAGAGAGGGCAAGATACTCCCCAAAAATGAGAAGGAGGGCGAGATTTTGCTCCTCAAAGTGGTAAAGGGTGAGATACTCCCCAAAAATGAGAAGGAGCGCAAGATCTTGTACCTCAAAGTGGTAGAGGGCAAGATACTTCCCAAAAACGAGAAGGAGGGCGAGATACTCCCCAAAAATGAGAAGGAGAGCGAGATCTTACAACTCAAAGTGGTAGAGGGTGAAATACTCCCCAAAAATGAGAAGGAGGGCGAGATCCTTTCCCTCAAAGTGAGAGAGGGCGAGATACTCACTAAAATAAGAAGGAGGGTGAGATCTTGCACCTCATCATGGTAGAGGGAGGGATACTCTCCAAAAATGAGAAGGAGGGTGAGATCTTTTCCCTCAAACTGAGAGAGGGCGGGATACTCACTCGAAATATGGTTGAGGGTAAGGTCTTGCTCCAAGACAAGGCGTAGGGCGAGGTACTCCCCAAGAATGAGAAGGAGGGTGAGATCTTGCACCTCAATTTGTGAGTCGTAGATGTTTAATGCTTGTTTCTGTTTTACCACACGCTAACTTACGAGTCGTCAAATTCATTTTTTATTTGAAGGTTACCTCGAACCCTAACTGGTGCGACTTTGAATGACATCGGGCTTAGATCGCGTTGCATGTATTTTCGAGAAAGTAACACCATCGTCAACTCGTGGTCAGGTATACCCTAGGGATAGTTTACCGAGACTTGGCCCAATTTTAACTCATCCAGCCAGGGTCGTGACCTCGATGGCCAACTTATAAGGAAGTCCTCCCTTGGCAACAGTTATCGGGACTCGGCCCGGATCGAACTCGTTCCAACGGGATTGTTACCACCGTGACTAGCTTATAATGAAGTTCACCCTTGGCAACAGTTTATCGATACTCGGCCCGAATTGAACTTGTTCCAACGGGGTTGTGGCCACCATTGCCAGCTTATAATGAAGTTCACCCTTGGCAACAGTTTACCGGGACTCGGCCCAGAATTAACTCGTTCTGAGGGGTTGTGACCACCATGGCCAGCTCATAATGAAGTTCACCCTTGGCAATAGTTTATTGGGACTCGGCCAAGATTGAACTCTTTTTGAGGGGTCGTGACATCATTTAAAGTTGCTAAGTCGAGGGGGTCATGAGACTCCTACCTCAATATATAGGAAAAAACGTGAACGCTCGTGGTGTCAACCTCATGTTGCCCCTTTCTACGGTCAGGCTTTCTGATTTGTTCGGTTGGTCCCATGCCATTGCATCAGGGTCGAATTAGTTATTCTTGCACATAACAATAAGGGTTTGCAAGAAAATACAATATGTTGTGAAAACTGTTTCGTTCATCTCAATTGAAGGCTAATTGATACATTCATATTGGTTATGAAGTAACGACATTGATTCACACAACAAAAACTCTTAGCTTGTCTGAATTCGAAGATCTGGGAATCGAATCAAAGTTTCTATTCCTGCCTTCAATCCTGGTTTTTTTGCCGTCTCAGACTCTTTATGAGATCTCAGACTCGTGAAATGACACTTGCGAGCCGACTCTAAGTTAACCTGGAGAGATAAAACCTAGTCGTCCAAGGTATAGAACTTCATTTTCAAGTGAACTGTAGATGCTACCGCTCCGAGCTTTCCTAATATCGGCCTTCCAATGAAGCACTGGTAGATAGACTTGCAAGGGAGGACTAGGAAGGGTGTCTTCATGGTCCGGCATAGTGATTGCTTTTTATCAAGATCTCCATAAGTGACCATCAATTCAATGTACCCCAATGGTCTAGTTGTTGAGCCATTGAATCCCGTCGAATTAGTGCCTCGGTATGGGGTGAGGTCTTCAGTGGAAATCTTCAAAATCTTTAGCAAGTCCACTAATATGATATCTGCTGAACTTCTTTGATCCACCAGGATTCTTCTAACTTCGACATTTTCCATCACAACTATGATCGGGAGAGAGGATGTATTTGTTGGGTGTCCCATCAAGTTCTTGGTCCCCGAATGCTGTGGGTGGCCTCGGTTATCCCTTTCTTAGGTGTTGAGGTTGAGGCAACATTCATAATCTCTTTCCATCTTCTTCTCATGGACTCGTTAGACTTATCGCCTTTTAGTGGATCTCTCCAGGGGATGACCATGGCGCATGTGTCTTCCTCCGGATTTTCGAGTATATTCATTCTCTGTGTCTTCGTGTCGCCCTCTTTGGAGGCCTTGCCGACATTGTTCATCGTTGCCCTTACCTTGCAGGCGACACGGATCTCTTCTGGAGTGATCGGGATCTTTTGCGAGAGCCACCTAGCTCGCCTATATCTTTCTTCACACATTGTAAGAGCTTTCCTCTCTAAATCAACTCTTCGATGTCGTCTTTCAAGGCACGACAGTCGTTGGTGTCATGTTCGTTGCTCTGGTGGTAATGGCAATATTTCTTTGAGGGAGTCTGGGCTTCCTTCAGAATTAGAGGCTCTGATGTTTTGATGTATCTAAACTCTACGCTTGCAGATTCGGCTAGAATCTCTTCTTGGGAGGAATTCAGAAGGGTATGCTTATTGAAGCAGCGAGTTTGGGACTCGCACTGTGACCCTCATGCGTCCCTTCTTGGTCGGTACTCTCTGAAATCTGTCTCCCTCCCAATTCCATTCTCAATCGTTGCTCTATAAGCCATGCCATCCTCCTCGTAGTCCATGTATTTCTGGGACCTTCAGAGGAACTCTCCTAAGCTCCTAGGTTTGTTTAACCCGGTGTCTACCTGGAACAAGCTTCCCTTTCACAAGCCATCCTCCATCCAAAAAAGCTCTGCCTTATCATCAAGATTTCAAAAATTCGAAGCTTCTTTGTTGAAGCGCTCCACATATTCTCTGAGGGTTTCGTTCTCACCTTTCCTTACAGCTCTGAGCACTTCTTCCGACTTGGTCTTCACTCGATAAGTAGTTAAACGAACTGAGAACATCTGAGCTATCTGTCTCCACGATGAGACTGAGTTTGGCCTCAACTACTGGAACGAAGTCGATGCAGATTTATCAGGAGTGAGGGGGAAGATCTTACACATGACGAGATCCATTGCCCCTCGGTATCGCATCGTCAAGGCGAGTAATGACAAATGGTTGTCTAGATCCCTAGTTTCGTCGTACATGTTCAAGACGGAGGAGTTTCTCCAGTGACCTCAGGATTGGGTAGTCATTAATCCTTCTCATGAATGGACCCCTTGGGATGTGTCGGGGATGTGATGAGGCGACCCATCCCCGAGATGGCGATCTCGGCGGTCACGTCGTTTTGGGGATTCCCTAGTTTTGGAACGCTGGTGATGTCACCTAGGGGACCTGTCCGAGCTTCTAGAACTGTAATAGAAATTTGACGGTGGAAGTGAAGAACTCCTACTAGAGGATTCAGTCAGCCAATAGGTGGTATCTGGAGAAGTCGGGGGAGAAGGTAATCCCTGGCTTCCACGGCGGCACAAAGGTGACCTGTGATGAAGTCTCCTTCAGGGGATACCTGTGATGAAGTCTTCTTCGGGGTGGAGACATGTAGCGTCTTGACCCTATCGTTCTTGCAGCGATGTTCCTTCGCAGGGATGACGTAGCTCAGGTATGGTATTTGCACGTGCAGATACCATTTCCCTTCCAACTTGAGTGGGGCGTCCTTCTTGCTGAGCCATAGCCTGAAAGTGGTTACTTAAGATGTTCAGGAGTTGATGGACTGCCTAGGCATGGACTAGGATGTCGCCCAGGATGGTAGGAGCTGCTAGGGAGCCGAAGCTGAAACTGGTTGTGGAGCATGAATGCGCACATATCCCAGCAGGGCAGAGGCCGGTTGGGGAACCAGAACTTGGAATTGCTGTGGAGCCGGGACTTGCATGTCTCCCAGGAGTGTAGCGGCCAGCTGAGGAGTTGGGACTAGGATTGGCTGTGAAGCCATAACGTCATCAGTGAGTGAAATAGTAACAGCCACACCCTCAGGAGTGCCAGGGGATGGATGTTGAGAAACATTAACGCTTTGGACACGAGATCTGACACGAGGTGCCATCAGAATTCAAGAGAAAGTTTTCTGTGTGTGAGAAGAAATGAGGTAAGAGACGTGTCTCTCCCACTGTGATCGCCAATGTTCTGTGTCGTGCTGTCGTTCGAATAAATCCAAGACTGTGGTTGGTAGTGCTCCTATCGGGTCAGATTTTAGGGTGTTGAAGTCGAGTGGGGGTACCTACAAAGCCACTCCAACGCTCAAGCCAGTATTGAGAATTGAAGAGTGTGCAGGAAATGAGTAATGCGTACCTGTTGTGGCAGTGCGAGCCACTATTTATATGGATCATTGACAGCTCTAAGTCGTTGGATCGATCGAGTGCATCTGAACTGTTGATGTGTGATAATAGGGCTTTTGGACATGGATCTTTGCTATTGGATTGATCCATGCCCAATTGGCCGAGTGGACCTCGTGGCCCAGCCTGGAATACAAGGTTTTGGATATTGATCCTAGCTATTGGGCTGATCTAGGCCCAGATCGCTTAGTGGGTCTCGTGGCCCAATCCAGAACAACTTCTACCTTATTGGTAGTTAAGCATTGTTTCTTCCTCCAAGTTGTTATAGCATCGTCGCTTCCTCCGAGTGGTTATAGCATTGTCACTTCCTCAGAGTGGTTATAGCATTGTCGCTTCCCCAGAGTAGTTATAGCATTGTTGTTTCCTCCGAGTGGTTATAGCATTTTTCCTTATAGCTCTGATTTTTGTCGATGTATTTCCATCATCTCCCATTGTAATTTTCTTTTGACTTGATGTACTTTTTTTGCTCATCCCAAGCTAAAAGTGTTGTGAACACCTTCTAGTTTGTTGGGGACTATTAGAGATCTAGTAGTAGTAAGTGCCTACAAATAGGCTTAGGTAATTGTAGCGACCGAAAAATCCGGGTTAGGATTCTTCAAAGTTCAAAAGATGAAGTTGCCACCAAATTTTAGTTTAAGGGAAAATTTGGAAAATCCCTTTGGATTTGGATAAAGGCTAGGTTTAGGTTCGGGAGTCGTTTATGTGCGGGGAAAGTATTAGCACCCCGCGACATCCTTCCTAACGAAGGCTACCTCTTAATTAAATGTGTAAAAATAGCTAATTTAAAATATATTGAATTTTACCCTTTTGAATGTTTAAAATTAAATAAAGACTAGATAAAAAGTTAGTTGTTTTGGTCATTTGGAGGAGTTAGAAACAAATAATTAAAGAAACTTAAAAAAGGTTTTATTAGTGCAATTGATGGAGGTCTACGCCTCTGCTCCTACATACCCCTTGGTGGGGGATCAAATCACATGTAGTTCTTGATAAAAAATATTTGTGTGTTGGTGTTTTTTAATTACTTGAATGATTTTTGAATATTTGGAGAGCATTAGTAATGACCAAACAAATAAATTCAGAGTAGTCGTTACTAATGGCTTGTTTGTACATAAAAAGAATTCACAACGTTCAAACGAGTTAAACTCAGAGTGGTCATTGCATAACTAATTTGTAATTGAAAGCAAAAATGTGATAAGATACAAATTAAACAAAACAACATAAATAAATAAAGATTAGGCTAAAATAAATAAATAAATAACTATATACATAAATAAATATGAATAGATATATACATAAACAATAAACAAATAAATAAATAAATAAATAGATTATATTATAAATAAATGATAAATAAATATGTACATAAAAATAAACAAAATAAATACAAAACTAACTTGGATTCGATGAGTGCCAAACCGGACTGAGCAGTCTGACCAGGTCAATCGCGAATCGGACTTCTATCTGGTCCATTTTGACCCGAAGACCCCAAGAACCGCTTTGAGAATCGAAAAGCCGACTCAAAACGTCCAAATGATCAAAGACAAGCTTTTAGTGAAATGGGCCGCGAACGCTTTGACCCAAAAGATCACTTAACCCGCCAATGATCTCTCCCCTAAACTTCACCTCTCAACCCCTTTTATATCCAATTGCTAGGGAGCTCTTGTTTCTTGCGAGCAATGTGGGACTAAAACAAGGTAGAGAATGCAATTCCCCTTTAAAACACAATTCCTGTTTTTCTCAAACATGTCACCGTAAAATTGCGTTTCCGGATTCGTTAACCGTTGGATCGTCTTCCTTTTTTGACAGTAGGTTTGTGAGACATATATCTCCGCTTTCACCGTTCGGATCGTCGAAACAAGTTCTGAGGAAAGAGAAATTGCCTTCGTAATAGCTGCAGTTTTTGGTCCGTTTTTCTCAAACCTCTCACCGTAAAAGTGTGATTCCGGATTCGTTAACCGTCGGATCGTCTTCATTTTTTTTTACAGCGGGTTCGTGGGAAATATGTATTCACTTTCACCGTTCAGATCATAAAAACGAGGTCCAAGGAGAGAGAAATTTCCTTCGAATAGTAGCTAAAAACTAACACCCGAAAATACGCAAAAACTACTATTTTTTGTAATTTTCAGAAAAAGTCCAAAATAAAATGGTTGAAAAAGTCAAATTAAAAACTATTAAAAAGAACTCGGACAAAATTGGGGTATAACAGTAATCATTTTATTTCTTAACCTTTCTCATTTGTATCAGTTTTACTTTGATTAATATAAGAGTCATCTAAGTTTTTCTCTCTTATCTTCCATGTTCTTCAATAGTGTGTTCAATATTAGAGTACAAATCGATGAGTGAATCACCGAAAGTCGCCTGGTATAATGCTCAGTCGTGTGAACCTGGGGGTTGGTATCTGCACACACTTTGATGCACAAGTCGACACTTTGGAATAAGAATGAGGTAAACAGTAAATAATGCGTACCTGATCAATTATTGGCACATGTATTTATAGTGTTTTGTGCCAGTTGATGTGGATACCTCATACACGTAGAGAATCTGACGTGACAATATAGTTACAAGATTCTTGATTGTGGCCGAGATCACTTCTAAACTGTACGATAAGATCTAGGCCGGTCTCGATCCTTTCTTGCTTCTGGGGCCCGCGGTTCTTACACTTTCACAGAAATTGGGCCCTTGAGGCCAACCTAAATCTGAAAGGGACTTCAACCCAATCCAAAAGGCCCATGCTTCGTACAAACCCCCCTCTACTCATTAGACACCCCTAAATTTGGTTTAATCCCAAAGTGCTCTCACGTGAAAAGCATGTGACTGACAAAAATGGACTGTTCGGCGCACGGCTAAACGAACCGGTTCGACTGGACCTCCATCGAACAATGAAAAATAGACGGTTCGATTTGAGCTCCATCGAATTCTACATTTTGTACTGTTCGGTTGTATGAAATGCGAACTGTTTCGATGTGAGAGCCGAATCGTCTCCGATACTTAGCGTAAATGCAATCAATTTTTAACAAAGAACTTTGCGTGCTAGCTTTTTCCCAAAAAAACTTGTAATTTGGCGTCTAAAATAACTACTTGAATCAAACTAAATCCCTCAATTAGATAAACAAAACATGATATTACTTAATACAATTGTCTTATACATAATGAAATCATTAAATCGACAAAGAAATACAAGAAAAACATCAAAATCAATCTTTGCTCAAATCAACAGTTTAAGGAGCATGTGAATAGGGTTTTAAAGCTTTATATTGTTGCAAAGGTCCTGTATATTGCCTGGGCCAGTCCTTTGCTATCTCTTTCCGACAATTTGTCCATGGCGTAATTGTTCTTGGCATTGGGGAGCCTCTCTTCATAACCGGCGTACTAAAGTGGTTACCCGTGAACAATATGTGGAAGACCGGTGCAATCTTGATTGGTGCAATCAGAAATGGATAAACAAAAAAGGGAAGAGCACGATACCAATAAACAATCGTGGCCTTGTATTTATTTGCAGCCAAATAAGCACATTCTGGAACAGTCATCCAATTCTCTGCTCTTGTAACTTCCTTATGTTGTTTCTTCAAAGCCTTCATAATATGGTGGACTCTGGAAATCCCTCCTTTAAACAAGGTGGTGTACAAATCGATGGAGTATGCCATTTGCGTGACTGAGCAGCAGTGGAGGTGTTGTCTTGTTGGGAATCAAAATAATTATCAACATGTTCCCACAATGATGGCTCTCGCTTTGTTGAGAATCCATCCCTCTTCTTCCCATTTTTCTTTCCCTTATCCTTCTTAGGTGTACCCTTTGTAGTGACTCTTTCCGGAGGTGGACACATGGAAGTAGTTTCCGGGAATGCCAACTCACGTGTTTTTTGCTTTATCATTACTTTACCAGCACGATTAGCGGCATCAAACCTCCGTTGTATAGCCTCAAATTCAATCTTCAAATTAAGATCATCATTTGGGGATCCGGTCTCGTCTTCATCATGGGAAACAACAAAAGTAAGCATCTTCCAATGATTATGTATTATATCCAACGGAACGCGAGACAGGTTCACCATGTAACTACAAAATATATAAATTTCAGATTACAAACATAATCATTATATGTTATATAAAACTAAAAGAGTTAGTTCAATGAATTACCTAAAAAGCTGACATGCACACGGTAGACCGTGCGACATTTTGATCTCGCATCCGCAATCAGAAGAGGTCATCCCAAAGAAGCTACGCTTACACTCTCTATTGAGATAGTCCATTACATAAGAAGAAACTAACCCCTTAAGGTTGTCATAAATTTTGTTCCAATGACTAAATTTGACTCTGCTTAGACTCAACTCAACGGATACCTAAACCGGTTGGTCTTGTATGTGGAATCAATCATCAAAGCAATTGGAAATGTATTCAATAGCTCCACTGAGTCTGGGTGTGCCCAAAAAATGTCCTTCACAATGTCGGACCCTTCATCAACTCGTACAATAAACATACCTATCACGCTCTAGCAAATTCATCAACTGTTGTAGTTCAGTCCTACCCTGACGATAAGTTGATCTTAACCTTGACCGTACATTGTGAATTTGCTTTAGATTGAAGTGGTCGTCTCTAGGGTAAGTAGACCTCAACTCGGCCAAGATTCGATTCGGAGCAATCAAGTTCTTCATCATTCTTGAAACCACTTCCTTTTGCTCAGTTGTTAATCTATTATCATTTGGATGACCTTGAGGTAAGTCCCAGAATGCGTGGTTATGTATGCCACACATAACAGACAATATCCATCCTCCAAGTTTTTTAATAAACTTTCCCTTTAGACGAAACTTGCAACAACATTTTCTACTCCCCGTAGGAACCATATTAGCATGCTTGTACTTCCCTGCCTTTTCACAAACCAGCTCACAGAATATTTTCCCCGACCTCGCCCCGTTGTCCGATCGATTGATAACCGTAACCATCCCAAGTGTACGGGAAACAGACCGAACATAATTCAACAAATCATCACGAGTAGGAAAGACTTGATCAGTTTGGAATGAACTCGAATGATCCACAACAATTGAATTAGCTAGTGATAGGGATAAGGGTCCAGTTTCATCCATCTTCAAACCTACAAAGTTTGGAAAAATCACACATACTAGTTAAAAACCGGAAATTCTGTAGATTTTGTGTATCAGGTAGGTTCGGATAACAGAAATCCGAACCTGTTCGGCGCACGTTTGGCCGAACCAACTCAATACAGAGACCCCTTATTTTAGTATGTTCGGCGCACGCTTGAACGCGCGTGTTCGACCTCTGCAGGTCTGAACCGTGCGCGATTTCAAAAAAAAAACGTAAATCAACAAGAATGCGTGACATAAACCGTCAAATAGATAGATTGAGCTACATACCTTAATGTTGATACTAAGTGAAGGTAAATTTCAGCTTGAGATGTTAGATTAGATTGAGGTAAGGGTGTGGAGTGTGAGTGAGTGATGAGAGTGAGAATAATGAGTGTTTAGAGGTTTAGGGGGGGTGTTTGGCATGAGAGTGAGAGTTGAGTTTGGAATTTTCTTTTTTTTTTATTGAGGGTATTTTGGTCTTTTCATAGTGCAAAGGAGGTGTCTAGCGAGTAGCTAGAGGGTTCTAAGAAGCATGGGCCATCTAAAATACTGTGACGCTACAAGCGTCAGTGTGGTTTTACGTTAGCCACTAGACATTACCTGTCGAGAATTAAAAGTGGAAATAAAAATATAATTAGGATCAAAAATTGGACAAAAGTTTATTAAACGTTAAAAATAAAACCTCAAATTTTTTATATCGGAAAGATTCATCCATTTAAATGATATGATATGATATGATATGATATGATATGATATGATGATTTTTTTTCTTAAATCTATATCCTCTGCACGCAACTAAGAGACTAATACCTCGACTTGGGTAGGATCACAATGAATGGCAAAACTCTTCCTCTAAAGTTTTAAAGTAGTTGCATTCCCAAAACTACATTTTGATTAAGTTCTAAGAAACTTTTACCATCTCATCTAAGTGTTTTGGACTAAAAAGTAAGTAGTTGGCTTATTAGTTTTACTCCTTAGTCCCAAAAAATATAAGACCCTTTTTCAATTTTACTTGTCCCAAAATATAAGGCCCATTACAATTTTCTAGATACATTTATTACTCTTTTCTAAACATATCCTTATTAATGGTACTAAGTTGTGTTGGTATATGAAAAGTTAGCATTAAATGTTAGGGTAATTTAGTAATAGTCATACAAAATTTTGACATATTAATTACACCAACAACTTTTCTTAATAACTGTGAAAAGTGGAATGGGACCTTATATTTGAACGGAGGAGTATTTTTTCTTAAAAAGAATGAGCTGTGAAGCCAGAGACATGCCGTTATGGAAAAAAAATCCTTAAAACAATGAACTTTAAATTAAATAAGTGAATTCTGCCGCTTTGGGGATTAGGAAAGGACAGCAATTAAGTTAAGCTAAAATTAAGAAGAATAAAAATTGGAGTCATATAGACCAATAATGACAGTTGGACGGTCTTGGGTGTTACTATTGGACGGACGAGATCGGTTGATAATAGTATAATACAATGTGATCCAAGAGTTGGGATTGTGAATGAAACATATAGCAAATTGGTGGGGCCCGCTCTTCTTACTCTTACTCTTTCTCTTTCCTTCTTTGAAAGGTCTCTTTGCTAGAAATACCCTGGATCAAAGTTCGGTTCACCTGGTTCAATTAAATAAAACTAGATAAAGTATTATATTTTGGAGAAAAAAAATCCAAAAATACATTTTAGGTAGTTCAAGCAGAGTCAATTGACGATTCAAAGCGATCGAACCACAGATAACTCTGGTCCAAACCAGTTTCGAGCGGTTCAACCAAACTGTGCTTCAATTAGGGTTGAACCAACTGCCATCTAGTTTGGTTCCTGATCTAACCAATTGAACCGTCCAATTCGAGTCGGTTCTGACAACACTGTCTTATATAGTCATTCCATCCTATGTTTCTAATTTCAAGTATACTTATATTGTCAAAAAAAAGTTTTAGTATTGTTCTGTACCGTATCTATGGATGTGTTAAGTCCGAGATAGTAGGTAGGTTATAATGTTTTTGATCAATATTGGTAACGTCCGAGCTTGATGTTCCGAGCTGAGGTGGGGTGTACCCGCATTACCACTCGATGCTAAAGTCGATGTGAGAGAGTTAATGCAAATATATGTCTAATTAATGCGTACCTCTCTCCTTGGAATAAATGCAGTATTTATAGGTTTATGAGACACTTGGGTGTAATCATCTGAACCATTGGTTGTGGAGGCGCATGGTAGGCTGTTGGATGAATGATCATGGGCCTTGGCTGTTGAAGGCCCAATCAGTTGGCCTTTTGAGAAGAAGGGGGTGCAAATATCATGTGCAGAATTTCTCCATAACAGTTGCCCCCCAAGTCGGTTTGACATGTTGTGTGAGACCAGACTTGTAATTTTGTGCGAGGAAAAATTATTTTACCGAGACTGAAGAATGTTGGGTTTGGCCTTCGTACCAAGGTCGATGAATAGTCGAGGTCGAACTTACTTGCCGAGATTGAAGAATGTTGGGTTTGGCCTTCGTACCGAGGTCGATGAATAGTCGAGGTCGAACTTACTTGCCGAGATTGAAGAATGTTGGGTTTGGCCTTCATACCGAGGTCGATGAATAGTCGAGGTCGAACTTACTTGCCGAGATTGATGAGTAGTCGAGGTCGAACTTACTTACCGACCTTTGATGGTGTGGCGTGTTGGAGATGTTTTGATTTGGGAATTTTTTAATATTTATTCTTCTTTCGACAGAGCATTAAATGCTTGCGTTGATAGATGTGACCGTTCGCAGGAATCGAGGCGTCTTTTTAATGATGACTCCTCGGTTTTCGCGTTGCTTTGATTTGATTGAGTGCGTCGCTTCGAATGAATAGTAACGGTCATTTCTAATTCCCTATAAATACAGGTGAGGGTAGGTTATTCATCTTTTTTAGTTCCTCGCCTGCTCCGAGCTACCGATTTCGTGAATCTGAGCCCTCCGACCTCGCTCTCTTAATCTTCAAAGTTTTTCTTTCTGCTTATATCCAAGCTTTCTTCTGAGGTTAGTACTTTACTTTTTGATTTTATTCTTTTTCTTTGCATTTCATACTTAGTTTTTAGGGCTAAGATCTAGCCCTCACCGCAATCTTCTTTGTCGGGGTGGGGTTGTCAGTCGGGTCTCGATCTCCTTCGCGAACCCAATTATATTCGATTTACCCTGATAACTTGCCCCCATTCCTGTAGGTAAAAAACTGGCGAAAACTAAGCAAACAACTCGCGCCGAAACGCTCCGACTCATCGATCAGGCCGAGCAAGCTCGTAAATCCCGAGGTCCTGACATCGGAAAACTAATGGCATCAAGATCAAGGACTGATTCTTACCCTACTGACAGGGAAAAAGTGGCTGCCCCCGAGATACAAGAAGAAATGCCCTCTGGGCCGAGGGAAAGTGACAGCAGAAGGGCTTCCGATGAAGAGTCAGTATCTCCCCCTTCTACACAAAATAACCCGGTTCCTGAAGCTAGGGTCGATATGGATTCGGATCCAAGCACTTCGATGATTCTGAGTCCGATACTGAATCAGATGGGAGGAAAGACGATGATGGGTCTGGCGATCCAGAGGAAGATAATGTTGGTGGAGAGAGAGAAGATGAAGAACCAGAAGATACCGGTAGTTTCGAGTTGCTGTATGGTTACGAAGATTCCGGCAGTAACAATGTCGATCTTCCTGTAGATCCCCCTTTGGGTACTCCTCGAGATTATTCGTGGGTGTCCGAGACACTCCGAGGAATCAATTCGGTAATGACCTCGGAATCTGAAATTAGCAGGTTTTCACGAAGGCTTTACGGGAAAGATCCTGAGCGTTGGCGTACTTTTGGAATGGAAAAGGGCGAGCATGTGGCCACTTACCCTACTTCCCTCAAATTTATCATATACTGGACGACCTTGGCCCATATGCGAATCCGACCTCCATTTACGGCCTTCCAGCAGTCTGTTTTGGCGAGGTTGGAAGTAGCCCCTTCACAACTGCATCCCAATGCTTGGGCTTTTGTACGTGCCTTCGAGCTCGTATGCATCCACTTAGGTCGACCCCTTTCTTTACAGCTTTTCTTACATATGTTCTTGGTAAACAAACGAACTGAGAAGAATAGTGGTAGACCCACCCATTTAGAGCATTTTACCCTCCGATCTAGGGCAGGTATAAGGGTATTTCGGCCGTACTCAGAGAGTTTAAAATATGAGTGGAAGAACAAGTTTTTCTGGGTGGAGCCGGTGTTGCCCGCTGTAGTAGATCGGGTTGGGACGTTCAATGCCGAGAATGATATTGTTCTAACCACCAAATTCCCTCTTGGTTGGACTCGCCGTGACGACCCAATCAAACATTCCGTTGATGCTGCGCATCTAAGTCTGGAGGATCGGAAAACTCTGAAGATGCTGATGTTCATTGCTGATCGGGTTGTCACAAATAATGAGCATAGACCAAATCAATGGGGTTTTGATACTAAGTTGTTGGTAGAAACTGTTAAGTTTGCCGATGTCGAGAAAGTTTTAGGTCGGTTCTGAACCATATTTAGTCGAATTTGATTTTGATATTTCGCCAATTTTGCTTTTACAATTTTTCGCTAACTGAACTCTTTTCTTCTGTAGACGAGATGGCCCCAAAGAGTAGAATGGCGGCTTTGAAAGCCCTCGCACTCGCTGAAGTCGAACAGGGGATGCCAAATGTTGTCGCCGGGCCAAGGAACTTCTGCAGTGCCCATTACTGATGCCCAACCTATTACCGTGGTTCATTCCGAGGTGGCTGGAGAAGAAGAAGAGCGGCCTTTAACAAGAAAAAGAAAAACCACATTAGGTCGTCTTCCCCCTAGAACAAGTCCTCAGGACCGAGGAAAAAGCGTGATTGATTTGAGCGATCACTCAAAGAAAAGTAAGAAGCACAAGTCCGCCGCTCCTTTTGATCCGAAAGCATATATGACTTTAAAGACCGAGGAGTTTCAAGCAGATCCTTTTGGAGTTTCTATCTCAGTGCTCTCGAAGATGGCCGATCTGGTGAAGGAGGAGAAAAAAGATGCTGCTTTGAAAATCAAAGGTATGGCTTCTAGTTTCTAAGTTCGTCAATTCTATCTTCTGTTTATTCTCTTGTTGGTTTATATTTTACTTATGTTTTCCATATGCTTGTGTAGATCTTGAGACTAAGTACGAAATTCGCTCGTAGAAAGTCGTAAGTCTCTTCTTGGGCCGATCTTGAGAAATCCAAGAAGGATGCGGATCTTCACAAAAAGGTGGCTGAAGATTTGGAAGCTAAGCGTTGCAACTTGAAGCCGAATCAAGCCGCTAATGAAAAATTTGAAAAAGCTTTGTTGAGCTTAAAGAAAAATATGACAAGATGGCCGAGATGGAAGCTCGCAATCTCGCCCCAAAACTTTCCGAACTTCGGGGAGCGAGATAAAGAGACTTACCGAACGAAAGCTAAAGCTCTTGAAGATTGGATGCGAGCAATTCGGATGGGGCAAGAAGAAGGATAGTAGAAGCTTTCAATAATGCACTCGACCAAGTTCTTTGTGGTCAATCCCGACTTTGTTGCCGATCCTCGATATTTTTAAACCGGATTTCTCGGTTCATGATGGGCACATTGTTGAGTTCGACCGGGTAACTGATGAAGTGTCTAGGGTCGTCTATCCACCCAAAAAGACTTAGCTGTTTTATTTTCATTGGTTTTGAAATTGTGGACCCGGCCTTAACCGGTATTTTTGTAATGACATCGTCACACTCTTACTTGTTATAATTTTTGCTTTGTTTTGTGGATATGGATGAATCTCGGATATACCTTACCCTCCTGTTTAATCTTAGGTTGGTAGTCGTTTAAGTTGTAATATCGACCAAGATTAAATCATAAAGAAGTAAAATCGGAATAGAATGCTTTAATAAAGCGAAGTCTATATTAAGCAACATCGTAATAGAATGCCTTAATAAAGCGAAGTCTATATTAAACAAGATCGGAATAGAATGCCTTAATAAAGCGAAGTCTATATCAAGCAACATCGGAATAGAATGCCTTAATAAAGCGAAGTCTATATTAAACAAGATCGGAATAGAATGCCTTAATAAAGCGAAGTCTATATCAAGCAACATCGGAATAGAATGCCTTAATAAAGCGAAGTCTATTTTAAACAAGATCAGAATAGAATGCCTTAATAAAGCGAAGTCTATATCAAGCAACATCGGAATAGAATGCCTTAATAAAGCGAAGTCTATTTTACACAAGATCAGAATAGAATGCCTTAATAAAGCGAATTCTATATTAAGAAACATCGGAATAGAATGCCTTAATAAAGCGAAGTCTATTCCTATCTTTGAATTCTAGCTGTAATATCTCTTGAGTTTGGTGGCGTTCCAAGTTCTTGGGATTGCCTTGCCTTCTAGTGTTTCTAGCTCGAAGGCTCCGTTTCCAGTTCTTAATATGACCCGATATGGACCTTCCCAGTTTGGTGCTAGCTTGCCCTGTGATGCGTTTTTCAGTCCAACATCGGCTCTTCTCAAGACGAGATCACCGACATCAAAATCTCTTGGGACGACTTTACGATTATAACAGTGGCTACCCTCTGCTTGGTGATGGCCTCTTTAAGGGATGCGTGATCTCGGATTTCCTCTTCTAAATCCAGCTCTTCTCGTAAAGCTCGTCCATTATCCTCTAGTGATTTCGGATTCAAAGTTCTCCAAGTTAATTCCCCAATTTCGACTGGGATGACTGCTTCACTTCCATAAGATAACCGGAAAGGTGTTTCTCCCATGGAGCTTTGGGGAGTCGTTCTGTATGCCCACAAAACGTAAGGAAGCTCTTCAACCCAGTTTCCTTTAGCATCGTCTAACCTCTTCTTTAAACCGTTGAGAAGTACTTTGTTTGCCGACTCGCTTGCCCATTTTTTTGGGGATGTTCTCATCAAGTGAATCGATGCTTGATTCTTAGATCGGACATTAACTTTCTCGAAACCTTTATCAAAGAAATTGAGTTCCATTGTCCGTGATCACCACCGGGCACCCCGAACTCAGTAATTATCTCTTTCCGGAAAAAAGAGATACAATTTTTTTCTTTGATAATGGATAATGGTTTGGCCTCAATCCATTTAGTAAAATAGTCAACTGCCACAATTAAGAATTTGATTCTCCCCGGAGCTTTTGGAAAAGGTCCGAGAATGTCTATCCCCCATCACGCAAAAGGCCATGGGGAAGAAAGAGTTGTGAGAGACCGGTAGGAGGTGCGATATGTACGTTTGCGTGGATCTCGCAACTCGGACACTTTTTTACATAGCTCCTTGCATCGGCTTCAATTGTTGGCCAAAAGTATCCCGCCCTTAACACTTTCCTGGCTAAGGACCTACCACCTAAATGTTGGCCACACATTCCTTCATTAATTTCCATTAACACATAGTCGGCCTCCTCCCGTTCTAAGCATTTCAATAAAGGTGAAGAGAGTGCTTTTTTGTAAAGTCGTTTCATTGAACACTGCAAAAGAAGTCGCTTTCCTTCGGACGATTTTAGCTTTTTCGGGATCGGAAGGTTCTACGCTCGACATGATGTAATTCAAGATGGGAGCAATCCATGTTTGGTCTTCACTTATTACGCATAATCGATGAAATCGAGTGTAAGTCATCTCCAAAACTAGGTTTCTTTGAGGATCTCTTGTATTACCGACCAGGTGATTTCCACGAGCTTTGGTGCTTGCTAATTTGGAAAGAACATCGGCCCGAATGTTGTTTGTCCTTGGAACATGTTTAATCTCGGCGAAATCAAATTGAGTGAGTAGTTTCTTCACATGATTCAAATATTTTTGGAGGATTGGCTCTTTTGCTTCGATCGTCCCCGATCTGGGAGACCACGAGAAGTGAATCGGTATTGAGACTTAACCGAGTGACTCGGAGGTCTAAAGCCAAACGGAGACCCGCAATGTATGCTTCGTATTCAGCTTGATTATTTGATGTTGTAAATTTGAAAGTGAGTGATAGTTCTATAACAACCCCTGAAGGACTTTCAAGAATAATTCCAGCTCCACTTCCTTTGGGATTGGAAGAACCATCAACATGGATCGTCCATACTTCATCCTCGGCCTCTGCCGAAGTCATTTCTGCGACAAAATCGGCTAACACTTGAGCTTTCATTGCCGATCTTGATTCATATTTGATGCCGATTCGGGATGACTCTCATCGCCCATTTTATTATTCTTCCGAAAGGTCCAGGCGATGTAGGATTTGTCGGATTGGATGGTTTGTTCGAACCACCACTTGGTGAGATACAAAATAATGTCGGAGACGCCGAGAGTTGCTATTATTAAAGCCAAAGCAATTTTTCTATTTTTGATATCGAAGTTAAGTTCGCCCTTGTAGAGCTTTGCTCACAAAGTAAACCAGGCTTTGCCCTCTTTTGTTTCTCGAACCAAGATCGCTCCTAATGCTTCCTCGGATATTGAGAGATATAAATATAATACTTCCCGTGTTCATGTCGGGTTAGTATCGGAGGTTACGATAATATCTTTTTAGCCGGGTGAGCGCCTGCCCCGTTCGTGGTCCAAATAAATTGATTCCTTTTTTAAGAGTTTAAAAAGGGGTAGTGATTTAAACGCGGCATTTGAGATAAACCAAGATAGAGCCGCAATCATGCCATTAAGTTTCTGAATTTCCTTCTTGGTGTTTGGGGTTTTCATCTCGGTCACCGACTTGCATTTGTCCGGGTTTGCCTCAATTCCTCTTTCAGTGAGATAAAACCCCAAGAACTTTCCGGCTTTGACTCCGAATGTGCATTTTTCCGGATTTAATCTCATTATGTTTTTCCTTATCTCTGCAAAAATTTCTCTGAGATCGGTAACATGACGATCTGCTTGCTCACTTTTTGCAATCATATCATCTAAGTACACTTCTACATTCCGTCCGATCTGGTTTTTTGAAAACTTCGTTCATCATTCTCGATACGTCGCTCCTGCATTTTTGAGACCGAAAGGCATAACTCGGTAACAAAAATTTCGCGTTCAGTCATAAAGGCGGTCTTCTCTTGATCGGGAGGGAACATCGGGATTTGGTTGTAACCTGAATATGCATCCATGAATGATAATAAACAAAATCCCGACGCGTGATCAACTAGTCGATCAATATTTGGAACCGGAAAAGCATCTTTAGGACATGACCTATTGAGATCGGTATAATCAATGCACATGCGCCATTTTCCATTTGATTTCTTAACAAATACAGGGGTTTGAGAGCCAAGTAGTGTACTTGAGCTCATTTACAAATTTAGCTTTTACTAGGTCGTCTACCGCCTTGGCCGTCGCTTGATCTTCTCGATATTTTGTACCCTTTTGCGTTGGGCAACCCACTTCGCATCAGGATATATTGACAAGTGATGACAGGCGACTTCAGGTGGTATGCCGGGCATATCTTCAGCCGACCAAGCAAATAGATCGGCGTGCTCCCTCAAGCACTGGGTTAATTCTATTTTTATTTCGTCCGGTAGTTCTGCGCCGATCTTGACCGTTTTTGTTGGGTCGTCTCCCAATACCACTTTGATGAATTCCCCATCCGGCTCCGGTCGTTCAGGCCTTTTCTCTGAATGCAGATGTTGAACGCTATTTTTCTCCTCGTCCGAATTTATCGGGATCGGCGTGCGTCTAAATCCATCACATTGACCTCGGAAAACTTCACTTTCCCTTCTTTCGTAGATGCATTTTTGATGTAAATTCGCCTTCTCTCTCTTGCGATTTCGGCTTTGAGAAGGAGGTAATAGCATCTTTCAGATGATTCTAGATCGGCATTGATAGTTATTACCTTGTTACATTGAGAGTGAAACTTCATTTTCAGATGTACCGTGGATGTTACCGCTCCGAGTTTTCCCAATGTCGGCCTTCCAATGATGCAATTGTAGATTGATGAACAAGGTAGTACCATGAATTTAATCAAAATTGTCCGAGATAATGGTTCCTCTCCGAAAGTGACTCTCAAGTCTACATAACCCATTGGTTTAGTTCGGGAACCATTAAAACCGGAAAGGTCTGTTCCCCGATAAGGGAAAAGTTCTTTTGGGGCAATTCCGATCTTTTCCAATACATCAACAAACATAATGTCACAGGAGCTGCCTTGGTCTACCAGAATCCTTCTTATCTCTTTTTCGGCCATTACTGCCGAGATCAATAGTGGAATGTCTTCATTTGTTTTCCCATTCAGTAGGTCCTCGTCCCCAAATGACAAAGGAGGACGAGTTACTACACTTTGGGTTGATGAGGTGGATGCTACACATTGAATTTCTTTCCATTTTCTTTTAATCGTCCTCGCCGTTGCTCCTTCGACCTCACCACCCGAGATAACCATTACCACCGGTCGTCCCCTGCTTCTCCTGGTGTCCGGCTCTTCTTTGTATTCCACGATGTCTTTACCTTTCCCTTCATCAACGTCTTTCTCTTGTTTAACGTTTTTCTCCCTAGCTGGAATGGCTTTCTGACATATTGTCCGAGCTTTCCTTTTTTTATGAGGTCTTCAATATCGTCTTTCAATGCATTGCACCGGTTTGTGTCGTGGCCGGCACTTTGATGATAACGACAATATTTGTTGTTTCTCAATCCCGGTCTTGGGGCAATAGGATCAGGATATCTTACTTGCTTGAATTCATTGTTTTGGCATTCTTGCAGGATCTTCTCTCTGCCACATATGAGTTCGGCGTAGTCCCGATGTCTTCCTTGCCGAGGTTTGAATTCCCTAGATGGGCGCGGTTCGAAATCTTCTTGAATTTTCTGTGTTCGGATTTGTTTTTTCGGTTCGAGGTCTATTCTCTTTGGTTTGGTTGGCTACGTTCCTTACAAAGAATTTGCTAGCTTCATCACCTTCTTCGTGATCTATGTATTTTTCTGAAAGTCGGAGGAACTCCCCTAAAGTTGAGGGTTGGTTTATGCTTACATCAATTCGGAATAAAGTGCCTTTGGGCAAACCTTGGGATAGGAAATATAGGCGAAATTCCTCATTCAAACCATGCACCTTTCCGGCCTCAGTGTTGAATCTTGCAATGTAAGAACAGATAGATTATACCGATTAGCCAAGATAAAATAGAAATAAAGAATTCAGAAATTATACCGATTGGCCGAGACATATTTCGAAGATAAAATAGAAATAAAGAATTCAAAAATTATACCGATTTTTGTCCGCTTGGGGAAATCCGAATTTTTGAATGGGTGTCAGCCTTCAGCCAACAACAACGGAAAATAAGCTTGGTACCAGCCCTCAGTAAGCTGGCGAAAACGATAAAGAAAGCGGTAAATCAATGGGTGCTAGCCCTCAGGCAAAGAAAGCAGTAAAGAAGGTACCGGCTCTCAGTAAGCCGATACTGGAGGCTGCCTAAAGCCTTTTAACGAACCGCGAACGATCCGAGTTTGCACTTGGGCATGGTGGTCTTCAAGAGCGACCAGGGGGGGACCGTATCAAGTCTAGATATCGATACTTCCCTACGACTGCACCATGTCTTAGGCCAACACAGCTATCCTTTTCGACTGGACCCAATGGGGTCGGAGGACTTACTCGCAGCTCGAATACGAGGTTAAGTCTGCTTTTTGAAGGGACGCTTGGGTCCTGAAGGGATTCACGAATCCTTTTGATTGATTGAAATGGCCAATGCTGCCGCACTGGATTGAGGTACCTGCATACGTCAGTTGATGCAAGGAATGGTGCATGGAATATGGGTGCATGCTATGCAAAGGCATGTTATGCCAGGGCGTGCTATGCAAGTGCATGCAATGCTATGATTTTTGTGTAATGATGAATGTGGCGGGACGTTCCTGAAATTCCCCTTTTGATCTGATTATTGTTTTTCTCTTGATCAGCTTTTTTTTTTGACCACTTGTTTTTTCCTTGTTTGTTTTTCTTGAATGATTTTGGTCCGATCAGTTTTCTTTTTTTTTCTGATCATCCTTTTTTTTTTGTTTTAGCTTATTTTCTTTTGCTGGTTCGACCAACCCGTGACGAGACTGAGGAACCAATTAGCGTTGTGGTGGCGTATAAGCCAGGTGCCGGTTGTCTTGTGATTGGCCATCTGAAATGGCCTATGAGTGCAATTATGTCCTTGCAAACTTAATTTGCTCTGAGAAGTTGCTTCCTTCCCGTGACTTTTAGAAATTTTCGCAATGATTGTGATGCTCTATGATTTATGCACATGTTTTACAAAGTCAAGATACCATCATCATAAAACGCTTATTTGAGCGAGAAAAAGCGTGGAAATAGAAAAACAAAGCGGATAAGAGAAAGAGTGAACTTTATTGATGGGAAACCTGGCCGTCGTCTGAGAAAGTTACGCCGACTGTTCAATACATTTGAAAATTTAAACTACAAAAAGACACGAAAAAAAGAGAGAAGCTAATTTCTGACTGTCCATCTCCGTGGGACAGTGCCAACCATTTATGTCCTTAACCTTGATCACCCCTTCATCCAAGTTGTATGCCTCGGGGAAGTTGTATGCCTTTTCTTACTTTTCATGCCCAAGTTTCCTGACCCTAATTTTTGCCTGGATCGCCCTTTGCGGGTTTTCAATCCACCGGGTCGCTCTTATTTTGCCTAGGTCGCCCTTTCGGGTTTTCAACCTAGCGAGCTATTTTTACTTGGCTTATCTTTCTCTTTTTTCGTCTATTTCTTTCAGGCATAATACTTCTTCACTTGATCAGAATTAACTGGGTTCCTCAGATCTTCGTCATCCATATTTGTGAGTATCAGCGCAACTCCGGAAAAGGCTTTCTTGACCACGTACGGTCCGTCATAGGTGGGCGTCCACTTCCCACGGGGATCACTCTGAATAGGTAGAATCTTCTTGAGTACTAGATCTCCCTCATTGAATTCTCGGGGACGAACCTTCTTGTCGAAGGCACTTTTCATCCTCTGCTGATACAGTTGCCCATGACACAAGGCTGCAATTCTTTTCTCCTCAATAAGATTTAGCTGATCCAGACGAGCATGTACCCACTCTGCTTCTTCCAACTTGGTTTCCATTAGTACCCGCAGGGAGGGTATTTCAACCTCAATGGGAAGCACTGCTTCTGACCCATATACCAGTGAGAAAGGGGTTGCCTCGGTCGATGTACGTACCGAGGTACGATAGCCATGCAAGGCGAAAGGGAGCATTTCGTGCCAATCCTTGTAGGTTACCACCATTTTCTGCACTATTTTCTTGATATTCTTGTTGGCCGCTTCAACTGCCCCATTCATCTTGGGACGGTACGGGGATGAATTGTGATGCCGAATCTTGAACTCGGAGCACAGGTCCTTCATCATTCTGCTGTTCAAGTTGCTGCCATTATCAGTGATAATCTTGTCGGGAAGACCGTAACGGCAGATCATATCTTTCTTGACAAACTTGGCAACCACTGAACTGGTTATACTTGAATAGGAGGTAGCTTCAACCCACTTTGTGAAATAGTCAATGGCGACCAGGATGAAACGATGCCCATTTGATGCTTTAGGTTCAATTGGACCTATGACGTCCATGCCCCACATTGAGAACGGCCAAGACGCAGTCAAGACATTCAATTTAGCAGGCAGTACATGAATGTGATCAACATAGATCTGGCACTTGTGGCACTTCCTCACGAAACTGTAGCAATCAGACTCCATTTGCAACCAGTAATAGCCAGCTCTCAAAATCTTTCTAGCCATAGTGTGTCCACTGGAGTGGGTTCCAAACGAACCTTCGTGCACATCTCTCATGATTCTTTCAAACTTCTTCTTTGGCAACACACCTCAGAGAACCATATCATAGTTTCTTTTGTAGAGAACTTCACCACTCAAGAAGAAATTCCTCGACAATCTTCTCGAGAGTTCTCTTGTCATTCTCGATGCCCTGTGGGTATTCCGATTAGTGATGTCTTGTCGATATCATGATACCATGGCTTGTCATCGATCTCTTCATCTATTGTTGTGCAAGAGTGATGCGCAGTAGGCTCGGATCTTTGAATTCGATATTGGTCAAGCTCTCATCACGATTAACATTGAACATGGAAGACATTGTTGCCAATGCATCGCCAACCGGTTTTCATCTCGAGGATATGCTTGAAGGTGATCTCGTCGAAAGACTCCATCAACTCTTGCACATAATCACAATAAGGAATCAATTTGGGATCTCTGGTCTCCCAATCGCCTCTTACTTGATGAATAACCAAAAGGTGAATCCCCATACACATCTAGCCTTTTAACTTTCCATTCTAGGGCTGCTTGAATACCCAAAATGCATGCTTCATACTCTGCTATGTTGTTTGTGACATAGAAACTTAGTCTTGCAGTGACAGGAATGAAGCGGTTGTCAGGAGATATTAACACAGCGCCTGCCCCATGCCCCCATACATTTGACGCACCATCGAATATCATTCTCCACCTTTCCCTTTCTTGGGACTTCCCTTCGTCGAACAGTGCCATGATATCTTCATCAGGAAAATCATGCCGCATTGGTTGGTAGTCTGGAATCGGCTGACATGCTAAGAACTCGGCAAGTGCACTGCCCTTGACTGCTTTCTGCGTGACATACAAGATATCATACTCTGATAATAACATCTGCCAACGAGCGATCCGTTTTGTGAGTGCTAGCTTTTCAAAAATGTACTTGATTGGATCCATTTTAGATACCAACCAAGTTGTATGACTCAGCATGTACTGCCTTAAACGACGAGCGGCCCATGCTAAAGCACAACAAGTCTTTTCTAGCATTGAATATCTCGCCTCATGATCGGTGAATTTTTACTCAAGTAGTATATAGCATGCTCTTTCTTTCCCGATTCATCATGCTGCCCCAGCACACATCCCATCGAATTGTCCAACACGGTTAGATACAGGATAAGTGGTCTTCCGGACACCGGTGGCATCAGAATTGGTGGGTTCTGAAGATAATCTTTAATCCTTTCAAAGGCTCTTTGGCAATCATCGCTCCACTCTAGCTTTTGGTTCTTGCACAACAGCTTAAAGAGAGGCTCGCAAGTGTCGGTTAATTGGGATATGAACCTTGAGATGTAGTTCAGTCTCCCAAGGAAACCACAGACCTCTTTTTCAGTCTTTGGTGCTGGTATTTCAAGGATTGCTTTGACTTTATCCGGATCAACCTCTATCCCTTTCTGACTGACGATAAATCCCATTAACTTTCCGGATCTCACACCGAAGGTGCATTTTGCTGGGTTTAACCTGAGCTTGAACTTCCGTAGACGTTCGAAGAGTTTTTGCAGATTAACAACGTGCCCCTCATCAGTCTTGGACTTTGCAATCATATCATCTACATACACCTCAATCTCCTTGTGCATCATGTCATGGAATAATGTCACCATTGCTCTCTGATAAGTCGCACCGGCATTCTTGAGTCCGAAAGGCATCACTTTGTAGCAGAATGTTCCCCAGAGAGTTATGAAGGTGGTTTTCTCCATATCTTCTGGAGCCATTTTTATCTGATTGTACCCTGAATACCCATCCATGAAGGAGAATAGAGAATGTTGGGTTGTACTGTCTACCAGAATATCAATATGAGGCAGAGGGAAGTCATCTTTGGGGCTAGCTCTGTTCAGATCTCTGTAATCGACACACATCCTGACCTTGCCGTCTTTTTTTGGAACAGGGACAATATTTGCTACCCATTGTGGATACTTGGCCACTGCTAGAAATCCCGCATCAAACTGCTTTTTTACTTCATCCCTGATCTTCAATGACATCTCAGGTTTCATTCTTCTCAACTTCTGTTTGACCGGTGGACACTCTGGCTTCACTGGCAACCTGTGTTCAATAATGTCGGTATCTAGCCCTGGCATATCTTTGTATGACCACGCAAAGACATCAGCATAATCGTGCAAGAGTTGGATTAGCCTTTTGCGTTCACTATCTTCCAAGGCAGTATCGACCTTAACCTCTTTTTTATCCTCTTTTGTACCCAAATTGATTATCTCAATCGACTCTCCATGAGGCTGAATGATCTTTTCTTCCTGCTCTATTAGTCTCATCAATTCCGGAGGAGTTTCCCAGTTTTCCTCAACACATCTTTCAGTTTGGTTAATTGGATGATCAAAGTCATAATAGGATTCATTGGCACTGTTATTTTCAGAGATAATTACTTTTGATCTGCATTCGTGGAAGCAGAAAGTAGAATGAAAAGCGAAACACACAAAATAAAGCGAAAAGAAAGAAAAGATAAATGAAGAAAATAGATTTTATTGATGGAATTCAAAACAAGCATTTTTATTGATGATGGTGTCATTGAAAATAAAAACATGCATGCCCTAACAAACTATCTTGAGGCCTTGGGCAAAGCCAAAGGGGTGCATTACAATCATTACTTTGAACTAAAAGTGACGGATAGTTTGGGAACCTCTTTGGTTCCCAAACCATCCTCTAAACCAATTTTTGATCTGGGTCTAGTAACCCTGCACTCTTGAAGCTCTGACGGATGTCACAGATGGGGATCCTCTTTGACCATGGATCCTGACCTCTCAGCTTGGCCAACCACTCACCTCTTCTTTCTTCAGCCAACTTCTTCCTTTCAGCATCACTCGGGTGGTATCCCAACCCGTAACGACCCTTGTTTTCTTTCAGCTGGATAGGAGCCAGAATTCCTTGTCCCACTCTTCCCAAACCACGTCCCGGCTGGTATCCCTGACCCATCATAATCCTCGCAACCATCTCTTCATCTTTCGACAACTTTATCACAGGCGACGGCAATCCGCTCCCTCCAAACACAGCATTGGCAATCTCGAGAGATTGAAAAGAAGTTTCCAGGGACTCTTCGGCTGCTTCCACATAGCGGAAAGGAGAAGGTTTGTTAACTAACATCTCTTCCTCTCCGAACACTACCACAATTTTATCATCGACCACAAACTTGACTCTCTGATGCAGAGAGGAAGGAATGGCTCCCGCCATATGAATCCATGGCCTTCCAAGGCGGACAAGCATGCGACGAGGAGATGTCCATGATTTGAAAGTTAACACAGAATGTCTCAGGACCTATCTGAATGGGGAACTCCATCTCCCCTATTACCTCTTTCTTCGATCCATCAAACGCCCTCACCAATGTCGAGCTAGGCTTCATGAAAGAGCAATCCACATCCAACTTGCTTACAGTGGACCTTGGCATCACATTTAGAGAAGAACCATTATCAATCAGAACACGAGCTAGCACGAAATCCCCACATTTAACAGAGATTTGTAGGGCTTGGTTGTGTTTCCTTCCTTCTGGGGGAAGCTCGTCATCAGCAAAAGTCACATGGTTCGCAGCCACAATATTCCCGACTATTTCGTCAAATTGGCCCACGGAAATGTTCTGAGCAACATGAGCTCCATTCAGTACTTTCATTAGGGCAGTTCGATGCGCTTCTGAACTTAGCAACAATGACAACATTGAAATCTTTGCTGGGGTCTGATTCATCTGGTCAACCACCTTATAGTCACTTTGCCTTACAATTTTTAGGAACTCATCAATTTCTTGTTCTGCCACTTTCTTCTTCTGAGCATTCTCCGCTTCTTTATTTTTCCCTTTACAAGCCCTGTCTTCAGCTTCTTTGGATGATTCACCCCGAACGAACTCGGGGGCATATATACGGCCACTCCTTGTAATTCCACTTGCCCCGGTTATATTGGTAACAACAGAGGTGTTTGGAGAACTCTCTACTGGAGGCAGAGTATTGTATTTCCATGGCACCGCACTGTCCTTCTCATATGGGAATGGAGAAGGAATCTCAATAACCACAGGCTGAGGCTTGACTTGGGCTGGTTTTCGATTGTACAATATCTCAATTGGCTTTCTAGCCTCTTTACCATCATTAAGCTGCAACATCAACACGCTTTCTTCTTTTTCAACCACTCCCACTCGAACCACATAACGATTCATCAAGTCTTGCAAAACTGACTTGAAAACTTCACAGGCGCCTACACATGAAGGATCAGCACATACACAGCCTTTCTTGATAACACCACAACGGCACAGCTCAGCATGTATGTTTTCGAGAGGAGTCTGGATACACTTAACATCTTTTATCATTGTTTGTCCCACAGAATCTTCTACTGCATTAGCGGATGGTGTCCCATGTTCCGGCAAGGGGTTTATAGTTGTGCTTGGACTATTCTGCTTGAAAGAGAGCCAGTTGGCGTCAATCAAATCTTGGACTACATGTTTGAAAGCCTTGCAGTCTTCTACCGTGGATCGACTTCTCCATTATGAAAGCTACAGGTAGCATTCGCATTGTATCCCCTAGGAAAGGGAGGTTGCATAGGCCTCATGGGGCGAGTATTGATCAAATTCTTTGAGACAAGGTGATTGAACAGCTCAGTATAGGTTAGGGGAATCAGATCAAAACTAGCACGCCTCTTCTCCTGATAGTTCTGGGCTCTGTGACCTGAATTAGTTTGTTGTGGCTGAGCTGGAACAGGAAATGGTATTGTTTGTTGTGGAGAGCCGAAAGATGGGCCTCCCCCTGTGACATCCGGGGCCGACGAGGGCGGAGAGTGATCGCCGGTGCCCAAAAAGATGCATGGCAAAGAGCGGCTCCTGGCAGCTTCAAAGCGAAGGGGTGCGTGAATGAATCAAATACACACCGGAATGAGAGGGATTCTGAGGTTGTGCAGGTATGGGACTGTACAGTTGAAGGAAGGCTTAAAAGAATTGATTTGGACTACCTATACCAACAAGATGCATCTTCTTTTCGGAAGCCCATCCCATAAGAACTCCATAGTTAAGCGTGCTTGGCTTGGAGTAGTAGTGGGGTGGGTGACCTTCTGGGAAGTTTCCCGGAAAGCATGCAAGTGAGGACAAAGCATGCTGAAAAGACTCGTGTTGGTTCGTGAGGCGATCGACACTTCAAAGCGATGCAGGATGTTACAAATGGTATCAGAGCAGCAGACCTCTCTCAATACGGTGTGGTTCGGGGACGAACCAAGCGGAAGCTGGTGTGCATGTGACATCCGGGGCCGACGAGGGCGGAGAGTGATCGCCGGTGCCCAAAAAGATGGCATGGCAAAGAGCGGCTCCTGGCAGCTTCAAAGCGAAGGGGTGCGTGAATGAACCGAATACACACCGGAATGAGAGGGATCCTGAGGTTGTGCAGGTATGGGACTGTACAGTTGAAGGAAGGCTTAAAAGAATTGATTTGGACTACCTATACAAACAAGATGCATCTTCTTTTCGGAAGCCCATCCCATAAGAACTCCATAGTTAAGCGTGCTTGGCTTGGAGTAGTAGTGGGATGGGTGACCTTCTCAGGAAGTTTTCGAGAAAAGCATGCAAGTGAGGACAAAGCATCTTTGAAAAGACTCGTGTTGGTTCGTGAGGCGATCGACTTCGAAAGCGATGGGATGTTACACCCCCTGCAGTAATAACATTGGTTTCCCCTTCTTTCTTCTTGGGGAAGTTGGAAAAGGGTTTCTTTTGTCCATTAGATTTGCTAAAACCTCCAGCAATCTTTCCGCTGCGCAATCCGTGCTCCAATCGTTCTCCAATGACAACCATATCTCGAGAAGCTGGATGAAACACTCCCACCAACCTATCATAATATAGCCACGGAAGAGTTTCCATAAACATGTACACCATCTCCTTTTTCGGTCAATGGCGGCTTCACTCGAGAAAAACTATGCTCGCCATTTTGAGCATATTCTTTGAATGATTCTCTATCTTCTTTACTCATGTGTCAGAATTGAGACCGGTCGGGAGCAAGGTCCATGTTATCTGGTATTGTTTCGTAAATGCTTCAGAGAGATCCTTCCAACCGTGAATATCGGAGGATTGTAGTTCGCATATACCAATCTAACGATGCCCCGGTCGATCGTTTCGGAAATAGTGAATGAGCACCTTGTCATCAAGAGCATAAGCGGCCATTTTTCTAACATACATCGTCAAATGGCTAGATGGACACCAAAGGTCGCGATATTTATCAAAGTCAGTGCTTTGAATTTAGGAGGATGACAACATATCGGGACAAGGCACAAATCTCGGGCATCCTTGGCTCTAGTACCCGATCCTTCCATAGCTCTTAAACGCTCTTCAAGCAAGTGATACCGATCCCTATGCTGAGTGTTCTCAAACAAATGACCTTGTGGATAGTTCCCCAGACTGTGATAATAACCCCCATACCGAGCAGGGTTCTCCATATGATGGACAAAGTTATGAGGATTTACGGCAACTCCCAGAGTAGGACTAGGTGAACTTCTTGGCAGCACGATACCAGGACTAGGAGTACGAATTTGTGGTCCAATAGCAGCTCCACTAGGTATAACCGTGGCAGGTTGACTCGACCCCACATGAATAGCTTCAGCAACGGACGGCACATAGCCCATTGGCATCCCCGTGGATATGCTGCGTGCATTCGGGTGACTCTGTCCGCCCCCGGAGAATGGGCAAAGTGGATGACCCCGGTCCGGGAGGAGTGTGAGTAGTTGTAACTTCAAAGAGCCACCGGAGGAGAAATGAAAGTAACCATCCCTTCAGGATTCACAACAGAGGCAGCCCCAGCGGCGGCCCCACCCCTCAGATTCTGTAGCATACTCATTACTTCGGCCATCTGTGCTTCCATAGCCTCAACTTTGGTCTTCAAAGCCTGATTCTCCTGAGCCAGCTGCTCAGGGTTAAGAATCTCCACTGCCAACTCATCTTGACCCGGGCAGTCCTCAATCTCGAAATCCTGATTACTAGCCATCAATCTTGCTTGTAGACGGGTGTAATATCGGTGTTGGCGAACCAGCTTGCCTTTCTTTTCTGTTGGTAGAACATTTTTATGAGTACAAAGTATGAATGCGTAAATGAATGCAATGCGAATGAATGCATGTTTGGTTTGTTTTGCCGAGAATCGCAGTGCATTATGTCTTGTCATAGATGCGCAGGTAGATCTTTGATTATTTTTATTATATTACTTTCTTTGGATCATACTGAAATTGGAATCTGGAAGCGAAACAAGTGTATTCCATACATTTGAATTTAAACAAAATACTTCAAAATCTGAATCCAAAAGTACAACATTCTGATACAATGATTGAAAAAAGAAAGGTACAATAAAAACAAAAATGAAAAATTACAATAAAGAAGCTCAAATACAAAGAGCTTTGACATTTCCACTCCTTTTCCTTTTGTTGTTGGTAGAGGTACTTCCGGCTTTCTCCTTGGCTTCCTCAACTAGGGCTCTGCAGTACTCCACAAATTTGTACACCTCAAGCGGGGTGTTGAGGGGATACATCTCAGTTTCAGCTTTCCTTAATTTCTTGGGCACATCCGCAAGAGCCTGGTTTACCAACTCTGATAGCTTGGAGAACATATCCTTCCAGTGTTGAACTTCATCTCTCAGCTCAATGATGACTGCCTGCTCTTCAATCCTACCGAGCACTCAACATAGCGATGTTCCCAATCATCGACTTTCATCCTCACTTGCACTTGGTATGCATCTGATGTGACAAAGGCGCTCTTCAACTCATCGTGAATCCTCTTGTTTCGCTTTTAAGGCCTGCTGATATTCTCTGAGGATGTTCTCAAATGAGTCTCTCTCTTGCACAACACTGTCTAACTTACTCTCCCATTCAGCTTGTAACATGCGGGATTCTCTTTTGACTTGGCAAGCAAGCTTTTCGCAGGTTCTCTCTTCCATTTTTGCTTCATCCCACAATTCTTTCCACTGATTGGCTTCTTCAGGGCCTTCTTCTCTTTCAAGCTTCGCCTCTTGATTTCCTCCTTGGCTCCTTGCAGATACTTTTGAACTTCTAACTTGCTCTCCTCTTCCCCTTTTAGTTTCTGACTGAACTTCTCAATGGTAGCAGACTTGAGGGCATTTTCTTCTTTCAACCTTTTGTTCTTCAGTGCCATCTTCTCTATCTCAGTTTGCAAAGCTCTTTTCTCTTCTTCTGCTTTCATCGAGCCAACTTAACCTCGCCTAACTCTTCGACAACAGGACACTAGCGCCTACTACTTCCCTTTCAACTTGCAATTCTCTTTGGTAGGGCAATTGAACATTCTCGGATTCTTTTTCGAGCCACCGAGCGAAGGTAATACCACTAGTCCTCTCGAGCCGGCTCTACTTTTCCCATGCGAACCCCGTACATCGTGCTTGCAAGACCTTTCTAAGCAAACTGTCATCTTTTGGTCCTCCTTCAAAGATGTAAAACGGGAATATCATCTCTTCAGCAGGCGAATTCCTCATCGGATATCCCAATTGCCTCAGAGTCAGAGACGGGTTGTAGTTGATGCATCCCTTAGTGCCCATCAGCGGGACATTTTGAAAAACACCACAACGGAAGACTACCTTAGGCCTATCTCCCCAGCAAGATGAGAGATACCAACGGATCGAGTGCTCATCTAAACTCCCTAGAAACTGGATCCACTCTTGAATACTCATAGCTTTCACCTCACAAGTCACAGCGTAGTCAATCAACTTTTCAACTCGTGTTGGATTGGTGAAGGCATGAATGAGAAGCCACACATACAACATGTGAGAAGAGCAAGAGATTTTCTTCCTTCTCAAGTCACAATGATGAGTAAAAGCAGAATAAGTGTCAGCAAGGATGGCGGGAATTGGATTAATGTGGCTCCTCCCATTCTGAAAAGCTAGGAAAATACCAATGACGGTCACATCCACATACCTCTCAATCTGCCGAAAGAGAACAATTCCAAAAATTGCTAAGGCCAAAACTCGCTTTGAAGACAACCCAATTTTTACTTCGGCATTGGCTTCCATTAAACCCTCAAGGTAACTCTCAAGGAAACCTATCACATTGTTTCTCTTACGCTTTTGGAGCTTGGATCCTCTACACTCACTTGCAACAATGCAAAGAAACCCTCATCCGTAGTAATCTTGTTTTGATACTCTGCTGTAAGAGGACACACATGTCTGAGTGAAACCCAAAATCTGCTGATATTCTTCCAATGTGGGAGCCAATTGGAAATTTCTGAAAAGAAAGCACCTAATCCCGGAGTCATAGAATCTACTCAAAGCCACAATAGCCTCAGTCTGCACCTCTAGCAACAACAACTTCCGGAGGTTCCCATAAGCATTGTCAAACGATCCCCTTTCAATAGGTCCCATCAGGTCAGCACATTTTTTCAGACTAGTCACATCTACCTTGTTTACAGCGGGGTACCTTGGAGTATACACCGTTTCCCTTCTAAATTCCATGCCGTATCTATGACAAAAATTTCTTATTACTTGGGATTCTTGGCTAGCAAACTATGATGAAATGCAAAGCTGCATGCGAAAATTATTGAAAATGTATGTTTTATGCAAAGGATGTGTTCAAATGATGATGATGTTTTATGCCTATGTAACTCAGAGAAAAGTCCTTATTGGCAAAGTGATTCAAGTTTTTTTGGAAAATGCGGGTCGTCACGTTATTTCATATGGACCTGTAAGGGAAAGGCTACGTGTAACTCTTTCTTTTTTTTTTTTTTTAAAATAAAGTGGTTCATATGTCACTCCGTATGGACCGGCAAAAGAAAGGCTACAAGCAAGCAACTCTTTCTCTATTTTTTTTTGAAAAATCTCCTTTTCTTTTTGAAAACGTGCCTAATTTACAATGCAACACACAATTTGGTATGCCCCTTGTGTCCTACGAAGGCGGGGACCTAAGTTCTAGGACATCTCAAATGTTCCTCCCATGTGGGTTCTAGTCACTTCCTCACCAGGTTACCAGAGCTAATTCTCTCTCACAATAGCACTCACAACGATGGAACGCCATCTGGTGTGAGGCATCATGGAAGAGCATACTCTGGCTGAAACTTTCGTGAGAGTCAGAAGGACAACGGTCCAATTGCCAGTCAATACTCGTTTCCACTCTCCTAAGTTTTGTCAGACTTTGGGTTTTAGGCCCCTCTCAAAGCACATAATCATAAGGGTGTGAATGTGTGTGGCGAGGACATACCACCTAAAACTACCCACATATATCCCCACCTGCGAAAGAGAACCCAGAACAGTCCAGACAAATAGCAAGCAATAACATGTTGTCTACACTAGGGTTCAATATCAAATAAGCTAGCCTAGGGTTTCAACAACAATCAAGTGCATCGCTTACCTCAAGAAAGGGAGCCAAGAAGAAGGGATCATGATAGAATTGGGGAGAAATGCATGAGCTTACCTTGAAGAAATGGAGCAAAGAAGAAGGGATCATGATAGAATTGGGGAGAAATGCATGAGCTTACCTTGAAGAAAGGGAGCAAAGAAGAAGGGAACATAACAAGATGGGGGGAAATACATGAGGGTACTAAGCGCATAAGCAAAGAAGAGGAAGGAAAAACAAACATGGAAGAAGAGAAAACAAATGCACATGCATACGACATGATAAGAAAGAAGAGGAAACCGAAAAAGGATAGAAGCAAACAAAGTATCCAAATCAAATCGATAGCACGTTAAACCACACCTTTAATTAGTTAGGCTTGACCCACTTAAAAAAGAAAAGTCCCCAGTGAAGTCGCCAGCTGTTGCGCCCGAAAAAGTCCCTGAGGGGATCTTGCTTCGTTTACAACTTTTTAAAAGAATGAAGTCGCCACCAATATTTTTTATAAGGAAAATATTGAAGAAAACCTTTTTGGAAAGCAAATGGCCTTTTAGAAACCGGAAAATTTGGGTTCGGGGGTCGGTTAGGCATGGGGAAGGTATTAGCACCCCACATCTCCTTTCTATCGAAAGGGAACCTTTAATCAAACGTGTGGTTTTAAGTGTTGATTTGGAAAATATTTAAATTTGCCTCTTTATTGAAAAGGGAATGAAAAGACTTAATGAAAATTTTTATTTTTGGCGCTTGACGAGAGTTGGCCTCTCGCTCCTACGTATCTCCCGGTGCGATGGAGAATTCAAAGCTACGTAGTTCTTGTTTGTCCCGAAAAGGGTTTTGTTTTTAATTTTTTTAGAGTTTTTCACAAAGGGGTTGAGCGTTCGCGATGACCAAACAACAGCGGTTTAGAGTGGCCGCACTACTAACTCTTTTGAAAATGAGATCATCACTAACAATCAAACGGCAACGGCACGAGTGACTATTGATGACAACCGGTTTTTATTTTAAGCATTGAAAAGTTTTTCGCAATTGAAGGGGAGCTTTTGTGAAGACCAAACAACAACGGTTTAGAGTGGCCACACTACTAGCTCCCACGGGAATGAAATCATTACCCACAATCAAACGACAGTGGCTCGAGTGATCATCAATGACAATTAGTTTTGATTTTGATGTTTTTATGATTCGTTTTTGAAAAGTGTTTCGTTGGTTTGGTTTGGGGAAAACGTTTTGATAACTTGGAAAAGGGTTCGCAGTTGGGTTGAGCGTTCGTGATGACCAAACAACAATGGTTTAGAGTGATCATACTACTAACTCTTTTGAAAATGAAATTATCATTAACAAACAAACGCAACGGGCGCGAGTGATCATTAATGATAATTGGTTTTGTTTTAGGTTTGTTTTTGATGCAAAGGGGTTTTTGAAATGGAGATTGTCATGACTAACGAGTAACAACTCATGCAAGTTACAAATGCATACTCACAAACATCTGAGAACAAGCATACCAACTCAAGCCAATTAATCAAATCATTTGTGATTCCAATCAAATTCTAAAATGCAATTGTGTGTGTGTGGAATGGAATGAGAATTGTTACTAACGAATAACAACCTCTTATGATAGCATATGTTCTTGTAATGAAGGCTATTACTAACGAGTAATCCTTACATTATATGCTTGTGGAAATCCTATAATGAGAGTCACCACTAACGAGTAGCAATCTCATGTAAGAAGCAAAGTATTGGAAAAGGGAATGTGCACAATCAATTTGAGAACATGACAGGCATCATAAACAATTTGATGCAATGTGACTAGAGGTATAGAATGATCTAGGTTGCATGAATAAGTAAGCAAGAAACAAAATGCATGATCAGAGACAGTCTTATTTAGGTGATTTTTGGCAATAGGAGTGAGGGTTCGCGATGACCAAACAACAACGGTTTAGAGTGGTCACACTACTAACTCTTTTGAAAATGAAATTATCGTTAACAACCAAACGGCAACGACGCGAGTGATCATTAATGATAATCGGTTTTGCTTGAAGAGGCGTAATAGTAAAAATGGGGGGAAATTAGCTGCTGGAGATTGTATAATTAATAGTGGGGTGCAAATAACGAGCCCAATTCATTTCTATGGGCTAGTATGCGAACTGGGCTTAAGTAGGAGTTGCATTGTTAAAACTAGAGGGGTGTGGATAGTGTTCTGAGTTTAAAAATAAAAGAAAGGTCTTTGGGTATGAAAAGAAGTGCGATTATTAACTCGATTGAAAAGAAAATTAAAAAAGCAAAAGGCCCATCAACAAATCACACACAGAGAGAAGTTCCATTATTCATTCACAAAGGCCCATCAACAACTCACTAAAACAGATCACACACAAAAACAAAAAAAAGAAACAAACACATGCGCCGTTCATTCATTCACAGAGAGAGGAGTTTGGAGAGGGAGAGAGCAATCGGTGAGGGAGAGGGAAGCAGATCGCGAGAGAGATAGAGATCGAGAGGAGAGAGTACCGTGAGAGAGAGAGAGCGCGCGGCGCACAGTGCGCCGGTGGTGCGTTATTTGGAGATGGTGACAGTGGCGAGAGGCAGCGGCGGTGGTTTTGAGGTTGTCTTGGTTCTGTGTTTGTTCTTTGTTCCTCCCCCTTTTGCTCTGTGTTCGAGGTATGATGGAGAGAGTGAGGTTGAAGTACGAACAAAGAGGAGGTTTTGGGTGGTTGACGGCGGTTTAGCGGTGTGATGATGATGACGCCGTATGGAATGGTGTTGCGATGGTCTTTGGTGGTTATGCGTATTTGGAGATGATTTGGTGGAGCGGCAAAGGTGATTTCGATTCTTCCTCTCACGCTTCTTCTCTTGTTTCTGATATTTTACATTGTTTTCTCCCATTGCTCTGTGTTTTGTGTGTGTTTTGTGTGTGTTCTGTGTGTGTTTTTTTGTGTGTTTTTTGTAGCTGTGTTTGTGTGTTGTTTTTAGTGTCCCTCCTCCTTTCGTTCTCCCTTTCAGTACCAGTCCCCCTTTTGCTGATTTTTGTTGGCTTCTCATATAGAGGGCTCTTGCTTGTCTTTTGCCAAGGCCAGCTAATGGCTCTTCTAATGTCTTTATCCTATCCTATTTCATGAATATGCTCTATCTGAACTTGTTGCTGACCTCTGCATATCTTCATTCTTTATGTTTGCAGGCTAGTGATCAGGCAAGCAGTGTGAAGTCAAGAGCTAAAAATGGGTCTTAGCCAAAAAACAAGTAGAAAGCAACTTTTATGGTTGCTGCAACAACAATCCAACACTTTTCTCTCTTTCTTTTTATTTTGTTTTACACATTTGTGCTATTTTGCTTTTAATTTGTCTATATGTGTAACAAAAATTGACTTATGTACCAAATTATATAAAAAACTATTTACAATAATAAAAGCAATTTTTTGAATATTATTTTTTTATAATGATATGATAGATTAATAAACATATAAGTAACGAAACAAATACGCGTACACGACAGGACGCAAGCGCGCGCAACAAGAATCAAAACACGCACAAAATAGAAACAATACGCGCAATAACAAGAATAAGTATGAGCACACGATTCGAAATGATACGCGCGCACGATGAGGATAAGAAATGCTAGATTGATAATGAACGCAACTTGAGCACATTTGTGCAGTTGAAACCTACACAACGAGACATATACTTGAAGGTTTTCTAAGAACGAGAAAAATACTTATTAACATTGGGTACCCACAAGAATACATTTTATTATTTTCAACTAGTCGGACAAAATTGGGGTATGACAGGTTTTAACGTTTGATTTGAAAGATACCTAGATTTGCCTATTTATTTCTTATTTGAAGATAAATGAGAAAACTTAATGAAAATTTTTATTTTTGCGCTTGACGAGAGTTGGCCTCTCGCTCCTACATATCTCCGGGTGCGATGGAGAATTCAAAGCTACGTAGTTCTTGTTTGTCCTGAAAAAAGTTTTTGTTTTTTAATCTTTTTAGAGTTTTTCGCAAAGGGGTTGAGCGTTCGCGATGACCAAACAACAGCGGTTTAGAGTGGTCATACTACTAACTCTTTGAAAATGGGATCATCACTAACAATCAAACGGCAACGGCGCGAGTGACTATTGATGACAACCGGTTTTTATTTTAAGCATTGAAAAAGTTTTCGCAATTGAAGGGGAGCGTTCGTGAAGACCAAACAACAACGGTTTAGAGTGGCCACACTACTAGCTCCCACGGGAATGAAATTATCACCCACAATCAAACGGCAACGGCGCGAGTGACTATTAGTGATAATTAGTTTTGATTTTGATGTTTGAAAAGATTTGTTTTTGAAAAGCGTTTTCGTTGGTTTGAATTGGAGAGAACGTCGTGATAAAAAAAATTCACAATTGGATTGAGCGTTCGCGATGACCAAACAACAACGGTTTAGAGTGGTCATACTACTAACTCTTTTGAAAATGAAATTATCATTAACAACCAAACGGCAACGGCGCGAGTGATCATTAATGATAATTGGTTTTGTTTTAGGTTCAAGTGTTCGAATGAGTTAACTTGGAATGACTATTTTGAAAATGAATATTGAACATGATATGAGTAAAAGTGGGTTTAGGTAGCCACGCTTATAACTTAAATGTTTATTCCTAGTTTAAAAATTAAACAAACCATCATAATAGTGATAACAAATGATAAGTAAAAAGAGATGCTATTAGATGATAACATGAGGTAAATAATAACGATGATAATAGTAATAACAATAAATAATAACAAAAGCAAAAAAAAGAAATAAATAAATGAAAAGAGGTGCGTGCTGAACAGAGATAAAGGGAGTGTAACTAGCATTTTTATTAGGAAAACGTGGGGAGTTCTGGGTTAGTAATACTGGGGGTGTAAAAAGCAGTCAGATGTAAAAAAAAAAACTTAGAAAGAAGCCCATGAATACTCAGACCAAGTATACTAAAACAAGAAAAAACCTAAATCCATTCTCCCTTCCCATGCGCCGTTTCATACTTGTTTTAACAGAGAGAGGAAGTTTTTCAAGAGAGAGAAAGAGAGAGAGAGAGAGAGGGAGAGTGTGCGCGAACCAGGGAGAGGGGGAGGAAGAGAGACGGGCGAACGGAGGAAGGAAGAGGAAGGTTGCGGTGCCGGCGTGGTGGTGACGGTGAGGGAAGAGCGACGACGGCGACGGCTCACGGTGGCGGTGGTGGTTTGGCGCGGCGGAGGTCACGACGACGGTGGGGGTTTCAATAGCAGGTTTGTTTTTTGGTTTTTATGGTTTTCTTCCTCTACTGTGTTTGTGTTTGTATCTCAGTATGCTTGTTTTTTTTCTTTTCTCTCTGTTTGGTTTTGCTGGGTATCTATCAGTGTGCTTGTTCTTTTTTCTTTTTTCTCTATGTGTGTTGCTGTGTATTTTCGTTCTCAGCCTGTGCTCTTTTTTTGCTTCAGTGTCTCTGTTTTTCTCCTCCTCCAGCTGTCTGTGTGAAGCTCAATTTATACCCAAATGTGCATAGGTGATTGAACTTGTATGGTCAATTTGTTTGAAACTCTGATTTTGTATTGTCTCCAAAATATTATGCTTTGGTGCTTAAAGTTTCTCTGCAGAAAAATTTCTCCCTCCAAGTCTCTGTTGCATCACAAGAATAGGTTTGTTTATCTTGTTTGACTCTAGCTTTATTGTGTTACAGGCTGGGTAAGAGAGCAGAGGGGTGAAGGCTTGAGAGCTGAAAATGGGTGAAGATGTTCTAAGCAAGCTAAAAGAGGACCATGTCTTAGAGCTCTAAATGGAAGAGGGAAACATGAGACAGTGAAGAAAGAAAAGCAAGGCTGTCTCCTTTTGTTTTTTTTAATTTTATTGTAAACAACTTTAATTTCAGAATTTGTATTTATTTTTTGTGTAAATCTAAATTCTGATTTTATATTGAACTTCAAATGATATTAATACTAATACCAAATTATTTCTAAATCTGGGTTTTTCTTGCAATCAAATAAAAAAAAAGAGTAAATTCTACTAATAACAACATAAACGACACGAAATCATTAACGACTATAAAAACAATATATTTTTGATCGCTAACAACATAAACGGCGCGAAATTGCTAACGACTACAAAACCTTGTAAATTTGACTCTCGTATGACAAACGATATACTTTCGAAAATAGAGAAATATCGATTAGAATCAAATGTTCACAACAATACATTTTTATTTGATTTTCAAATTAGGCGGACAAAATTGGGTTATGACAACGATGTCTTTACCTTTCCCTTCATCAACGTCTTTCTCTTGTTTAACGTTTTTCTCCTGCTGGAATGGCTTTCTGACATATTGTCCGAGCTTTCCTTTTTTTATGAGGTCTTCAATATCGTCTTTCAATGCATTGCACCGATTTGTGTCGTGGCCGACACTTTGATGATAACGACAATATTTTTTGTTTCTCAATCCCGGTCTTGGGGCAATAGGATCAGGATATCTTACTTTCTTGAATTCATTGTTTTGGCATTCTTGCAGGATCTTCTCTCTGCCACATATGAGTTCGGCGTAGTCCCGATGTCTTCCTTGCCGAGGTTTGAATTCCCTAGATGGGCCGCCGGTCTGAAATCTTCTTGAATTTTCTGTGTTCGGATTTGTTTTTTTGGTTCGAGGTCTATTCTCTTTGGTTTGGTTGGCTACGTTCCTTACAAAGAATTTGCTAGCTTCATCACCTTCTTCGTGATCTATGTATTTTTCTGAAAGTCGGAGGAACTCCCCTAAAGTTGAGGGTTGGTTTATGCTTACATCAATTTGGAATAAAGTGCCTCTGCGCAAACCTTGGGATAGGAAATATAGGCGAAATTCCTCATTCAAACCATGCACCTTTCCGGCCTCAGTGTTGAATCTTGCAATGTAAGAACGGATAGATTCATCTTCGGTTTGGTGGACTGCATGCAAAACCATCCATGACTTCGGCCTTACTTTTGAATGTGCAAAGCTCGCCGAGAATAATTTGGATAGTTGCTCCCAAGACGAGATTGAATTAGCTGGGATATCTCTAAACCATAAACCTGCAGTTTATCAAGGGTGAGGGAAAAAAGTCTACACATGATCTCACCTGGGGCATTCCGGTATTGCATCATGGTTTCATAATACTCTAGGTGAACGTCAGGGTCGCCGAGTCCGTCATAAATTTTTAAATGCTCAGGAGGTTTTTCTAAACCTCGGGGGACGGGGAAATAATCGATTTCAGAGGTAAAAGGTCCTCTTCTTGGTGGTTGAACTTCTTGTGCTTTATCATGCTTCCGGGTTTGACGAGGTTGATGCCTAGAATGGTATTGTTTAGGTTCTGGGGCTCTCCTATTATGGTGGTGACGCTCTCGCCTTGGAGGAGTCTCTCTGCTCCTAGATCGTCGTTTGAGTGGTGAAGATGAAGCGTAAGATGAATCTTCTTCCCCAGAGTCGTCTATATCCCTAAGAAGTGCCCTAGGTTCTTCTCTTCCTCGTCTTCTCGGGGGAGAGCGATGATAATGACGTCGCTTTGGAGGTGACCGATGCCGCCTTCGAAGTTCGATGAGGTCTGCACGAGCCGTTTCGTGCTCTTCACAGGGTTAATCCGTGGAGCATATCATCGTGGAGAATTCCGATCTGCGATATCTCGAGCTTGGTATCCTGCAATCTCGGCTTCCAGCTCCGAGATACGGAGACTCCTAGCCTGAGATGCCTCATTATGTTGATTCAGAATTTGGACTAGCTGTTGTAAAGTGTCCACTGGTACGGGGATGGCCGCAGGAGGTGAAGGAAATCGGGCTGAAGCCGATCCTCTGTTATTGACATTACGATCTGAAACCGATTGGGTTACCGCAACTCCCTCCGGGGTTCCTTCCTCTTGAGATCGGATGACACTTGCTATCCGCGCACCGGTTCTAAACTCGGGGTCCATGATTTGATCAAAGAAAAGGAAAAAATGTGTGAAGATTTTTGAATTCGGGAAAACTCCCACTGTGGTCGCCAATGTTCTGTACCGTATCTTTGGATGTGTTAAGTCCGAGATAGTAAGTAGGTTATAATGTTTTTGATCAATATTGGTAACGTCTGAGCTTGATGTTCCGAGCTGAGGTGGGGTGTACCTGCACAGTCACTGCGATGCTAAAGTCAGTAGTAGTAGAGTTAATGCAAATATATGTCTAATTAATGCGTACCTCTCTCCTTGGAATATATGCAGTATTTATAGGTTTAGGAGGCACTTGGGTGTAATCAGTTGAACCATTGGTTGTGGAGGCGCATGGTAGGCTGTTGGATGAATGATCATGGGCCTTGGCTGTTGAAGGCCCAATCAGTTGGCCTTTTGAGAAGAAGGGGGTGCGAATATCATGTGCAGAATTTCTCCATAACAAGTATACTTATTAAAAGAATAATCAATAGTCTCAGTTTTATAAAAAAAAATAATTGTAAAATTTATCATTACACATCTCTTCTAAATTCAAAACCTCCACGATGTTGTTTTTTTTTAAAGAAAGATATTCTTCATTAATTGAAAGCTGGGCTACTGCTAGAAATTACAACAGTGGGAATACCGTGGGAACTAAGAGTGGAAACACCCTGCCAAGCATTACAGGCCATACACTTTTGCTAAACCAACAAGGTTATGAGCATCAAAATTAAATTGTCTCCAAATATAATCTATGGAGCTATCAGATAAAGAAGCTAGTAAATCTCTACAGTCATGAATCACAGCTGAGATAGAAACATCAGAGGACTTGTTATGAAAACAGTTAACAACAGACAGAGCATCAGTTAGAAATCTACAATCATTGAGGCCTAAACTAGATATAATCTGTAATCCCCACCTCAAACCCATAGCTTCAGCCACTATTGGAGTGACTGCAATCTCTTCCTTTCTACAAGCAGCGTGGATAACCGAGCTATCACTATCTATCTGTAATACAAACCCCCAACAGGTGAAACCATCTGTGAAACAACAAACATCCACAAAACAAGTGTACCTGTGGTTATGCAGCAGCAACTCAACACCATTAGCAGGCTCCCTAACAATTCGAGGTCTGGACGGGTTGGCTTGGTTGTACTCAAAAGCAAAGTCAGCAGCAGCATCAATATTATCAGGATCTAGAGTTGTTTGGCTGGACTTCGGACTCGGTCTGAGGTCCGGGGCACTTGCTTTGCGAGGTCCAGTAAAGAGAGATAAGAGTCTTCAGAGAGAAGGGGAAGCTCGGAGGTTGAAGACCATGCTCGGTCGGTCTGAGGTAGCTTGAAGATCCAAGTCGGGTGGGGGGTACCTGCAAGACACTCCGACGCTCAAGTCAGTATGTGACCGAGATAAGGATAAGAGAGAGAGAGAATAGATGAGGGAAGAGTCAGAGCAGAACTTCAGAATAATCAATGCGTGCGTAATGTAGAGAGTATCGAGTGTTACCGTGATAGGAGGGTCGCACCTCTATTTATAGAAGAAAAAGGCGTACAAGGAGCGTCGGATACGGGCGGAGAATCCTGGCCGTTGGAGACGGGAACCCGTTGTGTGGCGTTTTCTTGGGCTGAGCTTCGTGGGTGGATTGGGCCAGGCCCAGCTCCTTAGGGATCTTTACCCCTAGCCGGAACAGTGGCCCCCCAAGTCGAGGATGAACGTTGAGATCGGCCTCGACTTGAGTTGCCTGCAGTTGATGGGAGAGTCATGGTGACAATGCCACGTGTCAACTAGTGAGTGGAGAAACATTGACGTGACGTTTGGGCGTCTCGAGGTGACGCTTAGCAGGCCTACAACAATCTTGTCGGGGAGAATTGATGAGGCGTGCTGAGGAGGGGCGTCGTTTCGCCTTCATGCCTCTTGGGGAGGTATATAAGGTGGAGTGGCGCGTTCATTTGCCACTTTGCCTGAATTCAATTAAGATCGTTCGTCTAGAGCTCTTGAGAGAAAGAGATTCCAACCACCGTCCAAGATCATCCTCGCCGCGTGAGTTCATTCGTTCCGAGATCAACACTCACCTCAAACCCAGATTCTCCTGCACAAAAGGTTAGTTCCGTGGTACTTTGTCCTTTAAAGCATTTAAATTTTACCTTTAGAATCGGTTTGTTTGCTGGGGCTGACTTTGGCTTTTGGAGAGTCGCACTGTATTCCCTGTAGTTGACGTGATCTCGCCTCGACCTAACCGAGGCAGACATATAATAAAGTAGACAATAGTTAGATGAGTGATAGAAACGCCCTCTGTTGCAGATGGCCCGGACAAAGAGCGAAGAAACACAAAGCTTTGTTCCCCCGGCAGGCCGGTCTTGAAGAGGTCGGTCGAAGGACATCCTGTATCGACCCCTAAGGGAGTGCGTTCTCTGTTTTCAACGACGTATATGAACGCCTTGGCGAAGTCGAGCTTCTCGGCCCCGGCTCGTAATACAAATAAGCAACCGTCTGAAAGTACCGAAGGTGGAGATGCCGAAGTGAATTTTCGACCCGCTCCTAGGCGGTGACTATGGAAGATCATGCCGAGGCGGTGGAAGAAGTGTACAGATGGGTTTCCACTGAGGTCTGCAGAACACATGCCAAGCTGAGGCCGGACAAGCCTATCTCTTACTTTGAGAAGTATCTGATTCCACCCAAGGGGGAGAAATGGAGGTTGACATTGGTGCCTGGGGTCCCAGTGTGCAGCGATCATAAACACTTCGGGTACTTCTTTTATGGGGCAGCACTAGAGCCGATGAACGTTTGTCTTCCTCTGAATTCACTTCAGCAGCAAGTCCTGAGATATTTAAGAGCGACGCCGTCGCCGTTGTTTCCGAATTGCTGGGGATTCTTGCGAGGGTTCGAGCTTACCATGGAAGTGAAAACCCACTGCCCGAGTCTTCTCCACTCTGTTCAACGTGACACGCAAGGCAGAACCCGAGTCGGACGGAACTAGGCAAGGCCACATCAGATTCCGAAGTAAGGGCGAGCGTTCATACTTCTTTCCAGCAAATGATTCTAATCGTACCTTGACCAATGAAGTGATGTTGCTCGTTGCCTCGCTGTCCGGTCGCTGTGAGTAAGCTTGGACCGGTCTTGAGAGCGCCGCGGGTGGTACTGCAAAGACACTCTGACGCCGAGTCGAGGTGTGCTAACGGCGAGGGTATCACAAGGTAGGAAAATGTACCGCATCGTGGATGAAGGTGGTATTTGTACCATCGGGGCGCACGGCCGTTGCGAGAAATCCGCCGCCCGAGAATTGCGCCGCCTGCCGCGTGCTTGGGCGTTTGGCCGGGTTGGGCCGCCCATTTCTCGATCGCACCTCCGGTATTGCCGATACACCGGAACAGTTGCCCCCAAGCCTAGGTCGCGGCGGGGCCGAGGCTTGAATCGATGCCACCCGGGGGTGGCGCGATCTAGACGTCTTCATAAGACATGCCGTGGCGCTGCCGCGCGTGATTGGTCGATCGCGCGGCGTGCGGGCTTCGACCGCAATTTAATGCGTAATGAATGAGGTGACCTTCGCTGGCCGCGCAAGGTACATGTTCAGTTCCCATGCAACAAGATTGCGAGGAGCGAAAGCGGCGATCGCGTCGCCGGATGAGATCTGAGAGTCCTTCGCATGGTGGGCCCCTCTATAAATAGAGTACTCGGTCAGCACGATTTCCACACTCAGAATCGCATCTCTGCTGCCGACCAAGATATCTGCTAGCGACCTGAAGAGCTGTTTGCGAAAGTTGTTCGTGAGCGAAAGTTGTTCGTCCGCTTCTTCCTCATCCAGTCGTTGTATTTCCAGGTAGGCCGCTCTTTCCGGATTTCTCGCTTTACTTGTTTTAATTTTAGTTTCCACGCCTCATGAAAGGGGAGGCGTCCGGTCGAGGGACGACCACATCGCCCCCTTTTCTCGAGCGCGCTGGCTCAGTCGACCTGGCGAGTTCTCCTTTCATAGGTGGATCTGGCAAGGACGAAGCAGACCACCCGGATAGTCAGTGCCCCCCACAAAGCCTTGCGCGTAAAATGGCGCAGCCTTCACAAGAAGTGGAGCAAGCCGAGTCAGGGTCGTCCGGGCCCTCCCAAGTTTTCGAGTTATAGCGTAGGCTTTCTTCAGAGGACGCTTCTTCGCCCGGTCGTTCTAGTGCTTCGGACGACTCTTCTAGTTCTGACACGAGCGACAGCGTTTCGCTCTCCACCTCAACAGAATCATGGTCCCCCCCGCCACTGCCTCAATCTAAAGTTCGAGATGACGAAGGAAGTGACAGGTCGGTCGACATAGAGGGTGATGAGGATATGGCCGACGTTGCCCAATCCGGTCCTGGGAGCCTGCACGACGAGGTGATCGACTTGGACGCCGATCCTTGTGATCTCGAACCAATTCGTGGAGATGAGAACAGGGCGGCTGATGAGGAAGTGGCCGGCCGAAGAGAAGATGCTGGCGAGGCCGTCGAGCATACCGGCGATCAGCCGGAGGAGGATGCCGAGCCAGTCTCTGTCATTGACCCGGCGGACATTTGTTGGGTATCTGAGAAGATGAGGGCCTTTAAAAGTTTCATCGGCCCGGACCACCATTCTTTGGAAGATCTGCAGGCCCTCTTCGCCAAACTGGGATGGAAGGTGAAGGGTATGCAGGACGACGAAAACATCGCGACCGTTGCTTCTAACGTGAAGTTCACCATGCATCGGGTCGTTTTCGAGAAAATGGAGATCGTCCCCCCTTCACCCTGCTGCAGTGGGACGTCCTGAATCATCTGGGGGTTGCCCCATCTCAACTGCACCCCAACGGTTGGGGCTTCATGAAGGCCTTCGAGCATCTTTGCGACCGGCTGGGCCGAAGGGTGTCGACCCAGCTTTTTCTCACTTTGTTTGAGCTGAGCTGGCACGGCGAATATGGTACCAACATGGCGCACAAGGAGTAGGTGTCCTTTAAGAACCAGAAATCATTTCCTCAGAAGTTCTTTAAGGCCTATTCTGATTCCCTACCGGGTAGATGGAAGAACCAATACTTTTGGATCATCCCTGTCAATGCCGCTAAGGACATCGTAGAGGTATTCCCGGACGGTGAAGCAGGGGTGCCTTTCTTTCCCCTCTCTTGGCGGGCGACTCACTTCGTCTAACTTGCTTACTTAATTCGTTCGTTCAAATTTATTCACATTATTCGTTCGCACCTTTCGAAGGTATTCGTTTTAGGCCGATCGTCGACCGCTGTTTTAGGCCTTTGGAAGGCACTATGTTTGGCCTTTCGAAGGCTCTCGTTTTAGGCCGATCGTCGGCCAATATTTATGCTTTTCGAAAGCACTCGTAGGCCGCTCGGCGGCCTACGCTCGTTTGTGGGTCGTTACTTGACCCTTGGATCATTCGATGACACTCGTTTCGGGCCAACTCGGTGGCACTCGGCGTACTACACTACTACGCCCGCTGTAGACCATTCGTTGGTCTACGTTTGTTTGGGCCATTCGATGGCGCTCGTTTTGGGCCAACTCGGTGGCACTTCGGTCGCTCTGCTGCTACGCGCACGGTGAGCGAACAGACATACAACTTCGCATGAAATTAAAATACAAGTGAACTTTTAAAGAACGGGCCTCTGTAAAAGACCCCAATGGGGAAAAAGAGCGCCCGCCTAACATTTATTTATTGAATTGCTCATCAATTACAAATTGGGTGTACTAAACGTAGTACTGCCTGAGCTTGTCACCGTTCCATGTTCTGAGGATGGTCGCCCCATCCATGGTCTCTAGTAAATGACGCCGCTTTGCGGTCTTGTTGACGACTCGATGCAGTCGCTTCTTCCAATTAGGGCGAGCTTTCCTTGACGAGCATTCTTGTTGCCAACATCTGCACGCCTGAGGACCAGCTGCCCAATGGAGAAGTCTCTTTTCTGAACACGAGCGTTGTACCTAGCAGCGACCTTCTGTTTTATCAATGCTTCTCTAAGTGATGTGTAACATCCTGCATCGCTTCTACAATCGCTGATCGCTCCCACGAACCAACACGAGTCTTATCAAGATGCTTTGTCCTCACTTGCATGCTTTCCGAAACTTCCTGAATGTCACCCGAGATCGCTTCTACAATCGTTGGATCGCCTCACGAACCAACACAGTCTTATCAAGATGCTTTGTCCTCACTTGCATGCTTTCCAAAACTTCAGAAGGTCACCCATCCCACTACTACTCCAAGCCAAGCACGCTTAACTATGGAGTTCTTATGGGATGGGCTCCCGAAAAGAAGATGCATCTTGTTGGTATAGGTAGTCCAAATCAATTCTTTTAAGCCTTCCTTTGGCATGCAGTCCAACAGAGTTAGGTAGTCGACTTGGTTAAGAATTGCACCGAATTCAAGAGGATGGGTTCTATTCCTCGCTTTGACATTTTCATGACGGTGTGGTTCGGGGGGACGAACTAAGAGGAAGTGGTGGGCATGACATCCGGCCGACGAGGGCGGGAGTGATCGCCGGTGCCCAAAAAGGTGGCATGGAAAAGAGCGGCTCTTGGCGGCTTCAAAGCGAAGGGCGGCGTGAATGAACCGAATACGCGCACGGAATGAGAGGATCCTAAGGCACGTGCTTGACCTCCGCCGGTCCGAATGTGCGAGTAGTTCCTCACTTTGGCCAAGTAGTTCTTCAAAGACTTCATCCTTTGCATCATACAATTCTTGAATCGGGATACGACCAGCAGAGAGTCTGAATGTAGTTCAACTCGATCGACGTTGAATTCTTTAGCGAGTTGCAGCCCGGCTATGCATGCCTCGTACTCGGCTTGATTGTTGGAAGTGTGGAAAGCAAATGTCAAGGAAACTTCTACCGCAAGGCCTTCGAATTCTCTCTAGATTAGGCCCGCTCGCGCCTTTGCTATTGGAAGAAGCGCCCACGTGCAACGCGTCGGTGCCGTTCTTGGTCGATTGTCTTGAGTTGGAGTCATTTCAACAATGAAATCCGCCAACTCTTGAGCTTTAGCGGTCGACCTGGATTTGAACTTGATGCCGAACTCGCTGAGTTCAACTGCTCATTTGATCATACGTCCCGCCAGGTCTGGTCGATGAAGGACTTGCCATATTGGTTGGTCGGTTCTTACCACGACCTGGTGAGCCACGAAATAAGGCGTCAATCTCCGGGCGGCCACTAGTAGCGCAAGGGCTAATTTCTCGATCTTCTGATACCTTAACTCTGGTCCTTGCAGCACCTTATTGATGAAATAAACCGGGTTCTGCTTTAGGTCGTTCTCTCTGACAAAGACAGCGCTCAAGACTTCCTCTGTTATTGCCAAGTATAGATATAGGGTTTCCCCCGGCAGCGGCTTGGTCATGATGGGCGGGTTGGTCAGAGCTTCCTTCAAGTCCTCCAATGCTCGCTGGCAATGGTCGGTCCATTCAAATTCTACGTCCTTTTTCAACAGCTTGAATAGGGGGAGCGACTTACATGCAAACTTGGGTATGAACCTTGACAGGGCAGCGACCATGCCGTATAACCGTTGGATCTCCTTCTTGGTGGTGGGCGGCCTCATGACGGCGACCGCCCTGCACTTATCCGGGTTAGCCTCTATCCCCCTTTCCGTAAGATGGAACCCTAGAAATTTGCCGGCCCTCACTCCAAAGGTGCATTTCTCTGGGTTCAGCCTTAAGGAATTTCTCCTAGCTTCTTCGAAAACCTCTCTCAGGTCGTTCACATGATCTTGGTCGGTCTTGCTTTTGATTATCATGTCATCTAGATATACTTCAGCCACTCGACCGATCTGCTTGTTGAAGATTTTGTTCATCATTCGCTGGTACGTCGCCCCTGCATTCTTCAAGCCGAAGGGCATGACTTTGTACTGGAAATTACCCCGATCGGTCATAAACGCAGTCTTGTGGCGATCCAGAGGATACATTGTGATCTAGTTATACCCAGAATAAGCGTCCAGGAATGATAGCAATTTGTAGCCCGATGCACCATCGACCAGCTTGTCGATGTTGGGCACCGGGAAGGCATCCTTCGGGCATGCCCTATTCAGATCGGTATATTCAACGCACATGCGCCACTTACCATTTTTTTCTTCACCAACACGACGTTAGACAGCCAGCTCGTGTACTTGATTTATTCAATGAAGTTGGACTTGATCAGATCGTCAACGGCCTGTGCTGCTGCTTGAGCCTTCTCATCGTTCTGAGTTCGCCTTCTATGGGAGACCGCCTAGCTGCCTCATCCACTGAGAGTTGGTGACACGCGATCTCTATGGGGATCCCAGGCATGTCTGATGCCTGCCATGCGAACAAATCTGCATAATCTCGAAAACAGACCATGAGATCCTGCTTGACCTGTTCAGGTAGGTCGCTTCCAAGCTTAACCGTTTTTGCTGGGCCAACCCCCAACTGGACGTCAATCAATTCCCCGTGCGGCTCTGGCCTCTTCAACCTGTTTTTTAGCTCACGGGCTAAATCATCATCCCCATCTTTAGGGTCGCTATCAGGATCATATCGAGCATCCAGGTAGGCAAGGTTGACTTGGTGCCTTTCTTCAAGACTCTGGGGGTTGGAACTCATGTCTTGCTCGTCGCATATGTCTTGGTACAGGTAATGGCTTCGTTTGGCCGCTTCCATGTCGGCCATCAGAGTCACGACTTGATCATCCTTGTTGTAAAACTTCATCTTCAGGTGGACTGTGGAGGCAACAGCCTCCAGCTTTCCATGTGTCGGCCGACCGATGATGCATTGGTAGCAAGACTTGATAGGGAGGACCAGGAATGTCGTCCTGACCGTCCTGTATAGGGTGCTTTCTCCTGTGTCATCTCCGAAAGTGACCAAGAGCTCTATCGTCCCCAAGGGGTAGGTGACCGCCCCGTTAAAACGTGTCAGTGGAGTTGGGTCGGCCTGTGGTATGATCTCACTCCGATCTACGCTCAGCTTGTCGATTAACTCTTCAAACATGATGTCGGTCGATCTTCTTTGGTCGACCAAAATTCTGCGGACTTCCGTGTTGGCCATGACCGCCGAGACTACCAATGGAACATAACTATTGGTTCTTCCATCCAGCAGGTCTTCATCTCCAAAGGAAATGGGCGGCCTATTCGAGGTCGGTCGCTCAGCTGAAGTCGTTCCAACCATAAGAATCTCGTTCCACTTCCTCTTCATGGCCTTCTCTGCGGTCTAAAGGGTTCCCTCCATGGATGACCATGGCAACCCTGCGGCCTTTAGACTGCCAGACATCCTCTTCGGAGGTATCCTTGTCCCCGGTCACTTCGATGGCTCCTACGGTCACGACCTTTCCTTTTGGTTGAGAGGGCTGTCCCCCAGCTCTTTCTTCAGGCCGCTCGGCACCTTCAGTTCTGACATACTGTTTTAACTTGCCATTTTGGATGAGATCTTCTATATCATCTTTTAGGGCCATGCAGTCATTGTATCATGCCCCTTGCTTTTATGGTACCGGCAATACTTCTTGGTCGCTCGGGCGCCCTTTCTGAGTACTAAAGGATCAACCCGCTTCACACCAACGAACTCATTGTTCTGACATTCAGAAAATATCTGAGCAATAGGTGTGTTAAGCCTTGTCCGGTGCTCGTACTTCTTAGGCCGGAACTCCGGTTTGTTATCACGTTGGTTGTCTTGAGCCTTGAACGACTTGCTTTGCTCTTCTCTAGGTCGCACGCGGGCGGCCTTCCTTGCAGCTAGTGTCTCTTCATAAGCCATGTGGTGGTTAGCTCTGCGAAGGAATGTGTTGAGATCAGTGTAGTGGTTTAAAGTGAACTCTTCTGCGAACCTATGGTCCGGCCTGATGCCCCGCTTGAGATACTTCAGCTTATCTTTGTCCGTCAGTCGCGAATGGTATCGGCCTCGTAATTGGCTGGTCCATGTAACGCCTTAACGGTTCATTGTCGCCTTGGATGATCGTATCCAAGTGTTCCTCATAGCGGTATTGGCATCGGTTGGCTGTGTAATTTGCTAGGAAGACTCTTATTAAGCCTTCCCAGGAGGAGATGGTGTTCGGTCGCAGTGATTCCCACCATTCTAGTGCCTGCCCATCGAGCGACTGAGGAAATAAACGGCACTTCATCGTAGAACCCAGCTCTCTATAGCTGCAGTAGTTGTTGAAGTATCTGATGTGCTTGTCAGGATCCCCACGACCGTCGAATTTGTTCAGGTTGGGCGGCTTCCTTAGGTCTCTCAGAATGCGGTAGCACCGGATCTCCCTCGTGAAGGGGCCTTGGCCGGTCGGGATATCACTTGGCCCAAAAGGCTGCATAGTAAGGTATGCCTCGCTGGTCGGCATCCCGTAGAACCCGCCACCGACCGGATGGCCGTACTTCGGAGGCACTTGGGGCGATCGCCCTCTGCTTCGGACGGAGTGGTGCCTTCTTGGTCGCCGGGAAACATCTCTGATTTCCCCATTACGATAATCGTTAAGCTCGTCATAAGGGTCCCAGGAGCGGCTTCTAGATCTCTGGGAGTCTGAGGATTCGCACGAGAAATATCTCGTAGATGAGCGGTCTGACTCAAGATGGTAGATGGAGTCTGAATAATCGTAATCATACGAGGGGGAACGACGACTGCGCGCGTTCCTCCGAGCGTGCGATCTGCGTGCCCGGACCATGCGTGCTGGAGAGCGACGAGAAGTGCTTCCTCAGTGGCGAGTGTTCCTTCGAGGAGGCGTTTTGGCTCTGCGTGAAGGGCGAGCTTGGGCGGAGGGTTCTCCGTGGTCCGCTCGCTGGCGGACTGGAATCGACCCTCTCTCGAACCGAGATATCAGCTCATCACGATCAGCGATGAGTTGGTTCTTATTCTAAAGCAGTTGGAGAACCGCCCTGGTGACATGCTCTGGTAGAGGCTCTACAATCTCGCCATCCGCAAGCTCGGCCGAGATTTGCTGGAGTGGAGCTGGCTGGTGTACTTGTTCCAGGATCGGTCCTCGTCGCCACCGCCAGAGGGCTCTTGGCGAGGATTTCCTGTGATTCATGAACGGTTACAGGCACGCCCTCTGGGGTCTGCTGCGGACGAACGTCTTGTCCGATAGGGTCGTGTTGCGTCGATGCCCGCGTAGTAGGTCTCGTCGGGGCCATGTCTGAGGTAGGATAGCGCTCGGGCCTCCCACTGTGGTCGCCAATTGATCGTACCTTGACCAATGAAGTGATGTTGCTCGTTGCCTCGCTGTCCGGTCGTTGTGAATAAGCTTGGACCGGTCTTGAGAGCACCTCGGGTGGTACCTGCAAAGACACTCTGACGCTCGAGTCAGAGGTGTGCTAACGGACAGGGTATCACAAGGTAGGAAAACGTACCTGGTACTAGGGATGGCAAAACGGCCCGGCCCGCTTTGCCTTCGGCCTGCTAAAAACGGGGCGGGACGAGTTGGCCCGCCAAACATAGCGAGTTCAAAAGTTTGGCCCGGCCCGCCAAGTGATGGGTTGGTGGGCCAGCGGGCCGGCCCGCCTAATTTTTTTTGCAATATTTTTGAACAAAAAACTCACATGGTTTTAACATTTCAATAAGATTTTTCACCTATTTTTAAAACAGTTTTTTTATAAAGCTTTTTTAACAGATTTTTACTTTAAAAACTCTTGATATATCTAAAATAAAAGTATAAAACAATAGTAGCATTGGAATTACTAGGATTAACTATATAGAAACTAAAACCGTCAAGAAATGTCATCTAGAACCATCAACCAAAAGGTCAAAAACCATAATTCAAGTATTGATCTTAAAGCAACCGAAATTAGTATTTTGATTGCTTGATAACTAGGGATTAACCATCAAGCAACCAAAATAAATATTCTTAAGAACCAAAAAACCATAATATGTACAACGTCAAAGTCTAGAGATTCAAATTACATACATTGGCTAACAAAACATAATATTGTCTAACAAAACAATACAAACATTAAGATATATAGAACTCAAAACAAAAAACATTATCATTCAGGTGAAGAAAAATCGAATTTCAAGGGAAGAAACACTAACACTATAAATCATTATAATTTTTTTTAATTATTTTTAAAATAAAATAAAAACGGGTCGGCGGGCCGACCCGCCCCGTCCTTGCTTTAGCTCGCGGTTTTTTCCTTTTTGGCGGGGCGGTTTTAGCGGGTCAGCGGTCCCAATACCCCGACCCGGCCCACCTTTTTTTGGCGGGTTAGCGGGCCGGCCCGGCGGGCCAAACCTGTTTTGCCATCCCTACCTGGTACTGTGGATGAAGGTGGTATTTGTACCATTGGGGGCGCCCTGGCCGTTGCGAGAAATCCAGCTGGCCCCCGAGAATTGCGCCCCAAGCCGCGTGCTTGGGCCGTTTCGCTGGGTTGGGCCGCTGGCCCATTTCTGACTGCACCTCCTAGTATTGCTGATACACCTCGGAACAGATTCGAACAAAAACTTCAAGCTTGTCTTCTTCTTCGTCTAAGCTTTGAACGGCGCAGCCAACATTTATCCATTGGTGGACAAGTAACACTTATTAATTATGTTCTTTCTAGTCTTCCTTTGTATTTTTTCTCTTTCTACAAAGCTTCTAAAGTTGTTATCAAGGAATTAACAAAAATTCTTATGTGTTACCTAAGGAATTAACAAAAATTAACAAGGATAATCTTATTAGAAGGCATGTGGTTATTACTAATAGTAGTTGTCGGTTATGTGTTACTCATTATGAATCTGTAAATCACATTTGGAAAGTTGTTCTGAATTGCATATCTCGCATTTTAACATCAATACTAAGCTGCGATTAGTTTTTTGTTTGGCAAATGTGGTTGATTTGGAAGGAAAGAAACAATGTCATTTTCCAAGGGAGATAGCCGCCGACATTCCCAATGTTGTTAATAAGATCAAATTTGCATCTTGGAGTTGGTGTTTGGATAAGGAGGGCGTTGTAGGTGATGCTTTAATTTTTGATTGGTGGACTGCTCCACTACCTTGTAGTAAGCCTGTAAACAGCAGTAGATGAAGTTTTGTAATTAGGATGTAGTACCTCTAATAATCCACCTGTTTTCTTATAAAAATGTAATACCTTATTTAGTCTCTAAAATTTCATAAAAGTTTAATTAAGTCTTTGACATTTACAATATATCAATTTAGTCTCTAATTTTTAAAAATATTTCAATTTAGTCCCTCCGTTATATAAATTTAGTCATCATATTTTGCAAAAAAAAAAGACTAAATTAAAATGGTTTTGTAAAAGCTAGTGACTAAGTTAATGATATTATAACTATGAAATTAACAAATAGAGTATTAGCTCGGCTTAAAGTCCCATTTTTTTTGGTAGATGCCGAAAGTCCCATTTGCCCCTTTGATAGTCAAATTATAAAAACCTCATATCTATATTCTCGGTCGCGCTGATTCTTGCTTCCTTTCCTTTCTTCTTCACAACAGTAGTTACTTTTCCGGCGGAAACAAGGTTTTTATCTCTCTTTCTCTCTCTCTGTGTTTTTCATATTTATCCTCCGTGCTTTTGAAAATTTTTATTGTAAGCTTCAATTTTTTTTTTATTATTTATTTATTTATTTATTTATTATTAGTTGTTTGTTTCTTTGACGTTGCCAATGGTAAATACTAGTAATTGATTATCGAGAACATTAAGGGTGAACAAGTTCATAGTCATTGGTGATTTTTTTCTCAAAACCTAGTGAGCGGTGATTTCTATTCTTCTTTCTCTTTTTGAATAATATATATAATATATTAGGCTCTTTCAAAATGTTAGGAATCAATGCAATTTTTGTTTGATCATGCACATCTGATTCTTTTTTTAAAACAGAAATTTGCCCTCTTTTTTTAGGTTAAATAAATCTTGTATGGAGGTCAAAAATTCTGCAATGAATTCCATCTTGTATGGTAATTCCAAGAGGTTTTAACTTGTTTCTTCCATTTAAGTGGATTTGCTTAGCGATTATGAAGCACATATCACCTATTTCATACTTTTCCCGTGTCCTCATGATGTAGATATATTTGATAAGAACTATAGAAATTCAGTTTTATATGGATTGTGGGTCTAAATCACACACGCCGCGCTGGCCTCTATTTATAATGGTATTTACATTAATTAATTACAATAGGCATGATTCTAATTGATATGATTCTATTCCTAATTGATATGTTCAACTCAGGATGATGTGTAGTTGTCTACCTGACTAGGATTCTAAAGCCACAAGCTGGAGCATACATGTCATATGCATCAAACTTGTTACTAATAGATTCAACTCGAGGTCTTCTAAGAGACTTAGTAAACATATAATCTCTCTTGATGGATTGGCTAAAATGTTCATTCCTATGTAGCCAATAGCCGGCTGAAAGCGGTTTGCACCAGTGCGATGCTATTTCGAGTGCGGAGTAGTTTTGCATTAGTGGTGAAAGCAGCCGCCTTTCGTGGCGCGATAGCAGTGATTACCGGTGCTATTTCCCTTATGGCCCATATGGCCTTTCTCTTCATTGTTAAATGTATTTTAAGTAGGTCAACAGAATAAAGATCTTATTTCGTCTTTCAACTTGACATATAAAAACACAGTTAGGTCATTCATTACCTTGTATCTTGATACTGTGATCGAAGTTGGTGGCGCTTGCATCTTGTTTTTGATTTATCGATTAGTGGAAGTGATATAGGGTTGTTTTCTCTGAGTTTCCTAGCCAAATGCATTGCTGAATGTATGCATCATGTGTAATATGAATATCTACTTTTTTTTTAAATCTTTCTTTCTTGCCATTTGGATTGCGTCTCATGTCGTGAGTTGCGACTATCCATAACTTTATAAGCTTTTAAGCTTCTGTTGAGATTGAGATTACCATATTTATGAAACAAGTAACTATATTATACTGGTATGGAGTACAGGATGCTTTATTCTTTTTGCTCACATTTATCTCTTTGGACTTGTAGCCATGGATGTAGAAGATGCGGATAATGCGGTTTTAGTTTCTTCCGCTGCTCTCAATTCTGCAGTTTCTCGGCAGAATGAAGTTCTTTCTCCTGAAGATCTTGCTTGGGTTGATTCCTGTCTAAATAAAGAAGATTATGATATTTCAGAAACTGATTGGATCCCTCTGCGGGATGCCTTGTTCGATATTATCAGTTCCCAATCTCAATCTTTCCACACTGATGGTGGACAAGACATTGAAACACTCCCCGACAGCGAGGAGAAGAAGTCGAGTATAGAACTTAACCAGGAAGAATCCTCAACTTCTGGTGCAGAGCGCTTACCTAATCCTTATTCAGCTGATTCTGTTAACCCATTAAGTTTGGCTGCACAAACAAGCGATGATGAAATTCTAGACATTGAAAACACTGGGACTTTTCCTTTTCTGCCAACTTATAATGAAGACCTGAAGCAGAATGAAACATTTGATTTAGGATTTAATCTGGATTCTGCAACTTATGAGATCGAGCACGCATCTGAGAATATCTTCAAAATCTGGGATTTTGACATCCCATCTGAGGAAGGTGAACTAGTCAAACAACTAAAAAAAGCCCTATCAGAGAATTCCTTTCCAACGGCGCCAAACTTCGGGAAGGAAGGCTCAGTTGATGATCTTATTGCTGGCATTGCTGACTTGTCTTTAGATAAAACAGTTTAGGCTCATTTCATTGACCTTGTTTTCAAATTTTCATATCTCTTTTCAGTAAGAATATATATACTAGTACATATATATATATATATATATATATATATATATATATATATATATATATGAGATGGTAACACAGACAAGGAATTGCAATTTGGAAATGGTGAAAATGCCACAGTTGTTTTCACCATTTCCAAATATGCTATTGTTTCTTACACCCCTAATTCCTACTTTGGATATCACCCCATTGGCTATGTGTACTAGTATGTTTATCATATTGAAAATCAACGAACATTTGAAAACAAGTAAACAAACTCTTAGTGTTCATTGATTTATTTGCGCTTAGGTTCTTCTGTCCAATTTTTTATTCACTCTACTTAAGTATTAGTATTAGAAAGTTTCTCTCGTCCTTCAAATATATCTTTGCAACATTGAACATCCTCGTGTTGTTTGTGATTAAGACATTTTGGAATAGGATTGGTGGTAGTTAGCAGTGGAACTATGAAAGAAATGGAACATAATATAGTTTTTCTGGTAATTAGCAGTGAAGAACATTAGAATTCCTTTTGCGTTTTGTTTGTTGTCATAGTAAGAGTTCACCTTGATCCATTAAGTTTGATTTTTTTTTGTGGTACTTTAAGTTTGATTTTTTTTAAGTTATAGGATTATAAATTCGTAGAAAGGGAAGAAAACAAAAAAATAATTAATTGTTTAATATTGTGATATATAACAAAGTAGGAAATCAATATTTTAGACAAATATGGGAAAATTAATTACATTAAATTCTAAAACAAACCCAGTTAGTATCTGATAAATATGAAAATTAATGTATATCGTCTATGCGATGCACAAGTATATAATATATTTTTAAATTCTCTAATATATATATATATATATATATAAATTGAAAGTCTAACCGAGCTTCACATACTAATATATTTGATTGACAATATGTGAGATATAGAAGAATTGGGCTACTATTTAAATATTTTTGTATTTTAATATTTATAATTGACGACCAAATGTCAAGATAGTTTTGATATCTCGAGCAACTTTCACTAAGGAGGAGATTAACGATGAGGTGTGGAATTGTGATGGGAACAAGAGTCCAGGTCCTGACGGGTTCAACAACAGATTTATAAAAGAATGTTGGGAGTTGGTTAAAGATGATATAGTAGATTTCTTACTCGAATTTAAGATTACGTGGGTGCTTCTAAAAGCCATCACAACTTCTTTCTTGACTTTGATCCCAAAAAACAATAATAATCCTCAAAGCTTAAAGGAATACAGGCGGATTTGCTTAGTTGGTTATTTATACAAAATTCTTTCTAAGGTGTTGGCAGAGAGATTGAAGAAAGTGATTGACAAAATTATATCCCCTTGTCAGACAGCTTTTATTGTAGGGAGACAGATTCTAGATGGAGTGTTGGTTGATAATGAGGTGGTTGATATTGCTAAGAGAAGAAAGGATGAATGTTTGCCTTTTAAAGTAGATTTCGAGAAGGCTTATGACTCGATTTCATGGAGCTTTTTGATGTACATGTTGCGCAGGTTGGATTTTGAGAAAAAGTGGATTGATTGGATGCAAGCTTGTGTGTTAACTAGTACGATGTCGGTCTTGGTTAATGGGAGCCCCACAGATGAATTCACAGTTCATAGAGGACTGAGAGAGGGTGATCCCCTATCTCCTTTCTTGTTTCTTATTGTGGCGCAGGGTTTATCCGGTTTAGATCAGAAGGCAGTTCAATTGGGACGTTATGATGGCTATCGGGTGTCAGATTCTTTGAACTTGTCTCTTTTACAGTTTGCAGATGATACCATTTTGTTTGGCCAGGGGTCTTGGAGGAACCTGTGGTGCATCAAAACTATTTTCAGGAGCTTTGAGCTAGTTTTCGGGTTGCGGGTTAATTTTCATAAAAGTAAGTTGATTGGGTTAATGATAAGTCATAATTTAGAGTGTTTTTAGTATTTGAATTAAATAAAATTTTTGGAATTTTAGTTCTATTTTGGAGCTATTTTACTACAAAATATTAGTTTTGTGTTTTCAGGACTAAAAGTGAAGAAAAAGAGAAATTTTGGATGAAAGAATAGCAATGATCAAAAGAGCATGAAAGGAAGAACAAGAAAAAAAAAAGAAAAAAAAAAGTCAGAAATCAAGCACGACCCGTGCGCAAGATAGCACGACCTGTGCGCCTTCTGTAACACCCCCTTTTTCTTAATACTAATTTCACAAATAAAAATCAGAGTTTTCAAAAATATTTTTCCACGCACCTCGAAGAGAGTGCTACATTTAATAAAACCTCATCAAAATGATATTTAAAATTCAAACGCATCTAGTGCGTGAAATATAATTCATATCCAATGGGACGAACCCTCAAAACCTGTTTAGAGTTTACAATTATCCAGGAATGGTTTCACAGCACAGCGGAAACAAAACAAGTTCAGTATGCGCAGTACATAATCCAAATCAGTTCAAATACATAATATAAAATAACTACACTACGATCCCGCCCGGGTGTCACTAATCAGAGTCGACGAAGAAGACTCAAGAAGGCATGACACCTTCACTCAGAATCACCTGTTTGTCGCCACGAGAGCAGGCAACATAAAAATGCTAGGGTGAGTCTCTTTACATATATAATAACAAGTAAGATAAGCGTTATATTAGGAAAACATCTAGCAATAACAATCCACAGAGGTCAAGGCATTTACCATTCAATTAGAATACCAACAAACAACAATAATGAATTAATTAAGCATCAACAAGAATTCTACGAATGTATGAGTATATGCATGTATGCAATATGCATGTGGATCCATAATCACCTCAATAACCCCGTCGGGCACCCACCGCTTTTGGCCGAAGCCACATCACCGCTTTTGGCCGAAGCCACATCACCGCTTTTATATGCATATGATTTATGTGACACCATGACAATGCATTCACAACATCACAAATCTATCACATCAATTATTAACCCACCTCTTTGGCTGAAGCCCACATCAATTATTAACCCACCACTTTGGCCGAAACCCACATCAATTATTAACCACCACTTTATCATTTTCTCACCACCACACCTCATTTACTAAATTAAATCCCACCTAAGGACCAAACCACCCCATAAGGACCTTTTCCACACCTAAGGACCATTTTGACTCACCAAGGATTAATTTAGTACTTAGGGACTATTTTGGAAATCAAGGGACTATTTTTGAAAATCAAGGCTAAGACATCACTTAGAGGCTAAGTTGGCACTTAGGGACTAAAATAACACTTAGACACTTTTTGGACACCAATAGGACTAAACGGTCACCTAGGGACTAGACAGTCACATAGGGACCAAAACAACATATTAAAAGGACCAATAGTGCATAAGGCCAAAATGACATTTTTGGGAACTAAAAAGTTCAGAGGGACCAAAACAGTATTTTTGACACTTTGGGCAACATTGGCAACCCCGCACAAAGTGCTGGATTTCTACAGCATTACTCCTACTTCGGCAAATTATTTAAAATAGCAAACGACATCGAAAAATTACAGAAGACCACTCATTGGAAAGCCCTCTGAGTGTAGTTTCCACCTATGTTTTTAGTTTTTCAAAATAAGTGTCCAGTTGGTACAGTTTTTCAAAACACTACACTGAGGTACCAAATTCGGACAGAACGTTTTACCCAACTTGCAACCAAATTTTCTTTCCCATTTCTTAATGAAATTCAGTGAAATCAGTGCCTATTTCGTAGAGAATTAAGTCTATTTTTCAATGAAATAAGAATCATTCAAAACGGAGTTCAATTGAGCACACAAAACCTGCAAAAACTGAACCTACTCCCAGTTTGACTCTAGAAAATTGACCCGACTTTGGAGACTCATAACTAGAGCTACACAGCTCCGAATTTAACGAAACCAGTGCCAAAACGACCGACTTTAAGTATATTTTCAAAAACAATTAGCTACGTAATTTTTGGACCAACCAAACAGTACCAGTTTGAGAAAACCGAAACAGTACTCAGAAAAACACACAAAAACCATAAACAAGTGAAACCCAATTAAAAACAACATTCACATGTAGAACACCTAGCCACCACTAACACTTCAACAACACTTTTATTCAACAATTCAACGCTCACTTAGGCAATTAATCCACATCATTAAATCATCATATTATCATATTTCTTCATATTGAAGCATTTTATCAAACACTTAGCATGCACATTTAACAACACATATAATTCCAACATCAAGCATCATGGTATCACCAAATTAATTACCAATACAACAACAAACATAGAATCAACACAAAACTCAACCAATCAAATTATTCCTAGAGCTATTCCACACATAACACATATCTTACAACTTATTATAGATGTAAATGAGAGCCCCCTAACCTTGAATGAGCTAGAACTTTAACCAACCACCAAGAACCAACAAAATGAAGCACTCCTACCCTCCTTTAAGTTGGAAACCGTGGCCTCACCCTCCTTGGGTAACAATGGAGAATTCAAAATGAACAAGAATTAGGAGGTGTAGGCTACAACACTTAAAGAGGAAGAAAAATGGTGAAGAAGAGACTAAGAATCATTACCTAGTGGAATCTTGAGAACAAAACCTATCCTTCCTTCCCTCTCCTTTGCTGCCGCCAACGCCCCCTCCCCCTCTCTACCCCTCTTTTTTTTTTCTTTTCTTTCTTCAAATGAGAAGGAAACCCTACACCCCTAAGGTTATTTCCTTCAATTTGGGCCTCCTAATGGGCTTGGGCCCCTTATTTACACCCCCTAGCTACTTCAACCACTCCCTATTTTAATTAATTCCCCACTCCCTTATTTACTACCCAACACCCCTTAGTTATATTAAATACTCTATTTTTAATATAACTAATCACTATAAAACCTTATATTTATTTTAATATACACAACTAAGATATTACTTAATTAAATTAGTCAAATAATCACATTAATTAAATTAGTTAAACAATCACCTAATCAAATTAGTTAAATAATTCACCTAATTAATTTTGGGGCGTTACACCTTCAAAATCAGGAAAATAGCTTTTGCGAACACTGAGCACGACCCCCGTGCACCTGTTGAGCACGACCCGTGCAACCTTCCTGCTACTCAAAATTCAGTTACAAAGCTAATCCCTTCTTCTTCTTAGTGGGTTTTTATGGCCATGATTGTGAATTTATGTGATTGTCTACTGATCCTAGCCTATATAAAGGCTCTCTCTTCACTTGTAATAGAAACCTTATCACTTGCAAAATTACTCTAAAGTTTATCTAAGTTTATGCAATTTTCTTTTCATCTTTTATTTCTTGTTCTTTAATTTTTCTGCACTTTAGTTTTCTGTTCTTATTTTCTGCACTTTATCTTCAGTCATTTACATTCTTGTCATTTACATTATGTCAATTATTATTCTTGCAATTTACTTTTCAATTATGAGTGAGTAGAAACTTGGTCTTGGGTTATTGGGAGTAATCCAATGATAGGTCCCTAGTAATTCCCAAGACTATTCTCCACTCCAAATTGTTTTATATTTCAATCTAATTTCATTGTCCTTCAAATCTTATTTTAAACATCAAACGAGGTACCGAGAGGTGAAGTTTGATGTTGGAACTATGAAATTAGACAAGGGAATCAAAACATGAGAATAGTTTTGAAACTATTGAGACATTATAAAGGTGTTATGCTTAATGGGTTTTGGTGACAATCAACCATGAGAATAGGCTTGATTGTTAGTTCAAAACACGCTCTTGTACTCTGAAAGGAGACATTAGTTATATTCGATGCCTTGTCTTTGAAATACATTACTATATAATTTGGTGAATGGTCTAAAGAATTATTTTTGGTTCCTCATTGTTGTGATGAAACTATAACCCGAGATTATTTTTATTTCTGAATTTTAAATCAAACAATCACTCCTTCTACTAAAATCATTCCTTTTAGCTAATCACCACTGAAAAAGAAATTGGTAATCACAAAAGTCTCTGTGGGATCGATACTTTTTATTACGCGATAGAACCGGGCACTTGCGGCCTATCAGTTAAATTTGAGTGATGGTTTTATGGAGTCCGCTTTTCTCGAAACCTAGAATCCACAACAACCATCCCTTTTAAGTTTCTTGGTGTTTCGATTGGTGCTAATCCCCGTTGAAGAGCTACTTGGAAACCTGCTGTGGATTCTATGAGGGCTAGGTTGTCATCTTGGAGTGGACGACTTCTATCCATCGGAGGAAGGGTAACACTTATTAATTTTGTTCTTTCAATTCTTCCTTTGTATTTTTTTCTCTTTCTATAAGGCTCCTAAAGTCGTTATTAAGGAGTGTTCCTGGGTGTATCAGCAATTACAAGAAGCGCCAACAAGATTGGGCGTCGGCCCGACCCACTTAACGAATCGCCCAAACACGCTGCTTGGACCGCAATTCTCGCAACCGGCCGAAATCTTCGCTAACGGTCGGCACTCTACAGTATATATATGCCATTCGCACATGGCATCAGGTACGTTCTCTTACCTTGTGTTATCTGCCCGAGCGACTACTCACTTGATCGTCGGAGTGTCATTGCAGGTACCACCCGAGGTGTTCAGCGTGAAGCCAGGACCGGTCCTTCCCCATATTCAACGGCCGCCCAATCGGCAGGACAACAATAACTTCAACACTTCATTGGTCAGTACGATCAATTGGCGACCACGATGGGAGGCCCGAGAAGCGCTATCCTACCTCATTCATGGCTCCACGCGGCCGCCCCGCACGAGGCCTCATCCAGACTCAACCCCTCCGGGCAACATCCTCAACAACAGACTCCGGAGGGCGTGGCTGTCACGATCCACGAATCTCAAGGACATCCACGGCGAGAGCCCTCTCAGGCACAACTGGCCGTGGACCGGTCCTTCAACAGATTCATTCGGCGCGCCTGTTCCTAATGATCTACCGCCGAAGTGATTGAAGCGGGCATTCAGAACCATTGCGAGCATGTCACTCGGGCCGTTCTCTGATCTCCGCATAACAAGAACCGTGTTATCGCAGATAGAGATGGTGATCTCTCGCTACGAAAGAGGGTCGATTCCGGACCGCCCGCGTGCGGAAGACGGAGAACCTTCTGCTCGACGCCGACCGGCGCGAAGACACCACTCCCCTCCTAGAAGGAGCCTTTCTCGCCGAGAGAGCACCACCCATCGGTCTCCAGCGCGACGTATTAGGGCACACAAATCGCCCCCAAGCAGGAGCGTGCGCAGACGCCGTTCCCTATCCCATGACGACTATGATGATTCCAGCTACCGTCCTGACACTGGCCGCTCGCCCACCAGGTACTCTTCTAATGAGTCGTCCGGTTCACGTCGGTCGAGAAGCAGGTCTTGGGACTCTCGTGAAGAGCTTGAAGATTACAGAGATGGAAGGATCAGGGACGTCTCACATCGACCGAGGTGAGGCCAAAGCGAACGCCCCAGAAGACCTCCTCAACTTCCACCATCTGGCCCCTCCGGAATGTTTTATGGAATGCCGGGCAACGAGGCGTGCCTCGCTATGCAACCCTTTGGGTCGAACGGCATTCAGGACGGTCACGGCCCATTCACCAGGGAAATCAGGCGCTACAGGATTCCCAGAGATTTAAGAAAGCCACCTAATCTGAATAAGTTTGACGGTCGCGGCGACCCAGATAAGCATCTCCGGTACTTTAATAATTATTGCAGTTACAGAGAATTGGGCTCGACGATGAAGTGCCGGTTGTTCCCTCAGTCGTTGGACGGCCGGGCGTTAGAATGGTGGGAGACTCTTCGCCCCAATACTATCTCCTCATGGCAAGACTTGATCAGAATCTTCTTATCTCACTATACGGCCAACCGCTGCCAATATCGGTATGAAGAACACTTGGACACGATTGTTCAAGGCGATAATGAGACGCTAAGACAATACATCGACCGGTTCAATACCGAGGCCGAGTCTGTTCATGACTTGTCAGATAAAGACAAATTGAAGTATCTAAAGCGTGGTATTCGACCGGACCACAGGTTCGTAGAGGAATTCACGTTGAACCATTATCAAGATCTCAGTTTCTTCCTAACAAGGGCCAACGTTCATATGGCGTATGAAGAAACTTTAGCCGCAAGAAAGGCCGCCCGTGCGCGACCAAAGGAAGAGCAGGACAGACCGGCTAAAGCTCGTGAAGGTCGCCGAGACAACCGCCCGATTTTGAGACAAGAAGTTTGATCACCGCACTCGCCTCAACACCTCCATTGCACAAATCTACAGTGAGTGCCAGAACAATGAGTTTGTGGGGGTGAAGTGGCCCAATCCACTCGTGCTCAAGAAAGGGGCACGACCGACCAAGAGGTACTGCCGTTACCATAAAAGCAAGGGTCATGATACTAATGATGTAGATGGCCCTCAAAGGCGATATTGAAGAGCTCATTCGAGAAAGGCAAGTTGGGCAAGTATGTGAGGTCGGAGGAAGACGACCGACCTCAAGAGAAGACGAAAGAGAATGATCAAGGCAGAGGAGGAAAGGGTGCTCTAGTCATAACGAGCACCCAAGACAAAGATCGGTCGAAGATCGAGATACTCGCCGGTCCAAAGGCCGCAACGTAGCAATGGTTATTCACGGTGGAAATCCGTTGGATCGTAGAGGAGTCCAACAAAGCTATGAAAAGAAAGTGGGGACGAACTCCTAATGGTTGCCTCAACCTCGCAGAGCGAGCCGGTCTCGAATAGACCGCCCATTTCCTTTGGGGACGAAGACACGCCGACGGCAGTCGAAACAGCTTATGTTCCATTGGTGATCAGAGCAGTTATGGCTAACACAGAAGTTCAAAGAATTCTAGTCGACCAGGGTAGCTCGGCCGACATCATGTTTGAAGATTTGATTGACAAGATCAAGGTTGATCGGAGCGAGATAATTCCCCAGGCCGAGCCTACTCCCCTAACGGGCTTCAATGGAGCGATCACCTACCCGTTGGGAACAATCGAACTCATGGTCACATTTGGTGACGACACTGAAGAGAGCACTTTGTACATGACGGTCCGTACGACGTTCCTCGTACTCCCCATCAAATCATGCTATCAGTGTATCATTGGTAGGCCGACCTTGGGCAAGCTAGAGGCCGTGGCATCGACCGTGCACTTGAAAATGAAATTTTACAGCAGAGACGACCAGGTGGTTACCCTGGCGGCCGACCTAGAGGCAGCAAGGCGGAGCCACTACTTATATCAAGAAAGTTGTGATGAAGTAGATCGTGGCCCAAGTTCTCAAAGTACTGGTGAAGGTCACCAGGTCAATCTCGCTGATTTGGATGCTCGTTATGATCCAGATAGCGACCCAGAGGATAACGACGACGACTTAGCCCGAGAGCTAAAGAACAGGTTGAAAAGACCAGAACCTCATGGGGAATTGGAAGATGTGCAGTTGGGAGACGACCCAACAAAGACAGTCAAGCTTTTGCAAGACCTTGTGCAATGTTTGAAAGACTATGCTGACCTGTTCGCATGGCAGGCATCAGACATGCCCGACATTCCTATCGAAGTAGCTTGCCATCAACTCTCAGTCGACGAAGGGGTCAAGTCGGTCGCTCAAAGAAGACGAACTCAGAGTGAGAAAAAATCTCAAGCCGCTGCAAAGGCCGTTGAGGACCTCGTAAAGGCCAACTTCATCGAAGAGATCAAGTACACGACCTGGCTATCCAATGTCGTGTTGGTTAAAAAGAAGAATGGAAAGTGGAGAATGTGTGTAGATTACACCGACTTGAATAAGGCATGCCCGAAGGATGCCTTCCCTGTACCCAACATTGATAAATTGGTCGATGGCGCCTCGGGTTATAAATTATTGTCTTTTTTGGACGCTTATTCAGGATACAATCGATTCACGATGTATCCACCCGATCGACACAAGGCGACCTTCATGATGGTCGATCGGAAATTTTCAATACAAGGTGATGCCTTTCGGCCTAAAGAACGCTGGAGCGACTTACCAGCGAATGATGAATAAGATTTTCAAGAGGCAGATCGGTCGAATATCTGAGGTGTATTTGGACGATAGGATCATCAAAAGTGGGACCGATCCAGATCATGTGAACGACCTGAGGGAAATCTTTGAAGAAGCTAGGAAGAATTCACTCAGACTGAATCCAGAGAAGTGTACCTGTAGCGACCGAAAAATCCGGGAAAGGATTCTTCGAAAGTTCGAAAGGAAGTCGCCACCAAATTTTAGTTTAAGGGCAAATTCGGAAAATCCCTTTATGTTTAGGACAAGACATTGTTAGGGTTCGGGAGTCGTTATGTGTGGGGAAGGTATTAGCACCCCACGACATCCATTGTCTAATTAATTTAAGATTTATTTAATTATTACCCTTTTATTTGTAGAGAAAAGACTTATTTAAATTTTGGTTTTTGTGCTTGACAAGAGTTTGAGTCTTGCTCCTACGTACCTCCGGATGCAATGGAGGAATCAAAGCTACGTAGTTCTTCTGAAAAAGTTTGTGGGTTGGTGTTTTTTTAGTGTAGGGGTCCTAGGATTCCTTGAACTGCATGACTCATCTTGATTCTAGGACGACTAACCCGGGATTGTACAACCGACTTAGTCCCCTACTTTTGAAAATAATTTTAGAGCTTTTGAAAGAAAGTGGTTTGGTGTGAGGTGGGTCATTTTAGAATAAGTATTCTAGAACTCTGAAACTGCATCTGACTCATTAGTTCTAGAACGACTAACCCGGTTGTACAACCGACTTAGCCGCTTATTTTTAGAAAAATAGTTTACTCGTATTTATTAAGTTTTGTGGTTCGAATCAGATGTACTCATTGGCCCTAAAATAATGACTAACCCGGTTGTACAACCGACTTAGCCGTTTGTTTTTAGAAAAATAGTTTATTCCTATTTGTTAGGTTTGTAGGGTTCTTGAACTCATGCATACTCATTGGCTCCTAAGATAATGACTAACCCGGTTGTACAACCGACTTAGCCGTTTGTTTTTAGAAAAATAGTTTATTCCTATTTGTTAGGTTTTGGCCCTAAAATACTAACTAACCCAGTTGTACAACCGACTTAGTCTTTTATTTGATTTTTGGATAGAAAAATATTTAATTATTTTTTCGGTTATTATCTTTTAGGAGAGTAGGAAAGATAAATCGTAACCTTCTATAATTCAGTTGCCGTCAAACGTCAACACCAAGCTACAAAACTAATGTCCGGGGCTTTACCTAGTGAACATGGTAGCTACAGTTACGATTTATGCATTTTTACGGTCTTTACCAATCAATCAATTTAATTAATTATTAATTACACGATCTTTTCAGATTTCCTTCCATTGTTATACTTCTAAACTTTCTTGGATATCCATAATTAGAGCCATCGTCCTTTTATCATAACTCAATGAAAACCAAACTAATTTCCATAATAAAATAACATCAAACGAGAAGAAAATCATGTGACAAAGAAATAGGAACTTCCCAAGGGTTCATCAAATCATCATGGATCATTCACAAAAGGAAATACTAGCACATGAATTTTAAGTTGCAACAGCTAAAAAAAAAATGGAAGAATGAAAAGTGAATACCTGAAATCAAGTGAAGAGTGTAACGCCCAAAAATAATTCGGGTATTTATTTAATTAAGTTAGTTAGGTGTTACAGTGGTTAATTACGTTAAAATAATAATGGAGTGTTTGATTTAAGTGATGAGTGGTGGGTAGTAAAGAAGGAGTATGGAAACAATAAAAGGAGGTGTAAAAGGGCCCAATGTGCCCTGGCCCCAAGAGAAGAATGCCTAGGGTTTAGGTTTGGTCTCAATGCACAAAGAAGGAAAAGAAGGAAAAACCTAGAGGGAGAGGAGAGAAGAAGGGCACTGGTGGGAGAGGGAGAAGGAAAGCGAAGAGGAGGAGAAGAAAGGAGAGAGAACACGGCGCAAAGAGAAGGAAAAGAAAGGGAAGCTGAGTTCATTTGTGTTGTCGTGGTTTAGATGCGTGTCTTCAATCGTCTTCACTGAGCTTACGTTTAAGAGGTAAGGGTGAGCGTTTCATTTAACATAATTGGGTATATGATGGGTGTTGGGGGGGTTTCTTGACGTTGTTTGAAGATTTCTGATGTTGTTTGATAATTTTTGATGATGTTGATGATTTTGATGAGGTTTGATGATTTCTGATGTTGCTTGATAATTTTTGATGATGTTGATGATTTGATGGGGTTTGATGATATCCGATGATGTTTTATTAATGATGCGTGGAAATGAAAATGTTGTGAGAATAATTTTAGGTGAGGAATCGATTAGTAGCTTGAGTGATATAGGTGAGGAATCGATTATTAGCTTGAATGACATAGGGAAGAATCGATTGTTGGCTTTCCAAAAGAGATAGGAATCGATTCTTTGCTTCAAAACAAGATAGGACTTTCAAAAAGAAGGGAATCGATTGTTGGCTTTCCAAAAGAGATAGGAATCGATTCTTTGCTTCAAAACAAGATAGGACAATCGATTGTTGGCTTTCCAAGAGATGGGAATCGATTGTTGGCTTTATAAATCAAGTTAATACAGGTCGATAATCTATTACATAATTTATTATGTGTCCGTGTCTAATCGATTTCTAACTTTAAACCAACAAGATCAAAAATCAATATTTTTCACCTGTGTCTTAAGTTGTGTCATGCTGTTTTATGAATATATCGTGTTGTTTTTCAAAAATATAAGTTGCTGTTTTTTTGTTACTAAAATTGATGCTGTTTTACAAAATAATGAGGTGCAGTTTTTGTATTAAAATCTTACTGTTTTACACTGTTTTTCACTGTTGTCTGTACGTTTTTGTAAATTGAATATCTTTTGAACCGGAAACCCGATTGAGGTGTTCTAAGATGCGTTGGAAAGCTTATTCAGAGGCCTAACTGAATATTCTACTTTTAAGGCAAAATGAAATGTTTATTGTTTCTGTATCTACTGAGTAAATGGTGTGGTTTTATGAAAATTGTGATACTATGTTTATATAAGTGAATTGTTATGAAATGCTATACTATTAGTACACTACTTGACTATGGCTAGACTGTGGTTTACCACTAAGGCCAGAATTTCCTTATTTGGTGTATTTACAAGGGCATCATCGAGAGTCTTGCAAAGGTGGCCAACGCTTTGTTGCAAGTAGTATCGATTACGAGTAATCCCATAGTCAATCGAGTGCACTATTTTATAACACCCTAATCTAAAAGACAAATGAAGTATATATATATATATATATATATATATATATATATATATATATATATATATATACGTATTGAATGATGATGAGGATATGTGTGTTATGATGATGTAATACTGAACAACGATGTTTTTGCGAAGAATGTACTCTATGAGTAATTGCTCGATGATGATGTATTATGATTCGTGATGATTGATGATGTGTAAACTCTATGAGTATAATTATGGTGATGATGTATAATGATTGTGATGATTTATGAAGGAATACACTCTACGAGTGTTTTATGATGACATGCCTTGAGTGGTTATTTCTTTTATGATGACATGCCTTGAGTGGTTATTTCTTTTATGATGACATGCCTTGAGTGGTTATTTCTTTTATGATGACATGCCTTGAGTGGTTATTTCTTTGATGATGACATGCGTTGAGTGGTTATTTCTTTTATGATGATGATGATGAGTACTCGAGTGAGTGTTGATTGAGTTGCACATGTGTTATAGAGTCTCATGGCATGTGCATACTATGACTAATATTGATGATGTTATGCCTTGAGTGGTTTTTCTTCTATGATGAAGATATGCCTTGAGTGGTTTTTAAAGATGATATGGTACCATCATGCATATGCCCAGTGGGGTTGCATCTTCATGCATAATCATGATTGTGTCTTGTTGTTGTGCGTGATTGAGTGGTGTTGCGTGATTGCAATGTAGTGATGATGTTAATGTTGTGTAATTGCTCGTGCCTATTTCCTCCGATTATATATTTGATTATGTTTATCCGAAATTCTCACCCTCTCGCTTGGAATGTTGCTCTATCGTGGCAACGTCGCAGTGATCGCGAAGGAAGGAAACCATGCGCCTTCCTTGTTTAGCCTTGGGAAGTCTTAGAGTCGCTCTCGATACCGTAGCACCTAGGGGCGTAGTTGAAGTTGTTAGTTTATTAACTAACTGTTTTATGATTATGTTAATGATGTGAGGCGTGTTTGAGCGTTGTTTAGTGAGCTCTTTGTTATTTCACATTGCGACGAGATTATTTTTGAGGTTTAAATTTTATGACATGAGGAGTTTTATAAATGACGACGTGGCACTTCTTTTCTATCGATTAAATTTGTATTTTTGAAAAAGAAATTACTCTGATAATGACGTGTAAATTAAGGGTAGAAAAGGGGTGTTACATTAGTGGTATCAGAGCAGTTCGGTCTGTCCGGCCAAGTTGTCCAGTGTCGAGTCTAGTTATCTCCCGAGTCTTGGTACTCGTTCTAACTATAATTTGTGTTGCGGTGATTATTTGAATTGGCGGACGGTATGTATGACCGCTATTGTTAATACTGGTGTTGCTTGTTGTCTTATTGCTACTATGTGTGTGTTTGCTCTGAGTACTTCGTGTATGACTGGAATGTGTTGCTTGGTGTGTTTTTCTGTGTCTCTCGTCGATTTTCGACGAAGACTTTGTGGTGGATTTTGTTTTTTGCCGTTGGGTGTTTTTGGTATTGTTGATGAATTAATGATGTTGCCTGGTGATTGAGCATATGAGATGATGAGTTGGATTTCGATTTGGGTGATTATGCAGGGTAGAAGTCGATTTTTAGTATATATGGTGAGAACATGTGATTGAACCATTTTTGAACTTAAACTCAAGATGTGATGTAAAATATGTGTCATTCTAGTTAGGATCGTGACATATGTGATGATTAACGATATGTTTGGGTAATAGGACGTGACTGACAATGGTTTGACGGGTGTTGGATGTGGGGGTTTAACTTGTGTGTGTTGTTGTTCTTCTTTGAAAATAAAAGCGTTCTTTGTTAGCCTTTAATGATATCTTGTTAGCCCTTTTTAGAAGTTCTTTTGTAAACCGATTTTTAAGGTGCATATTTTATAAATAAAATGGTTGAGGTTTTACCACTGTTTATGATTTAAAAAGGGATGCTATCCAAGCATGGAAATGAGATGTTTTTCCAAGATTTCAAATACATGGTTACCCGAATTTTTAATGTGTTGTCTCTTGGAACTTGAAGATGTGTTACTAAAAATGTAGGGGTGATTTTACTTGAGATTGTGGGTGTATAGATGAGAAATGAAATTGGAGACGTTTTGAAAATGGATTGATGTTTTGAAAATCGGTATCCTATACATCCCCACGGGTGTATAGGCGCCAAATTCTAAGTGTGGGTGAACTTCGAGCTCGGGGCATATTTTACCGTGCCATCTTTTTGCGTTCGCGTGCCCAAACTCAATTTTAAAAATTTTGGCTCGAGTGGTTTTGTTTTTGCACTTGTCATTTTTGAGATGTGTATAGGCGCCAGTTTATGTTGTGATGTTGTTTGATGCCGTGTGCTATTTGTTTGTGTTATGATCTTTGTTTAATCTTTGTGATCTTTGGTCTTTGGTACCCCTTGTGTGTTAGTGTTGTTGTTGGGCAATTATTGATGTTCTCGACTGTTTGAATAAATATAAAATGATAGTGTAACGACGGGGGTCTAAGGACCAAAGCGACGAGTTAATGATGTTGATGATGATGGGCTGAGATTTTATTGTTGACGGGTGTTAGTGTTGTTGTGCGGTACCACTTAGATGGTTATTAAAATGATGCAATGAGTTCGAGGGTAAAAATCATGATGAAATCGAGGAATGCGGTGATAGTGATATTGAGAATAACAATTAAGTTCTTTGTTTTTCTTTATTTAAGAGAGAGCGTTGCTAATGTGCAAAATAAAATGTTGCTGTTTTTCTACAATTAAAGGTGCTGAATTCTTCAAATTTTAATGTGCTGTTTACTAAAACTTGAAGTGCTATTTTTGTAAATCTTAAAACTGCTGTTTTTCCCACAAATAAGAGTGCTATCATCTCAAATTCAAGGGTGTTGTTGATTAAAATAAGAGTGATGTTTTCTTCAATTTAATTGTGCTGTTTTTAAAATTTAAAGGTGCTGCCTCCCCATATTTAAGGGTGATGTTTCCCTATTTTGCAAGCTGTTGTTTTATGTGGTTTTGTTGCCGTTTTTATAAATAAAGAGCTGTTGTTTTGCATGCTGTTCTTGTTGTTATTTTTGCGAATAAAGGATGCTGTTTCCTTAAGTTTATAGGTACTGTTTTATGAACTCACAGTACCGTTTCGAAAATTTAAGAGGACTTTTTTTCCTATTTTTCTTTAGTCTTTATTCTTTATTACTTTGGAGTTTTGGCTTAATGCCTATTTATTTTTGGAGTTGTTGTGTTGCTTGCTGTGTGATTGATGTAGTGTGTGCTTCACTTTGGTGAAGTTATAATCGTAGCTAAGTTCGATCATAGCGTGAGAACCAAAGAAACGGGGAGAGGTGAAGGTTAGGTGTGTAAGGTGACGTAGGAGCCGAGGTGTAGTTACCTGACTATAAGCGGGTCAAAATATATGGAAGTCGACGTATAAGTGTGACGAAGTGCAGTGTTGCAAAGTTATCGAAGTATGTGGGTGTCGGAAGTGTGAGTCGAAGGAATGTGTACGTCAAAGTTACATGTTGTACTTGGTGTCGGGGTGAAGTGTCGTGCGCAGGTGGTGCGCCTAAGGGTAGTTGTTGAAGTGTGATGAGTACAAGCTTAAGTGTAGATGTATGTAGAAGCTAGGGTGGTTGAACCATAGAGTGCCTATGTGCAGCGTATGGGTGACAAGAAGATTGAGTCTTGTTTCGTGAGTTGGAGTAAATTTTCGAGGACGAAAATATTCTAAGTGGGGAGAGTTATAAGCGCCCAAAATAATTCGGGTATTTATTTAATTAAGTTAGTTAGGTGTTACAGTGGTTAATTACGTTAAAATAATAATGGAGTGTTTGATTTAAGTGATGAGTGGTGGGTAGTAAAGAAGGAGTATGGAAACAATAAAAGGAGGTGTAAAAAGGGCCCAATGTGCCTGGGCCCAAGAGAAGAATGCCTAGGGTTTAGGTTTGGTCTCAATGCACAAAGAAGGAAAAGAAGGAAAAACCTAGAGGGAGAGGGAGAGAAGAAGGGCACAGTTGGGAGAGGGAGAAGGAAACGAAGAGGAGGGAGAAGAAAGGAGAGAGAACACGGCGCAAAGAGAAGGAAAAGAAAGGGAAGCTGAGTTCGTTGTGTTGTCGTGGTTTCGTACGTGTCTTCAATCGTCTTCTACGGAGCTTACGTTTAAGAGGTAAGGGTGAGCGTTTCATTTAACATAATTGGGTATATGATGGGTGTTGGGGGGGTTTCTTGACGTTGTTTGAAGATTTCTGATGTTGTTTGATAATTTTTGATGATGTTGATGATTTTGATGAGGTTTGATGATTTCTGATGTTGCTTGATAATTTTTGATGATGTTGATGATTTGATGGGGTTTGATGATATCTCGATGATCTTCATTAATGATGACGTGGAAATGAAAATGTTGTGAGAATAATTTTAGGTGAGGAATCGATTAGTAGCTTGAGTGATATAGGTGAGGAATCGATTATTAGCTTGAATGACATAGGGAAGAATCGATTGTTGGCTTTCCAAAAGAGATAGGAATCGATTCTTTGCTTCAAAACAAGATAGGACTTTCAAAAAGAAGGGAATCGATTGTTGGCTTTCCAAAAGAGATAGGAATCGATTCTTTGCTTCAAAACAAGATAGGACAATCGATTGTTGGCTTTCCAAGAGATGGGAATCGATTGTTGGCTTTATAAATCAAGTTAATACAGGTCGATAATCTATTACATAATTTATTATGTGCCCGTGTCTAATCGATTTCTAACTTTAAACCAACAAGATCAAAAATCAATATTTTTCACCTGTGTCTTAAGTTGTGTCATCTTTGTTTTATGAATATATCGTGTTGTTTTTCAAAAATATAAGTTGTTGTTTTTTTGTTACTAAAATTGATCTTTGTTTTACAAAATAATGAGGTGCAGTTTTTGTATTAAAATCTTACTGTTTTACACTGTTTTTCACTGTTGTCTGTACGTTTTTGTAAATTGAATATCTTTTGAACCGGAAACCCGATTGAGGTGTTCTAAGATGCGTTGGAAAGCTTATTCAGAGGCCTAACTGAATATTCTACTTTTAAGGCAAAATGAAATGTTTATTGTTTCTGTATCTACTGAGTAAATGGTGTGGTTTTATGAAAATTGTGATACTATGTTTATATAAGTGAATTGTTATGAAATGCTATACTATTAGTACACTACTTGACTATGGCTAGACTGTGGTTTACCACTAAGGCCAGAATTTCCTTCGCTGGTGTATTTACAAGGGCATCACTGAGAGTCTTGCAAAGGTGGCCAACGCCTGTTGCAAGTAGTATCAGTTACCTGAGTAATCCCATAGTCAATCAGTGCACTATTTTATAACACCCTAATCTAAAAGACAAATGAAGTATATATATATATATATATATATATATATATATATATATATATATACGTATTGAATGATGATGAGGATATGTGTGTTATGATGATGTAATACGAACAACGATGTTTTTGCGAAGAATGTACTCTATGAGTAATTGCTCGATGATGATGTATTATGATTCGTGATGATTGATGATGTGTAAACTCTATGAGTATAATTATGGTGATGATGTATAATGATTGTGATGATTTGCGAAGGAATACACTCTACGAGTGTTTTATGATGACATGCCTTGAGTGGTTATTTCTTTTATGATGACATGCCTTGAGTGGTTATTTCTTTTATGATGACATGCCTTGAGTGGTTATTTCTTTTATGATGACATGCCTTGAGTGGTTATTTCTTTGATGATGACATGCGTTGAGTGGTTATTTCTTTTATGATGATGATGATGAGTACTCCGAGTGAGTGTTGATTGAGTTGCACATGTGTTATAGAGTCTCATGGCATGTGCATACTATGACTAATATTGATGATGTTATGCCTTGAGTGGTTTTTCTTCTATGATGAAGATATGCCTTGAGTGGTTTTTAAAGATGATATGGTACCATCATGCATATGCCCCACAGTGGGGTTGCATCTTCATGCATAATCATGGTGTGTACTCGTTGTTATGCGTGATTGAGGTGGTGTTGCGTGATTGCAATGTAGTGATGATGTTAATGTTGTGTAATTGCCTGTGCCTATTTCCTCTGATTATATATTTGATTATGTTTATCTGAAATTCTCACCCCTTCTGCTTGGAATGTTGCTCTATCGTGGCAACGCTGCAGGTGATCGCGAAGGAAGGAACTACTGCCTTCCTTGTTTAGCTGTTGGGAAGTCTTAGAGTCGCTCTCTGATACCGTAGCACCTAGGGGGCGTAGTTGAAGTTGTTAGTTTATTAACTAACTGTTTTATGATTATGTTAATGATGTGAGACGTGTTTGAGCGTTGTTTAGTGAGCTATTGTTATTTCCGCTGCGACGAGATTATTTTTGAGGTTTAAATTTTATGACATGAGGAGTTTTATAAATGACGACGTGGCACTTCTTTTCTATCGATTAAATTTGTATTTTTGAAAAAGAAATTACTCACGATAATGGCGTGTAAATTAAGGGTAGAAAAAGGGTGTTACATTAGTGGTATCGAGAGCGATTCGGTCTGTCCGCCAAGTTGTCAGTTGTCGAGTCTAGTTATCTCCGAGTCTTGGTACTCGTTCTAACTATAATTTGTGTTGCGGTGATTATTTGAATTGGCGACGGTATGACCGCTATTGTTAATTTGGTGTTGCTTGTTGTCTTATTGCTACTATGTGTGTGTTTGCTCGAGTACTTCGTCGTATGATGGTGGAATGTGTTGCTTGGTGTGTTTTTACGTGTCTCTCGTCGATTTTCGACGAAGACTTTGTGGTGGATTTTGTTTTTTGCCGTTGGGTGTTTTTGGTATTGTTGATGAATTAATGATGTTGCCTGGTGATTGAGCATATGAGATGATGAGTTGGATTTGATTTGGGTGATTATGCGGGGTGAAGTCGATTTTTAGTATATATGGTGAGAACATGTGATTGAACCATTTTTGAACTTAAACTCAAGATGTGATGTAAAATATGTGTCATTCTAGTTAGGATCGTGACATATGTGATGATTAACGATATGTTTGGGTAATAGGACGTGACTGACAATGGTTTGACGGGTGTTGGATGTGGGGGTTTAACTTGTGTGTGTTGTTGTTCTTCTTTGAAAAATAAAGCGTTCTTTGTTAGCCTTTAATGATATATTGTTAGAAGGAGCACTAAGGCTCGAAGGACCACTCGGGGTTTAGAAAGTCGCTAGGCCTTAATAGAGGACCATCGTGGTGCAAGGAAGCGCTACTAGCTACGGTACTAGTAAAACGATCCGAGGGCCTTTAGATTCGAGCGGCGGGGTCAAGATCGATCCGAGGCGATATGTTGACCAATAGAGGGCGTCCACCATGTCTTAGGTCGACACGGCTAGTCCGAAGGACCACGCGCGGGTCTGGAAGGTCCGTCGGGCTCGACTACGACGTTTGCGACTGGGCCACTTAGGGGGGCGAAGGGCGTAGTGCTCTGAAGGACCACTCGAGTCCGAGGGCAACTTGGTGATGCGTGATACGATCACGATCACGGGATCAACGCCAGAGCTTTGATCTTAGAGGAACAAAATATAGGTATCGACACTTGAAGTCGATTTAGAAGCAATACATCATGTAATGGATATACAACGCTAATAATATATACATGCACATGCAACAGGTGATTTTTGGTGGGGTGATGGATGAAATAGGTGATTCCTTTCTCTTTTCGTTTTTTGCTTTTTGCCTTTTTGCCTTTTTTTTTTGCTTGCTTTTTATTCATTTATTTATTTGATGGATGCATGAAGTATGAATGTTAATATGATGCAAATGAAATGTTTGAATGCAAATGCTATGGTGCATGGTGTGATGACATGAAATGACTGACTGAGTGTAGAAACCCTTTTTTGTGATGATGAGATGTGAGACTTTGGATGCGAGAGGCGGAAATGAATATTGATAATTCTTTGGAAAGATTAGATTTGATTCAAACTTCGGCAATCTCAAGGTTGTTATTTACAGACATTGATGTGAACAAGTACTTGCAAGCTCGCTTCTTATTATGATGCCCCATGATGACCGAAATTTAGGTCCACAAAGTTAACTAAGTGGATTTTCAGTATCACATTATCAACTTGTGTTCTATCTCTCTGAAGCATTGTTAAGAAAACATGTATAGTAGTGCAAACATAGATGAATGAGTCAGTTAACTTGGTTCAGGGGTATGGACGAATGCGACACATGAAAGGATGAATGACTGGTCTTCGTCAATGTCATGAAAGGTAGGTTTCTCCAAGCCAAGAAATACGAGATTGCCCCAATTTAGATTTGATGATTGTGAGTGAATAGCTTGCCCCTGTCTAGTGCTAACAAGCTAGAGGTGTAGAAAATGATGAATGGGGAATGCATTGGCTTTGGAATGAAAGGTGGACAGCAATAGATATTGTCTCAACCCGTAGAGTTTGGTGTTGCCCCATTTATGGTAAGGACAGGATTGCCCCGACTAGAGTAGCAACATATAGGGTAATGAGTTGAGAAATTGCCCCGGTATGGTTTTGTTGATGTGGATATAACAAGGGGATGATATGGGTGTATGGTGAATGTCCCATTTGTAGGCGGAGTGAAGGGTGACAGGGTTGCCCCACTTGATAACGGGAATTCAGACGGTTGTTTCGGTGAGGTTGTGGAAAGTGACGGAGTTAGGGTAATGGGTTTTGGAGTTTATGCAGGTATGGCAATAGGTGGGTGTGGTATGACACTGTACAAATTTCCCCAAGTTCAAATGGAATAGATGGTGAAAGGGATGCCCCACTTTAGGATCTAGGTGATGATCCTAGTATAAACTTTTGGTTATCTTTAGAATGACTCTCAGACTACAATAGTCTTGAGTTTGCTATGATGAAAACTACACTTGGTGATCACTAGACCTTGTCTTAGTATAACTGTAACTTGAATGAATCTTGTGGTGCAAGCCTTTTGATTTTTTTTTTTTTGAGATATATTTTTTTTGAGCAAACATATTATAAATAAACTTACTTGTCCTGAAATTAAAACTTTGAGAAAACAAAAGCAATCAGTCAATGATCGGAGTGAACTCTAGAGGGTTGTAATGTGGCTGGTGGTTAATGATTTGTGAAGGAAGAGATAATTGGGCTCAAAGAGGTGTTTGATGATTGATGGGACAAATGATTTGGTGATGTAACTTGGCTAATGGGTGATGATTTATGAAGGAAATGGTTTTTAGGCTCAAAGGAGTGTTTGAGATTTTATTGAGTGCCTCATGGTTGGATGGACTTGTTTAGGATTGTAATGTGGCTAAGGGTTTATGGAGGATAGGATATTGAGGCCAAAAGAAGTGTTTGAGGTTTATTTTAGACAAGGATCTCTTTATGCTTTAATAGTGTGAAGCAACAGCTCACGACTTTTACTACTTTTGTCTTTGTTTTTTCTAATTCGTTTTTTTTTTTGGGGATTTTTGAATCCACTTTTTTTTGACTTCACTCTTTTGTGATTTTTGTTTCTCTTTCTTTTGAGCTGAGTGAGCAGATAAAAGTGATACACTATCTTTGATGTAGAATTGATCCTTGTCTAGGGTGATTGAAAGGTTTTTGGATTTTTGGCTTAAGGTGGGTGGCAAAGGATTTTTGAAGGTATGGAAAGATGGTTCAACTTCATTTCACGTCATGATTGCTCGTTTTCTCAAAAATTAACTTAAGGACAATAATTTACTTATTTACAAAATATTTGCTCTTTTTCTTTATTTCTCCTTTTTTTTATGCCCTAATTTTGTTAGGCCGCTCTTACGAGTTTTCAACCTAACAGGCCTTTTTGAATTTATATTTTTTTGTAAAGGACTTGCACCAAGGGAATACAACGTTGACAAGGTATTTTATAGATCACACATTTGCCCCAGTATGGAGGGCCTAAAGTGTTATTTCACTAGGGGAACCAACCAGAAACGTCAACTATGTACTGATGTGGGGAGTATGTACTTTATGGGTGGTCGGGGTGGGATTAGACTTGGACGGGGGTAATGACAAGGTAGGGATATTAACTGACTCAAACAAGAATGAAGACACATGTTACACACAAGTTACTATACAAATGCTTCGTAGAGAGTTAACATTAGTTAAAGCATGAAAGAAATTTTTGACAGACCATTTCGGTCATTTATCATGGGATGCAGCACTTTGTTAGAAAAAATGTGAATGAGCTGCTAATTTAAAAAATTGAGTGCCTTGAAACACCTTGAGCTTGCAACGAAGTATGGCTGAACTTTTTTTAAAAAGAATTATTTATCTCACAAGAATGCCTCACCTCTCATCACAATCTTTCTCTCAAAATTATGTTTTTCGTTTTTATAATGCATGATGTAAGTATGCAAATGAATGAATGCGCATGAAATGAGAATGCGAATGAACGTATGTGGAATGCGAATGTGATGTATGTGTATGAAATGATAATATATGATTTCATTCGTCATGTCGGGGAATTATAAACTTTTCATTGGAGAGTAAAGTACAAAATTTAATTTTGACTTCAGCGTGCACGACTTCTCTCCAAAGTAAAGATTTAAATTCCCTGACGGTCATAAAAGTGCATGCAACAGTAGATGTTTATTTGTTGTATGCATGTGGTATATTTTCTAAAAAAGTAGTAAAAAAATGATTTTTGATTTTTGACTTTTTGATTTTTTAATTTTTTTTGGATAAAAGACGGTATGCATTAATGTTCGTTTGAATGCAAGGGTATAAAGCTCCTTTGTGACCCTAGACGGGTACCGTATGGAGTGGGTCTAAGGTTTCTTTTATAGTGGACCTCACAAGGATGGTTCTAAAGAATCCTACACATGGTTCCTAGAGCCAAGGACCCCAGTCAAGAACACTGACCCCAACAATAGGCAAGCTATTAGAAGGGATAGCATCCTCAAAAGGAATCAAACTCTAGGTGAGATTTTCGTGACCATCCAACGAGGCGCACGTCCATGAGCCATCACTACACAATCTCGTTCTAACTTAGGTTTATGCTCGAGTCCGGGTAGAGGACTTTTCTCACGTGCGTGAAGTGTTGAAGTGCAGTGTGTGTAGGAGCAATTTAAAATAAACCAAAAGCTGCAAAACAAACAAACATATATACAAATATTGTCGTCTATCCTAGGGTTTTACACAAATAAATAACATAATTATGCAAAAGAAAATAAATAAATATAAGGGTAGAAATTAAATTAATCCTATAACTAATTAGACTAGGTTTTGACTCTCTAAAAATAATTAAGTCCCCAGTGGAGTCGCCAGCTGTAGCGACCGAAAAATCCGGGAAAGGATTCTTCGAAAGTTCGAAAGGAAGTCGCCACCAAATTTTAGTTTAAGGGCAAATTCGGAAAATCCCTTTATGTTTAGGACAAGGCATTGTTAGGGTTCGGGAGTCGTTATGTGTGGGGAAGGTATTAGCACCCCACGACATCCATTGTCTAATTAATTTAAGATTTATTTAATTATTACCCTTTTATTTGTAGAGAAAAAGACTTATTTAAATTTTGGTTTTTTTGTGCTTGACAAGAGTTTGAGTCTTGCTCCTACGTACCTCCGGATGCAATGGAGGAATCAAAGCTACGTAGTTCTTCCTGAAAAAGTTTGTGGGTTGGTGTTTTTTAGTGTAGGGGTCCTAGGATTCCTTGAACTGTACAGCTCACTGATTCCTAGGACGCTGACTAACCCGATTGTACAACCGACTTAGTCCCCTACTTTTCGAAAATAATTTTAGAGTTTTTGAAAGAAAGTGGTTTGGTGTGAGGTGGGTCTGTTTTAGAATAAGTATTCTAGAACTCCTGAACTGTACAGCTCATTAGTTCTAGAACGCTGACTAACCCGGTTGTACAACCGACTTAGCCGTTTATTTTTTAGAAAAATAGTTTACTCGTATTTATTAAGTTTGCAGGGTTCTTTGCTGTATACAGCTCATTGGCCCTAAAATAATGACTAACCCGGTTGTACAACCGACTTAGCCGTTTGTTTTTAGAAAAATAGTTTATTCCTATTTGTTAGGTTTGTAGGGTTCCGAATATGCATGACTCATTGGCCCTAAGATAATGACTAACCCGGTTGTACAACCGACTTAGCCGTTTGTTTTTAAAAAAATAGTTTATTCCTATTTGTTAGGTTTTGGCCCTAAAATACTGACTAACCCGGTTGTACAACCGACTTAGTCTTTTATTTGATTTTTGGATAGAAAAATATTTAATTATTTTCGGTTATTATCTTTTAGGAGAGTAGGAAAGATAAATCGTAACCTTCTATAATTCGATTGCCGTCAAACGTCAACACCAAGCTCTGAGTAACTAATGTCAGGGGCTTTACCCTAGTGAACATGGTAGCTACGGGTTACGATTTATGCATTTTTACGGTCTCTACCAATCAATCAATTTAATTAATTATTAATTACACGATCTTTTGATTTCCTTCCATTGTTATACTTCTAAACTTTCTTGGATATCCATAATTAGAGCCATCGTCCTTTTATCATAACTCAATGAAAACCAAACTAATTTCCATAATAAAATAACATCAAACGAGAAGAAAATCACGTGACAAAGAAATAGGAACTTCCCAAGGGTTCATCAAATCATCATGGATCATTCACAAAAGGAAATACTAGCACATGAATTTTAAGTTGCAATGACTAAAAAAAAATGGAAGAATGAAAAGTGAATACACGAAATCAAGTGAAGAGCAAGAGAAAACCAAAGCAAGTGAAGGAGAGCAAAGAAAAAGCGCTATTGTTTCCGTTGCTTGAAACACGAAATCGAAACTATGTGTTTAGTGGATTAGGATTACGACTTTGAACCCTAATCCTTGTTTAGGTGATTTTTTTGCGAGTGTTGTTGTCCCCTTTTAGATTGTGGATTATTTGTCATTTTATAGGTAAAAATTAGGTCATTAGCATTAATAATGTTTTGACTGGGCTTTTGCGAGATCGATAATGTGGGCTTCTTTGAGCGGTCTTGGAGAGCAAGAAACAGACCTCGAGAGAGATTGCGATGTTTGCTCCTTTATTTAATTTTCATTTTTTATATTTTTTTTGTATTTTAGAGATTGGGACATTTTGGATACTCCTAAATTGTAATAAAAATTAAATTAGCTCTTTTGACGCTTTTACTCAAAATAAATTAAACGACTAAAACAACAAAAAAAGAGGACGGACAAAATTGGGGTATAACAGTACCTTTGGGGTGAGGGCCGGCAGATTTTTGGGCTTTCACCTAACTGAAAGAGGGATCGAAGCAAACCCTGAGAAGTGTAGAGGCGATCGCATGAGGCCGCGTGCGAGACCAAAAAAAGAAATCCAACGGTGAAGCGGGATGGTAGTTGCTCTATCCGATTCATACCAAAAGCGATGCGCAAGTCGCTTCCGCTTTGTTCGGACTCCTGAAGAAAGACATAGATTTTGAGTGGACCGACCAATGCCAGCGAGCATTGGAGGAATTGAAAGAAGCATTGACTAACCCGCCAATTATGACCAAGCGCTGCCGCGAAACATCTTGTATTTATACTTGGCGATAGCGAAGAAGTTTTGAGTCTTTGTGTTAGTCGGGAAAGCGACCTAAAGCGAGAATCCGGTCTACTTCATCGGTAGGTGCTGCAAGGACCCGAAGTGAGATATCGAGAAAATAGAAAAATTTGCCCTTGCACTTCTAGTGGTGCGCTCGAAGATTAAGACCCTACTTTGTGGCCCACTGTGTCGTGGTAAGGACCGATCACCAATCAGCAAGTCCTTCATCGGCCGGACACTGGCGGGACGGATGATAAAGTGGGCGATGAGCTCGGCCGAATTTGGGATTAAGTTTGAATCGATCGCGCGCAAAGCGCAGTCTTTGGCGACTTTATAGCGGAGATGACCCCGATCCCGGAGGATCAAGCTCAAACGACACGGATCTTGCATGTAGATGGGTCGTCAATAGCAAAGGAAGTGGAAGCGAGCCTAATATTAGAAAATTGAGAGGGCCTTGCCGTGGAGGTTTCATTGACTTTTTGCGTTCCACACATCGAACAACCGGCCGAGTATGAGGCGCGCATACCGGTAACTGCGGCTCGCTAGGGATTTTAATGTCGGCCGGGTTGAACTCGGATCGGACTCCTTACTTGTTGTCTCGCAGATCAAAGACTTATACGATGCCAAGGATGACGTCTTTGAAAAGTTATCCGCCGAGTAAGAGAGCCGCTCAGCGATTCGACCAAGCGAAGTGGTACACGTACCTCGGACCGAAAACGTTCGAGCGGATATTCTATCAAAACTTGCAAGTACCAAAACTCCGGGGAATCACAGAAGTTTGATTCAGGAGACCCTGAATCGACCGAGTGTGTCAACCAAGCCAAGCCAACCGTCGGCCGTTCTTTGTGTCAATCCATTCGATTGGATCGCCCCTATTCTAAGGTACATCGTTGAGGGGAAGAACAGAAAGCGACGTAGCGGCGAAATTGGTCAGGCTCAGGGCGACCAAGTATTCAGTAATAGAAGGGAAATTATACAGAAGAGGATTCTCGTCCCCATTGTTAAGATGTCTTACGTCGGTCGAAGCCGACCATGTGTTGAGAGATATTCATGAAGGTGTTTGTGGTAGCCACCAAGGTGCACGTTCCATAGCTAAGAAAGCTCTCAGGGCCGGCTATTACTAGCCGACCATGGACGAGGATGCTAAGAAGCTCGTTCAGAAATGCAAAAAGTGTCAAGTACATGCTGATGTCCACATTGCACCTTCTTCAGAATTACAAAGTCTTGTCTCACCTTGGCCGTTCGCCTGGTGGGGCATGGATCTGCTGGGCCCATTTCCACCTGCTCCAGGCTAGTTCAAGTTCTTGATTGTGGCAGTAGACTACTTTACGAAGTGGATCGAGGCCGAGCCTCTTGCAACGATCACATCGGCAAAAGTAAGCAAGTTCTTCGGTCGGTGTGTGCTAGCAGCGTTTTGGCGCCCCGCGGCAATTGATAAGCGACAAGCGGTACCGGTTCGCGAGATAAAAGATTTAGAGAAATGTTGGCCGACTTAGGTGTTAAGCAGCCGGTTCACCTCGGTCGAGCATCCATGACGAACGACCAAAGTGACGGCGGCTAACGAGTTATCTGCGTGGTTTGAAACGTAAGAGGCGGACGAAGCAAAAAGGAATCTGGTCGAGGAGCTACGATCCGTTCTTTGGGCGTCTGGGGCGACCCTCATTCATCGGCCGAGTCGCCCGAGGGCTTGTGTATGGGGCGATCTTTGTTATACCCATAGAAATGGGGAGCTAAATTGGAGGACTTCAAACCCCTACCATGGCGAAACGGCCACAGGCGTCGAGAAGAATTGGACTCGATTGAAGAGCTGCGCACTCAAGCATCACTTAGAGAACAACTAATCAAGCGGAAGGTCGCGACTAGATACAATGCTCGAGTTCGTAAGAGAGATTTCTCAATTGGGCAGCTCGTCTAAGGCGTCTTGACGTTGGAAACAAGAACGCCGGCAAGGAAAGCTCGCACCAAATTGGGAAGGTCCATACTGAGGTCGTCAAGAAGACCAAGCAAGGGGGCATATGAGTTGGAAACCATGGAAGGCGACTATCCCCAGAACATGGACGCAGAAAAACTTAGAAAGTATTATGTCTAAATGTAATGAACGACCGATTTATTAATGAAAGACAAAGCAGCGCTCTTTTCCCAATCGGGTTTTTTACGAGAGGCGACCTTTGAAAAATGGTTATTGTTTACTTTCTCGCAAAGAATGTGTGCCCGCCGCTCAAGAATGCTCACGGCGAGTAGAAGCGATCGAAGAATCGTCAAACACGGATCGTCGAAACGATCTAAATCGAGAGCCATCGAAAATGGCCCAAGGGTTAAATAACCCGCAAGCTTCAGGTCGTCGAAACGATCTGCAGCGTGTGCCACCGAGCCGGCACAAACAGCGGTCACCGAGTTGACTCGAACGAGCGCCATCGAAAATGGCCCACGGGTTAAGTAATAACCCATCATAATAGGCCGTTGAAACGACCTACCTCGAGAGATCATCGAAATGATCCCAACCGGTGCCATCGAAATGGCCCAATCGAGTGCCATCGAAATGGCCCAATCGAAGGTCGCCGAGCCGACCGGGTGCCCCGTTGGATTACTCTTATCTTTCACGAGTGCTTTCGAAATGGCACAAAACGGTCGTCGAGCGGCCTACAAGTTCGAAAACTTAGACGAATAAACGTACAAGATGGGTAGACGTAACAAGGCGAATTCAAGTAAACGAAATAAAAGACAAGTTAAAATGTCATTACAAAATAGAAACACCCGGTCGAAATCGAGCGTTCAAATATCTCACTGCTCGAAGGCAGCTTATAAATTGTTGTGCCCGAAGGCAAGTTAAACTATTACAAAAATTTCTCCGCTCGCAGGCGGGCTTCAAAAGAGGATCGAGCTAGGGCGAACGACATTGCCCTGATCGTCAAGTTCCTCGGGCTGCACAATCTTGCTGTTCTCGACATAGTGGTCAGGCTTTATCAGGTTGTCATCGAAGTTGATGCTCAAGTCTGAGTTCAGCACCCGCACCTGACCTAGAGCATTGTAGAACTGCTCGATCGCCGCACCCTTAGCCATCTGGGCTACCTTCCGAACTTGCGCCTCCAGCTCAGCCCTCTGGGTCCCCCATTCGGCCTTTTCTTTCTCCAAAACTTCGAGGTCGGTCTTCAAATTTGTTACTTGAGCTTGGAGTTCCTTGTTCTCTTCGACGACTTGGCTTGGGTGCGTCTTGGCCCGTTGCATAGCGTCCTTCTTGGACTTAGCTAGTTTCTCCAGCTTTTGCTGCGCCTCCGCCAAGGCCTTATCCTTCTCAGCCCGCGCTGCTGCAAACAAAGATGGTCAAAGTCGGTCGAATGTAAACGAAAACGCGACGGGTAAAAAGAATAAAATACCTTCAGCTTCGTCCGCCAGCTCTTGCATGATTTTGTCCATCCCCATGCAAAGGGAAGCACAAACCTGCTTGCGTTTTTTCTTGAATCGCTCGAATTCGACCGGCCCTAAATCCTCGAGTGAAAGAATGGGGATGTCGTCCTTAGCAAGATCCAAGTCTCGCTTATCAAACTTGGTCCGCTTGGCAGAGGGGTCATCGTCGTGAGGGGGCGACCGGACTTTGGAAACCGGTTTTTTCCCTTGGCTTTTGGGGGTGGGAGGCACCTTCGACGACCCCTCGAGATCGACCACGTTCCGTGACGGCGGCCGGGAGGCGCTGCTCTTAGGAGGATTCAGGACTTTCTCGAGCTCGGCCCAGTTCTTACCCGCCATTCTCCCTGCAAAAAAGAATAATTCAAGAGTTAGATAGAGCGAGCAATATTCGAAATTCAAAGATGAAGTCCAAAGGCGAACCAATCTCGGCTTGAAGAGCTCGACCCACGAGCGAGGACAAAGGGGCGGCAAGGCGGTCGCCGCCCTTAGGATGCTGGGGCATCATGCCCGCGAGTCTTGATCATCTCCAGAGACTCCAAGTCGGCCGCACCCAAATCCTTAACAGAATAAATATAGTCGCCCGGCCGCCTGAAAAAGTGAGCTTCATTCCACATGATTGGGAAGTAAGGGGGACCGAGCAACCCGTCGGGCTGGATCTCAGAAATAGCCATGCCGGCCTCCTTATTTGGGACGACCCAGAAATATTGGCTTTTCCAGGCCGCGCCCAACGACTCTTGATACGCTTTGAAGTACCGGTGCTGGGTCTTCTGAGTCTTGAAGGAGACCTGCTCCCTCTTTTCCTTATTGGCTTTCTCTCTCAGCCAGCTCAGCTCGAAAATAGCGAAAAATAACTGGACCGACACTGGCCGGCCGAGCAAAGTCAGAAGCACTTCGAATGTTTTCAAAAACGCCCACGCGTTTGGATGGAGTTGAGAAGGGGCGACCCCGATATAGCGGAGAACGTCGCGCTGAAACTCGGTGAAGGGTGGGGTGATGTTCATCCGCTCGAACACGATCCGATGCATCGTGAACTTCAGATTGTCAGAATAGGTCGCGATGTCTTCTCCGTCTTTCATGCCTCTTACCCTCCAGCCCGGTAATTTCCTGAAGTGAAGCTGCAGCTCGGGCAGGGCCCAATGGCCGACCGTGAGAATACTCCTATTAGAACGAAGAGTGTCTGACACCCAAGACATGTCAGATCGGTCCCGGGCTATATCGGGCAGAACGTCCTCTACTCCATCGTTCGACCCTCCGTCATGTTCGCCCCCTGGCCAGAGGAACTCGCCACAGGATGAACCACAACCTCCTCAGTAGCTTCTTCGGCTCGGTCTCCCTCGACCTCGACCACCTCTTCATCCTCGGCTGGGATGGCACTCTGCACCTCGTCATCCTCTATGACCACCTCTTCATCTCCACTCGCGGCGCGAGGAATGGCATTTTCTGGCGGTGGATCGCTATTCGACCGAACAGCAGAACGGGCAGACTTGGAGTCAGAGCTCCCCAAGCTAGCTGACCCCTTGCTGGAAAGGCTAGAGGAGCTCGCGCTCGAGCTCGAGCCACTCGAAGAATCGAGCTCGCCGCTCAAGAGGCGACTTAGATCTCTCCTCGTGGGAAGTAGCCTCGGACGGCCTCGTCATGTGTTCGGCAAGAGAATGTGAAGACTTTCGGGGATGCGAGCGATCTGTTTCAACCGTGGCATGTAACACCCGTGATAAGGGGATCGAAGTCGTCGGTCGAGCGTTGCTGCTCGTGAGAGGGGCGACTTGGTCGTCGATCCCTGCACTGCAGCACCCCTATCACGGCGTAGAGTTGTGCATTCGAAAGGAAATATTGCAGAAAGAAAAAGATCTGAGAAAAGTATCGGCCCGTACCTTAAAAAAGTTGGATCGCTCGCGAAAACAAAGACGATCAATACGAGATCAGCTACAGATACAGGTCGGCGGCGGACAAATCGGTCGCTGGCAGAGAAAATCGTGAAAGTGTGAGGAATAGTCTTCACTGAAGGGGTATTTATAGTGCGGACCCAAGGCACGAAAGGGGACCGGGAGACGAAGCGTCGCAACGTTTCACCTTCTCACCAATAGCTGTCTTTAGACAACCTCAGAAACACCAAACGTCATGTCATAAATGTCAGTAGACCAACCGTCGCGTCAGCACGACCGGTGGTTGGCGAACGGTCGAAACCATCCAATCAAGAGAGTAAACGGCCGCGTCCGTCCCATCACTTGAAAAATATCCAAAGCAACGTCACTCCTGGGGGCAGCGATTCAAGCCTCAGCCCGCTCTTAAGCGACCTAGGCTTGGGGGCAAGCTGTTCTGGGTGTATCGCAATTACAAGAACTACCAGCGGCAATTGGGGGCCGCCCGCCCCACCAACGTAACCGCCCAAACACGCCGCTTGGACCGCGATTCGCATGGCCGCCGAAATCTTCGCTAACGGTCGGCACTCTACAGTATATATATGCCATTCGCACATGGCATCAGGTACGTTCTCTTACCTTGTGTTATCTGCCCGAGCGACTACTCACTTGATCGTCAGAGTGTCATTGCAGGTACCACCCAAGGTGTTCAGCGTGAAGCCAGGACCGGTCCTTCCCCATATTCAACGACCGGCCCAGTCAGCAGGACAACAATAACTTCAACACTTCATTGGTCAGGTACGATCAAGGAGTTAACAAAAATTCAAAGAGACTTTTTGTGGGGGTCACGGGAGGAGGAAAGAAAGATTTGTTGGGTTTCCTGGGAAGATACTTGTAGACCCAAGAAGGAGGGAGGGTTATGAGTCAAGAATTTAGAAGCCTTTAATATTTCCTTGCTTGCAAAATGGAAATGGCGGTGTCTTCAAGAATCAAATGGTTTGTGGAAGGAGGTCTTATCCTTTAGATATGACATTTTAATATATATCATCGGTATCTTGTGGTTATGGCAGAGTTTGGGGTTCAAAGGATTCCATTTGGTGGAGGGATTTGATGTTGTTAGGAAAGGAATTGACACCAAATCAGAATTTTTTTCAACAAACTGTGGCTTGCGCTCCCGGTGATGGGCGTTCCACTCTCTTTTGGCACAACAAATGGCTTGGACTCGAGCCACTAAATAGCTTTCCGAATTTGTATGCAATCTCATCACAAAAAAAAATGAGGTAGTCTGAATGAAGTGGTTTAAACTCTTTGAACAAGAGGCAGTACACTCTTTGACTACTATCCTTTTTGATGTTCCATTGATAGAAGGAAGACACGACATTTGGAAGTGGATTGTTGATAAGCATAATGTATTCACAGTACGTTTATGCTATTTTTATATCTTGAGTTTGTTAGATCACACTCCTTTGAGCGGGGACATATTATCCACTTTGTCAATTATTTGGAAAGCTGTTGTTCCCTCCAAAGTAGCCTTGTTTTGTTGGCAATTACTTTTAAACAGCTTACCAACCAAGGACAATCTCATTAGAAGGCAGGTGGTTATTACTAATAGTAGGTGCCCCTTATGCGCCACTCAGGATGAATCTGTTAATCACATGTTTTTCTATTGCGCCTTTTCCACGGGTGTTTTGAAAGAAGTACTAAGTTGGTTGAGAATTTTTGATGATCTAGACTTCCATGGGTCTCAGCACATTCATATTTATTTGGATCATATTTCGCATCTCAACATCATGAAAAATCTGCAATTAGTCTTTTGGATGACAACAATGTGGTTGATTTGGAGTGAACGAAATATTGTTATTTTTAAAGGGGTGTAGCCGGGATCCCTATTGTAGTTCATAAATAAAATATATATCTTGGGGTTGGTATATTGGTAAAGGTGTTGTAGATGATGCTTTAATTTCTAGTTGGTGGACTTCTCCACTATCTTGTATTAAGGCTGAAATCAGTAGCAGCTAAACTCATGTAATTAGGTTGAAGTCTTTTCTACTCATACACAATACACACACACTATTTTGATAATAAAAAGAGCTTAAAAAAGCTAAAATGGGTTGATATTATTGACAAGAAAATAACATTTTCAACTTGTGATAAAATTTAATGCCAAGCGCATTGAATATGTAGTTTCTCATTGTGGAGAAGAAGGTAATTAACAAACTTTTCTACAATGTCAAGAATATCACTAAGCATAGCTTTGAAAACACTTCTTGACTCACTTTGCCCAGGTCAAATCTTTATGATATATACTTATATAATACTATCAATTTACTAATAATTCAAAACTTCAACTTCACAGTAAAGCAAAATAAAAAATCACCATAAAAATGATATCTCCAAATCATAAAAACAAAAGTTGCTAAACTTAAAACAAATTAAAAAACAGGAGGCAATTTCTTCAAATGTCCTACCCTTCTATAATATCATCTCCATCAAATTCTGCCCAAGTTAAAACTTTTAAAAAAATTGAAACACGTAGACTTTAGGTGAGTTGACTAGTAATTTTAGGTGAGTGAAACTTTTGATTTAAAGCAAAAACATTTCTTTTTGTGAGTAACCACGATTAGCAACCAAAAAATGTTGAATTCGGCAAAAAAAAAAAAACGCGGTTTTAACAACCTTGATCCCAAAAACAACTTCAATACAAATATCAAAAGGTCTAATACTTTTACAGTACTCGCATATTTAGCCTGATTACCATTTAAGAACTGTTTTCACTCTCACAAGCATTCATTCATTTTGTTACATTCATATATCATAATAATTAACAGAAAACAATGTCATCATAACCATCACAAAGTATGCTAGAACCTACATACTATCTACATGAACACAATTCCTAATGGCATTGGTATTCAGGAGTGCACCTGATAAGTGCCTATACAATTTGAAAGAAAAACATGTTCAAAATAAGAGAAGACACAAAATGAAACAACATAGAAGAAAGATAGAAACCCTGTTTAGAGACTTGTCAATCTGCATCTCCTGCCTTCTCATTCTAGGACTTGTACTTCCATTATTATGAGGAAGAGGAGGAGGAGGGTAAGGAAACAAGTTTGCATCCGAGACCCCAAAAATCCTTGTCAACACCATCTCCCCAAACATACCAATCACAGGATTAAAGAAACTAGTCATAGCAGCACCCCCAAGATAAGGTAATCCATTGCCACCACCACTAATACCATAACCTCCATAAAGTTGAGGAGGGAAGTAATGTTGATAATGAAATGGCCGCGATTGTGATTGGAAATAACTCGGATGGAATTGCTCCCGTGGCGTGATTGTGATTTGAATTTGATGCTCGATTAGAAGAAGTTAAGATCGCAGCATTCAAGTTGTAAGGAGGTGGCCTATGAGGTATTCCCAGACCCATCTGGATTTTCTTCGATTCACTTTCTGAATTAGATTTTCCACGGCCATAAAGAGGAACTAATGAAGTCTGGGAGATCTCGGCTTTACAAACCGGACATGTTTGCTGTTGATCCGGTTCAACAACAGAAGAGCTTTGGACATTAAGCCACTTGTAAATGCATGGCCAACAGTACAAGTGACCACAGAGAGTAACTACCGGTTCGTTTGCTGATTCCAAGCAAATATTGCAATCAAAGCAACCATTTTCACTGCTACAGATTGCTGTCTCTATTGTAGTGGATTTCAATTTTTGCTTTATCGAGACTTCCTCATTAGAACCAAAGTATGTAGACTCCATTAAATTGAAATATTCCCTGTTACATAATTCAAAAATGAGAAAGCACCAATTATTTTAGACAATTAGATCAGAGATTCAGATGACAAATATAATTTCAGAAACCTACAATTTATGATGTTGAGTAGTTTTTCTATTTACTACTACTTTTTAGGGAAAATAGAAAAATATACCATAAACCTGGAATTTTATGATAATGTACCAATTTGAGCTACTACTATTTGGGGTTACAAATGACAAATCAAATTTCCTTACTCAGATATGCCAAAAGGTCCCTTTAGAATCAAAATCACATAATATTAACAGATTTGGAATTCTTAACAACCGTTCATTTTTATGCATATGATGATGAAGTCAACAAATCCTTACATATTCAAAATAATTTTTTAACAATTCATCGCTACCCCACCTAAAAGACAAAACATACATACTTTTTGTTTTCACAATTATTCATCACAGTTACACAAATTGAACAAAGGAATTTCAGGTTTAGCCCTAAAAAACAACACAGATTGAAAATAAATCCTAAACCTAAAACGTTACACCAGATGAAAATCCAATGCATGAAAACAATTTACTACTAGGAATATCAAGAAACAAGACGTGATGCCCATGTAAAAAAAATTCAATTTTGTATCCTACCCAGAAGACATAAGAAAAATAAATGCATCACAATAAGAAAAAGCACAAACCAATGAATAAGAAAATGCATACCTTTGCAAATTAAGAGAAGGCAATGGATTAGAGAGGAAAAGAAAATGAAAATAGAAGGAAAAAGGGGAATCGGGTGTGAGAGAATTGGGTTGAGAAGGAAGCAATGGAGGAGAGCGAAATGTGGAAGAAGATGATTCTGTTGTTTTGTTGGGGAAAAGAATATGAGTGGAGATGTGGTGGTGCCACCATGTTAAGTTATGTTATGTTATCTCTTCATTAAAAAACAAAACCACCTTTGTCGGAAATCTATATAACTAACAAATGAGAATAACTTTGATAAATAAAAAAAAAAAACAATCGAGAATAACCTCATTAATTTTTTTAACACATGACACTCTAATATCATTTAGGTAATTAATGCTTTTTTTACGTGCTTTAGGCAATTAATGCTAGCTCCAAATAAATTATAAAATAATTTTTAATATATTTCTATTATTTTTGTCAAAAAAAATATATTTCTATTATTTTTAAATATATTTCACTCAATAATGATTTAAATGTGTAACATTCCAAATTGTTTATGAGAATTAAATGAAAAAAAACATTTTATTTTAAATTACAACTCTCCAAAAAAATATGGCTATAAATAGCCAAGGTTAGGTGATGGTTTGATTCACTCTCCACACCATCACCTCATCTTCAATTAACATTGTTTTGTGTTTCATGGTTCTTTTCACTTTTCTTGGAAAGATCTTCTTAACCATTTGGATATTTCATGTTGAAGGAGGTGAATACCATTGCTATTAGGGGATATATGAGTTTTTCTTTCTATAATTTCATCTTATTGCTATTAGTTATATGAGGTTTTCTTTTTATGTTATCAATTTTTAAACTCTACCCATTAAAATGCAAATTGATTTTTGCGTTTTTTGAATTTTTCCTATTTCTTTGGGGTTGAAAAGTTAAGTTATTTCTACATGAATTTTAATTTTTTTTTTTTTTTTTTAGATAAGCAATGATTCATATAAAGGAGCACAAGGTGTGCCCAACCACTTACAAGGGAAGGGGAGGGCCTCTCAAAACCTCCCGAGCCAAAACCCATAGGGAAAAAGACTCGAGGAGGAAAAGAAGTACCCGCACGCAGAAAACGCATATGTGATGGGAAAAGTATCCTAGCCCAACGCTTCTCCCCTACTAAAATTATCCACAAAGAGACACACAGCGTTTAAATGGTTTACAACATAGAATAATGACCCAATGCAATCTGTACTAATCGCCCAAGTCATCAAACATTCCTCCCCGCTTGCCTTGAACCAACTCCACGCAATCTCCTTGATTCCATCTATTAGACCCGTATGGACACCTCCTCCTCGTTGAAAATAACATTATTTCGAGCCGACCATAATTTCCAAATAACCGCCATCCATATAAGATGCTTGACCCCTCTTTGACGCTTCCCTTCACTAATTTCCCAAACTCCACAAAATGAGATACAATATTACCCAGTATCACTGTTGCTTTTCCAAGCCACCCGAACACATTCCTCCATACTTCTTTGGCAACATCGCATTCCAAAAACAAATGGTCCACAGACTCATCGGCTTGGCAACATAATACACAGCTGCAATCAGTTTGTGTTGGCAGAATTCCTCTTCTAAACAACGCGCGCCGTGTAGCAATACGCCTCAGGATGACTCGCCACGCAAAAATCTGCACTTTGGATGGCACATCATTTTTCCACACCTTGTTACATGCAAAGCAGTTAGCCTCATCATCATATCGCCAGCCCTCGCAGAGAAAAATTCGACAGTACAACATAACATTTCTTTACCGTGTAACCCGTCATCGCGTCCGGTAACCAAATCCACCTATCCGCGCGCCGTAGAGAGAGCGAGAATTGCCGATTCTTTGTAGCGCGCTCAACCAAAGCAAAGAATCGCAGACTGCGCAAAGAAAATTCTCGCACACCGCCCCACGACCAGCTCCACCCACCGTCCGACCACGATCCGAACTCCTCCACCGTCGCGATCCTTCTTGCTGCGGCAGATTAAAGACATCCGGAAATAAGTCCGCCAATCGGTCCTCCCTATCCAATTATCCTTCCAAAACCTCGCCAAATTACCTTTGCCAATTTTAATTTTAACCACTTCATTAAACCAATTTTCTTGCAGCCCAATATCCTCACCAAGTAAACATAAATCCCGCCACCATAGTGATTTTTTCTCCCACCCTCTTCTATACTCAATACTATCCGGCCATCTCCCATTAACTCCATACTTTTCTACCAAAACCGTTTTCCATATGGGATTGTTTTCCTCAACCAAAATTCTCCATCGTCATTTTGTTAGTAGGGCCACATTGAATGCTTCTAGATTTTTTACCCCCAATCCCCCCTTCTCTTTGGGTAGACAAATGATTTCCCATTTCACCCATGCCAATTTTTTATTCTCCTCATCTCCCCCCCAAAGGAACCTTCTTTGAATCTTCGTGATCTCCGTGATGACCTTCTTAGGTGCTTTATAGAACGAGAAGAAATACAATGGAAGAGCTGCAAGAACCGAGTTTATGAGTGTTACCCGGCCCCCGATAGATAATTGCCGACTTTTCCAATTATTTAATCTTGCCTTGATTGCTTCAATAATTGGTTGCCACGCACTCATTCTTCTTGGATTCGCACTCCACAGGATCCCCAAAAATTTAAAGGGGGCAGATCCCACTTTGCAAGCCAAAAACTGAGATATTCCATCCATGGCTCTCTCATCAATATTCAAGCCAAATACATTACTTTTTGCAAAGTTTACCTTTAAGCCAGATACCAACTCAAAACTTCTTAATAATGCTTTCCAACACCAGATACTTTTATCACCACCATCACATAAAAAGATTGTGTCATCTGCAAATTGCAAAAGCTCAACTGATAACGAATTATTAATGCTAAATCCCTTTAGATTATTTGTTTCGACACCTTTCCTTACAAGGCCCGCCAACCCTTCTGCCCCTATCAAAAACAAAAAAGGAGCAAGCGGGTCCCCTTGCTTTAACCCCTTTTGTGCCACAAATTCCTCCGTTGGGCTGCCATTAACCAAAACGGATATTGAGTTAGACGACATGCATGTCCACATCCATTTTCTCCACAGTTCTCCAAACCCCATCCTCCCTAACATATAGTCCAGGTATGCCCAGCTCACTGAGTCATATGCCTTTTCAAAATCTGCTTTCATAACCACACATTTTTGCTTTTTTCTCTTAGCCAAGTCCATAATCTCATTAACGACCACCACCCCATCAAGTATATTTCTACCTGCTAGAAACGCATTTTGACAGTCCGATATTACCCCTTTCAAGACCCTTTTCAATCTTCCCGCTAACACTTTCGCCAACATCTTGTATAGGCACCCAATTAGGGCGATGGGCCTATATTCCCCAAGGCCTTGTGGACTGTTGTTCTTAGGGATTAATGCAAGGAAGGAAGCACTAATCGCCTTTGGTAGTCTCGCACTCGAGTAGAATTCCTCAAAGAAATTCAAAGACTTACGTACTAACAAGGTCCCAAAGACTTCTTTATAAAGTTGAAATTAAACCCATCCAGGTCTGGACTTTTATTTCCATCACACTCCCATACAACCTCCTTTATCTCTTCCATGGAAAACGGTTCCGTTAATAATCCTTTGTCTGCCTCAGAAATCTGCCTAAAGTTCACCCCATCAAGGGTTGGCCTATTGTAATCCCCTTCTTTAAATTTTTCCTCAAAGTGCTTTTTCACCTCCCTTTTCACTTCCCCAACCCCTTCGATCCACTCCCCATTCACCATTAGTTTCATTAGCTGAGTTCTTCTCCGGTTACCTTTCATACACGCATGAAAGAACCGACTGTTAGAGTCACCTTCCGCAATCCACCTAACTCTTGCCTTTTGTGCAAGGAGACTTTCTTTAGCATGAAGCTCCTTCCAAAATTCATCTGTCAATCTATTTCTGCTTTCATCATCCACACCCCCACCACTCGTAGCCACCCTCTCTACTTCATTCAATTCTCGGATTATATTTTCTATCTTCAGATCTTTGTACCCAAACACCTCACGGTTCCACACCTTCAACTTTTCCTTCAGCAGTTTCAACTTTTCCTTTAAAACAAAAGATGCCTTCCCTCTCACCTGAAAAGAGTTCCAGCATCCTCTAACAAAGTCCAAAAAGTCCTCATGTTCAAGCCAGCAATTATTGACCCTGAACGGTTTTGGTCCCCAATTAACTGTAGAAGTAATCAACCATACTGGACAGTGATCCGATATCTCTCTGTCGCCTATCCATTGTGCACTCACATTCCACCTTGAAATCCACCCCTCTGTCAGTAATATTCTATCTAGTCTGCTTGCTCTACCGTCCACCCCAAAACAAGTGAACTTCTTACCCAGCACGGGCACATCAACTAACTCCATCTCCTCCATAAAAGACACAAATTCTCTTGCTTCGATGGAGTTGAAGCTAGACAAGCGACCACTTCTCTCTCGCCTACTAGCGATTCATCGCGATTAAAATCCCCGCAATGCACCACTCTCCACTTTCAAATCATCCTTTAAAATTCGCAAATTCTCCCAGTCTTCTTTTCCCATTCATATTGCAAGGGGAGTATACATTTACAAAGTAGCAAATATTACCTTGGACTTTAGCGCAGACTCCCACAAAATGTTCACCTGAGAACGAGAACATGACCTCCAAAAGATCAGCCCTCCAAATGCTTAGTAATCCTCCCGACATTCCATTCGCATTTTTACTCAACCAGTCGAAATCTTGATCACACCAAATACTTCCCACCGACCTTTTTGACAACTCACTACTCTTTGTTTCCTGTATCATGCAAAATTCTATCTTTTCACTTACTATCAGTTTCTTCAGACGCTTTCTCTTAGTGGCGCCCCCCCTCTCATATTAATAGTTGCAATCTTCATTTAGAACCATCTTTTTCCCCTTCTTCCCCTTTCGCATCTCGATCCCTAATTTCTAAGGACACGATTTCGCCGCGCATATTCCTCATCATCAACGCGCTTTCCCAGACACCCCCAAGTTTTCCTTGGCAAAACTCCATACCTTGTTAGCAATAGATAATTCATGATCAACCAAATACCTTTCATTACAAACCCGTATCTGGAATCACCCATCGAGACCTCTCCAACGGCTGCCCCATTCATATCACAACTGAATGACAAAGATAAGTTTGATCTGGGAGGGTTACGTGACACAACATGAATTTTTGAGCCTCCATTTGAACCGCTAGAAAGACTAGTGGATGAAATTAAATCCCTGGTTTCCTTATTAATAATTCCAACAAGCACCCCTTGATTCACTTCATTCTCTGACTCATAGTTGCTATTATTTGGCTCTCCATTGCTTTTACATTTCTTTTTATTTCTCCTTAGAGGTCCAAAAGAGTTGCTTATTGTAAGACCTTTTGATGCCTCATCCAGCATCTCATTCTGTACCATCTTGGGCCCATTTACCACTCCCTCCACAAACTTGTCCCTTACCACCTTGTGCACCCCTGAACTACTATCTCCAACCTCCACTATCTTCACAGAATTTTGCTTTATCAAGGGGACCAATTTTGATCCATGGTCCGACATTGGAGCTTCGTCTCCTACTATCCCTTCCACCTTCTTATTGTTCTCAATTACCACCTCTTCTTCAATCCTCCCAGCCACCCCGTCAATGCCAAACCCGACCCCAACAACAACCTGCTCTCCTCCACTAACCTCACGTGGATCCATTTCAGAATTTACATTCCTTTCTGACGAGCTTAATTTCTCCAATTCCATCAGCCCATTTACAGTTCTTTCAACATCCTCCTCTATACCCTCCTCATTTAGTTCATCGTTATTAAATAAAGGCAGCTCATCCTCTTCAGACTCGTCGGAATCACTCACGCCAAAATCATCTTTTCTATCGGGCACATATGCTGAAGATAAACCCTCCCAGTGCAGTGGCCCGCACCATTCTTCCAACACCTTGATGTTAAATATTGAGTCGTTTATATTAGCGTCCAACACCATATTACAAACATCATAGCCTCTTGTACGAATTAAGATCCTGGCAATATCCAAAGAGTTCTTTTTCCTGGTATTTTCATCCACGCCCATGAAAGTGCCAAATGGTCTGGCCACCTTCTCAAAAAATTCGTTGTTCCACGCATGAATCGGTATACCATGACACCGGACCCAAACCAATCTTTCATTGTCCACTTCATCAGGTTCCCACCTTCTGATATCTTCAAACTTCTCATTCACCCAATCCTCCGCATCATCAATTATTGCTTGTATTATTCCTTCCTCCGCTTCTTCTAAAAGAACCATGTTAGCCCCCATTGGGGTTGCCTTAATAGAAAACAGGCCTTGCATATTGAACCATTCTTGAATCATATGAGTACTTCCAGCATGTTTCACAATCCCCACAAACATCTTTCTTAATCCTTCCACCTCATCCGATGGCGCGGTATAGCATACCTCAGCCAAATTCTTCTTTCTAAAGTAGATTATCTTTTGATCATTTTGAGCATAATTTCCGTACCTATTAGTGCCACCGAATTTCTTTTGGAGTGGCTTTCTTCCAGCCCACCTTCCACGCAGAATACTATCCCCTGAGCCATTGAACCGGTTGGAATTTTCCTTGTTCCTCGGTCTGTTTGATTTGTCAACTAGCTTCTGCGCGTTTGCAGCGAGCTGATGCATGCCTCCCTGCCAAACTCCATATCTGTCACCGAGTTCAGCATTATTTCCCCCCTGACCTTTCGGTTTCCAAACCTGCCGATGCAACTTCTCTATTGGCCCAGTCTTTTTTACGTCGGCGTCCCTCTTCTCTTCCATCCTTTCTGCAAATAACCAAGCTCCATCAGATTTCATTCCACGTCGCTCTTCGTTTCTCGCTTCTGCTGAAGCTCCTCTATTGAACCTTGGAAGATTAACATGGAGCTTATCCGAACCAAAGATGATATTGTCTAGTTTCACTGCAAAAATCTGTGGCTCCTGCACTTCAATGAACCGCGCGAAACCGAAGCGTTTTCCCCATTTGTTTGTCTTTGGAGGTATGACCACCTCAACCACCTTCCCATACAAAGCAAAAGCCTTGAACATTTCCTTAGCGCCATGAGTTTCTGGAAAGTCAGAAAAATAGTATGAGATAGTGTCTTCAATACCACCTCTCCAACTTCCAGCAATGTCAATCCTTCTCTTGATGCCATTGAATCGTTTCTTCTTGTACTGGACAATCACTGAATTGGTTGAATACGTATTGATATCTTAATGGTAAAGTAACCACTCTTTGAATTAAGAGGAAATTGCAATCAATCAACACAAATTAACTTAACCATACATACATAAATACGTAGAAAATCAGCTTTGTATTCCTTGTATTGTTTGATAGTCAAAAGTCAAAAAAGCAAAACATACCTTATTTGGAAAAACACACACAAATCATGAGATGGTGGTGGCTTCCAATATATAAAAACACATTATACGGAAAGGAAACACACGCGAAAAGTTTATTCTTCTTCTTCTCCTCTTGAGAGAGAGTGTTCGATGGTGGCTTATCATGAGATGGTGGTGGCTTCCAATATATAAAAACACATTATACTGAAAGGAAACACACGCGAAAAGTTTATTCTTCTTCTTCTTCTTCTTCTCTTGAGAGAGAGTGATCGATGGTGGCTTCCAAGTTTCTTCTTCTTCTTCTTCTTCTTCTTCTCCTCCTCCTCCTCCTCCTCCTCCTCCTCCTCCTCCTCCTCCAATGGCAGAGGTAATCTACCCACCACCACCTTCCAACAACAGTTACCCACTCACACAACAACCACCACAACCACAACCATCAAAATATCACCTTATTGTGACCTTTTTTAAACCAACACAGTCAAACAACTTCACACGCAGTAATATGTAATATGTGTTTTAATATGTTATGTTCAATTAGTATTGTTGTTTCAATTTCTTGAGTAATATGTTGTGTTCAATTAGTAATGTTGTTTCAATTGCTTAAGTAATATGTTGTGTTTCCATATTACTGCATTACGCAGTAATATGTGTTTTAATATGTGGTGTTCAATTAGTAATGTTGTTTCAATTTCTTGTCACTACAAGAAAAGCTTATTTTACCCACCAGCAATTGTCACGCAGCTTATTCCGTCAGTAATTTGCCACGGATTTGCGACAGCATGTGTAAAAAGTAAGAGCGCGAAATTTCCCGCTTCTGTTTGCCACGGGTTTGCCACGGACATGTGAAAGGACAGAAATTTGCGACGGAGATGCCGTGGCAAGTCCGTGGCAACCCATTTATCAAAATAAAATACCCACGAGCCTACTAAAAATCAAAACGACGCTTCTCTCTCCCTAAAATAAACGCTTTCTGTCCCTAAAACAAACGCTCCTCGCGCCTCCACCACCTCAGTCTCCTCCTCCGATCTCAACCCTCCACCCTCCTCCGGCCTCCTCCGCCCTCCTCCATCGCTAATCGAGCTCTACGCCACCAACAGACGAACGTTCTCCCTCTTCCACTCTCCCTCTCCGTCGCGCCTCACCTCCATTGTTTCTCCACCGTTTCTCCTCCGACCTCCACCATTTTGCCGCCGCCGCTCCTCCTCTTCCCCACTTGTAGGTAATTTCTATTATCTTTTTTAATTTATCCCTAATTTCACTGATTAAAAAAACCCTAATGTAATGTTCTTAACCTTCTTTTTCTTTTGTTTTGATTTATGAAAGATTCTGAACGTTCTCCCTCTTTTTTTTGTTTTGAAGTGTTTAATGAATCTAAACTTGATCAGTTACCTGGTAGTTTAGCTATTGGTCTTGTTTCTAGATTTGTTGTGTTAGTTTGGGAAAGTGGAATTTGCTTTAGTTATTTGATAATTAATAATGAGGTTATTAGTTAAGGGTTTTGAATTTCTAATGTTGTTTTTGTTGGTGCTTGAAAGTTGAAACTAGAAGTGATGACAATGAGAGGAAACGATTTAACTTGGGAGTGTAGTTTCAGAACTTAGGAACTTTGTATGTGTGTTTTGTTTGGTGGAGTGAGTTTGTGTGTTGAAATTGTGCAACTTTGAATGAGGAATTCTTTTGCCTGGTCTTCAGAATCGCGTTTGTTGTGTCATTTTCGAGAGGAAGCTTGGCTTTTTACAAATACCTTATAGGCCTAGATTGTGGTTCATTGGAGGAGTTAATTGAATGAAGCATTTAATTTGACAATTTGACATTTTACCATCTCCTTATCAATAGTTGGCCTTGATCGCAATCGGTTTTCTACTCAATTATGTAGTTTGGTCTTTGTTTTGGGGATTGAAGTGTGTGAATTTGGTTTTCTACTCAATTATGTAGTTTGGTCTTTGTTCTATAAGCTGGTCATGTCATTGCTCAGAATCGGTTTTCTTCTCGGCTATGTAGTTTTGTTTTTTTAAGTGGGGATTGATATCTTGAGTGATGGAATGAGACTATTGTTTTGGGAATTTTTCAACTTTGAATGAGTAGTTTATCTCGTCTTCTCCGAACTGTCATTGTTTCTATATGTGAGGAAGCTCAACTTTGTTAGTAGATAGAGCCTTCACGGTGTGGTTCATTGTAGGAGTTAGTTGAAAGATGAATTAAATGTGTCTATTTAACTTTATACATCTCTCACGATCGATTCTTTGCTCTTGGTTTAAATTTGGTTTTCTACTCAAATAAGTAATTTTTGTTTTCCAATGGTTAATTGATATGTGAAGTAACACATTATTATTGTGTCTTCATAGTTTGGTCAAAGCTTTAGGCTTATCATGGTGATTTTCTTAATTTCACAAGCAAATGAGAAACTAAGGTGTATAATTTATCCCTTTTTCTTGTTTATATTTAGTCACAGTTTTGATTTCTAACACTGTTCTTGATGCTTGAAAGTTGAAAGGAGTGATGAGGGGAAAACTTTTGGATTTTAATTTCAGAATTCAAGAACTAGGTGTGTTTGTGTGTGTATGTGATCTGTTGTATGATGACTTGATGGGTGATTATATGGGCTTTTAGAATGGACCAACTTTAAATGAGCATTTTTGAGTTTCGACTGTACCATTGTCTTGTCCTGTTGTGTGAGGAATCCTGACTTTGTCTATAGCCTCATAGAGCCTTGATAGTGATTTTCTGGAAGGGTTTGATGGAAGAAACAAATGGTGTGATTTTGATTTAGTAACCGTTGCACACTAATTAGGTTCTGTTTAAGAACTCTGAAAATGTTTCGCAGTGTGTGTCTTTGATTTAGTAATAACATGGTTGGATATTAGCTTGATTAATGATTTCAGATTTAAATTACAACAATCGAATCATCATCGTGTTCACATCAGCTTTAAATTTCCCAAACTAAACAATTATCAAGAGAGTTTGCATACAATTGTGATCAGCTTACTATCACAGGTACGGCGATTGAAATCATTCAAGTGATTTACATTAGAATATGTGTGTCAGCAAATCTCACTCACTTCTTGAATATTTTCCTTTTTGCTTTGTTGTGTCGCAGTTGCTAATTGCATTGTTATGTTGTGTCACATAGCAATACCATAAGTTACACCGGAAGAAAGCTATTGTGGTAGTATTTGTATATGGCAATTGGTGCATGATTCATTTTGAAATTTGAATTTGAAATTGAAAGGATCCTGGTCATAAAAATCGCACAATTAGTGTACCTTTTAATGCTTGCTTGTAAATTCAAATGTTGCTATTCCTGGTTGTGTGGGTCATAATTTTTGCATTATGTCATTTAATGAGGGAAATCAGATTTTTATGGCTCATCATCTGTATTATATTTTAATCTAATTTTAATTTTAAAATTTGAAATGTTGTCATTTCTAATAATGTGGTTTTTAATTTTGATATTTAACAGTGGTCATTTGAATTCCAATAATGTCATTTTGTTATTTAGTCAATTTAATTTTTTATTTGATGTTATAGTTGTAGTCTAAAAGCGTGAATTGTAAAAGAAGATGAAAATAATGGAAATGGTTTTCTGTGATAATTTATAAAAATGTGATTGATTTAATTTAATGTTAAATTTGTATTAAAATTAATTATCAATTGTTTAACATATAACGTATTTTCTTTTTATGCGGGACAGTAGCGAATTAATGATTGGTTGTGGTATTTCTATTGTTGTTATTTTTTTCTTCATATTTTAGACATGACTTCCTTTGTAAGATAAATCAAATTATACTGAGGTAGTGGTAATCAACATTTAGTGATTTGGTTGCTATTTAAATTGAAATTTGAAAACATTCCATTCTTTAAAGTGTGGGTTATGATTTCTAGCGACTAATTAATAGATTATCATCTCTGATTATTTACATTTATTTTGGTCATAATTGCGATCTAATTTAGAACCACGTATGCGTACCATGTAAGATGACAACTCAACAAAAGTAATGCCATGTAATCCGAATTTTTACGAATCGATGTGGATGGTCTCAATGAATGACAACTCGAATATCTACTACTTTGGTTCATTTTGGTTTGTATATATAATAGATGTTTGATATATTAGGTTTTGACTGTTAATAAAAGTAAGGTGTTACATTTATAGTATAAGAGAAGTTCGAGCCTATCGAATAATGATAGTTAAGTAAAGTTACTTTGGGACCTAAGAAGCAACTTGCGAAACACTTAAAGTACGTTGTCATGGAATTTTGAGACTGATCAACTCATTATTTTCTTCGAGGTATGAAGAACTATGAAAATTGAATTCATTATCCCTGAATCCTACGCCATTAGAACTTAGGATCTATCCATCTCTATTTATCAGCGTGACGGTGTAGAAGAAGAGGATTACTGACAACGACACCAAAGGTGTAGTCGTGTGTTAATAATTTTTTTGTAAGAATAGTCACGATAGTATTATTAGTGTATGTTGTCCATATCAGGTCAGTCAATGGACAAATGTAAGGTTTAGTGATCCGAATTATGGTAATATCTCAAGGTGTCTCTGAGTTAAGAAATCATCAGTCTTCCAAGATTAAGCATTCACTCGATGTGATGTATTAATTGTAAAAGTTATTCCAGTCCTATGCATTCTCTCACTCTCGAGAGTGTGTTTCACACCTAAATTGTGTTGTCTCTTGGTGAGTCGTATTCTGTGTCTTCACATTGTAAAATATATCATTCCAATATTACTGATCCATTAGAAACCCCATATTCATTGGAGTGATAGGTGGCCCAGATGAAGTCATTAGTATCAAGAATAGTTTACTTCAATTTTGAATAGGAAAAGATTATTCCAATTAACCAAGTGTTCCTCATAGTTCCAATGTTCATACGAGGGGCTCTCAATATACTTGGTGTAATGGTATAATTTGAAGTAATTATACAGAGAGGAGACTTGACAAATCTATTTTATTGAGGTTTGGTTCAAGTTTGGGACAATGTTGATTGTTGCACCTTTACAAGAAATATGTCAGATCATTTTTCGTTTTTATTGCTTATGAACAAGGAGACTTTTGAAAAACGTTCTTTTAAATTTATGAAAATGTATTATGAATACCTTGATTATAAGAGGGTTGTCTCCAAGACTTGACAAAGTCCTATAGCTGGTTGCCACATGCATGTCATATCTCATAAATTGAAAATCTTGAAGACCAAGCTCAAAGATTGGAACACTACTATTTTCAGTACGTTTTCTCTAATGTTTCTTTTGAGAAGGAGGCTCAAACTAATTTACAGCTAGCATTAAATTTTGAAAAACCTTATTGGAAGGAGAAATCTAGAGTAAATTGACATAATATTGGGAATAAGTGATGTTATTCTTGGTTGTTTTTTTGCCTCCATTGGCGACAATTATGTGATTAATGTTGAAATTATTGGGGCTATGTTGGTTATAGAGATAGTTTTTGTGTGGTTAAAGTGTTCTGAAACTGGTTTCTACTTTCAAGAATTGCAAAATTGTCTGTTGAAAGCTTTTAGAAATATATAGAATAATTGTGTTTACTTGACTAGACAGATGAAATTCATTTGCACCCATATTTACAAGAAAGGAAATGTTAGTGCTAACAAGCTTGTTGGTCACTAAACTAGTATAAGTGGTTTTGTTTGGTGAGTTCTGATTCCTAGCTTCAATGCTGGGAATTTTTCCAAAAAATAGGTTACGTTTGTCCAACTTTAGTTTGACTGATTTCTTTCTTGGGCTAGTGTTTTCCCTTGTTTGATGGACAGGGTTTTCCTTTGATTTTCTGGTTTTGGTATACTGTAAGTGATTTTAATGACTTTAGTGCTAACCTGGTTGAGACAAGAGTAATTATAATGATGCTTTTGTATGTCATTATTGACATACTTCAAACTAGTTTCCTTTTAATAGACCTGCTTTTATTTCCTTTTGATTGTAATGTTGTCTTTATTCATGAGTATTAGCTTAATCCCCCTATGCTATTTTTGTTTGCTTTTCCTTTTTTAACAATAAAATTTAGGAGAGGTCATCTTTTTCTGTCTTTTATGTTTTTTTCCTAAGGAGAATTTTCGATTAGAAGGTTTTAATGAAGGTTTATCCTTGTCTTTTGCTAAAAAAAATTCGGGTAGCTGGCCAATTCAATGTTCAAACCAGCCAATTTGGTCAGATGTTAATAGCTGTAATGCCACTGCCCAACGAGAAGAGTTATTGGAAAAGGAAAAAAAAATACAAACGAACCATATATATCTGTGATGTTTTGTGCAAATTCATAATTTGCAAATGGTTTCAGTGATTTACTGTTGTAACTGTGCGTTCAAGATAAGTTCTTCTCACGTAATAGAGATTCTATCTTTTCAACATCTTCAGGGGTGTCAACACCATGGGCCTCATGGTCAACCTTTATTACCTACAACAAATAATAAAAGCTCCAAAATCTTTAGCACAACATTGATATGAATGGTCAGTCAACACATGAGATGATTAAGCCTCATTTACCAGCTATTGCAATGATAGGATATTAAATAAATAAATAAAGTGTAAGGGAAGGGAAATGAGAGTTTGTTGTAACCACTTGCTTATGTGGCAAAGTGGAGGGAAACTGTGAGCATTAGTGAGTGCTATAAATAGTAGTGGGGGGGAAATTAGAAGGTAAGCAAGAATTGAGCATAGACTTAGAGTCTTTTAGGAGAGTTAGGCCTCTTGAAGTGCCTATTATCATTACTATACTTTATATTTTCTGCCCTCATCTTGTCATTCACCAATTAGGGCTTGTAATCATTGATTCAATGCCTCAATTCCAGTAATATACAGTTTCAGTGTGTCTATTTTAGATATGAGAAATTTGAGATCCTATCAATTGGTATCAGAGCACTCGATCCTGAGTGCTCGGAGGAAGAACAGATACACTGTCGCTGTGACGCCAACGCAACAGCACAATCCGACTTCAAGGTTTATGATCGTGGTCGAGGGAAACTAGAAGACAAAAATTCAAGAAGAAGACGAAGTCATGAAGATGAATTTCATGAGAAACTTGAAGAGATCGCAGAAATTTTGAGATCGTATATATCAAATGTTGCTGTGAGACGGCGAAGCAGCCGTGGAGATGATGGGAACATTTTGCGATGGAGACGTGTTTCGGCCTGTTGACTGAACCAATGGGTCAGGCCCAATCATTGATATTTACACCTCCCCAGTTTACTTATAATAGGGGGGTGTTACTAATAAAAGGGATAATGGACAAAAAGGAGTCTGTTGGATCTGATTGGGCTCAATATTCAGCTAAACGAAGGGAATTTGATCCAAGGGGCAGTCTTTAAATTTCTTGTATTGCTTGGTCATCATGCTTCAAGTTGTGGGATCCCGGTGGAAGATTAATAATTGTTTTTTCTTTTGGTATCTTCACCATTAGGGCAAGGTGAATGTTTAGGGGGGAGTATTGATAGGATATTAAATAATTAAATTAAATAAAATGTAAAGGGAGGAAATGAGAGTTTGTTGTAACCACTTGCTTATGTGGCAAAGTGGAGGGAAAATGTGAGCATTAGTGAGTGCTATAAATAGTAGTGGGAGGGGAATTAGAAGGGAAGCAAGAATTGAGAATAGACCTAGAGTCTTTTGGGAGAGTTAGGCCTCTCGAAGTGCCTATTATCGTTACCTATCTTGTATTAATATACAGTTTCCATGTTGTGAATTGTGATTAGAAAACAACACAACAACACCTATTGAATTGCACCTAAGTACTCTCCTAATGAGATATATAATCCACTAAAGTTGTCACCAAGTTTTAGTTAGTTCAATTCAGCTAATTTCCTTGGTCGTGATCATTGGCAGCTAAAAGCTATAGAGCATTTTTTTTAATATTAAAGAACCTGAAAATAAGTTGGTTATGGATAACCCATCCTAATGGTAAGTTGGCAGCCAGACCTTATACTTGGATATGAAGGTTATATGATTATAATAGAAGATTATATAGGATCAAACGAATGCAATTAATTGAATATAATCAGGTAACAAAAACTTGAATGTTGTAATACGGGAAAAGAACTTAGAGTACCTTCATTTTATAGCCATTCTCGAGGACTTTAAGCTGCTCCAAATCCTCCTCGAGTTGCAATGGAGTAGGTTCAAGATCTGGGTATATCTTTAGAAATTTTGTATCATAGCTCTGGCAGATGATTAGACAGAAAACTATTAACTCACAATGAAGCCGATAATGATATCGGACAGATAAACTACAACCAATGATTCTTTTCACAGCCAATTAAAACGAATTTAGCATTACTATTAGTACCTGAATCCCAAGATGAAGCAAATAAGGGAACTGTTGATTGACCTTCCCTGACCTGTTGCAAGTATGCACACATTTATCCAGCTTTACAAAATGTAATCCTTACAGAAAGAATTTATAACAATTTCACAAGATGTTTTGTGAATGAAGGAATAATTAAGAACGAAATTCACAACCTCTATTATTTCTAGCTTACTTATTGAATGGGATTAATCCTCGTGAAAAATAGATAGCATAGCCACGATTATCGACCACACATTTCACTCTATTTGGATCAAGTGCATCTTCAGGCTTTAAAGAAGTAACTGCGGTGCTGAACACTGCATCTGGAGCTGCCTGTAGGGGACAAGATAGATTACAGTATATAAGTAGAAGAATATAAATAAAGTAATAAGACATTTCTTAGTAATATTTCCTTTTGGCCACCAAGTTATGATACTTCAATGTGAAGATTCTCAAGATAACACGCTGCTATTTTAAATGAGCGATTTTGAACAATTGATTCACATTTTGTTAAGAATGAATAGGCACATAAAGCAGCCAGTAATTAATTTTTGCTAATAACATTTGCACTCCCGTGGTATGATAAGTTAAGAATAAATCTTTTGGAGGGTCGAACCTTACCTGCAAAGCTTTAACAACACCATCAATTATTTCAGGTTCAATAAGTGGTTCATCACCCTGAATGTTTACAACAAGATCATACTTTTTCCCAATCTTCTGTAGGGCTTCATTGCAGCGCTCAGTACCTAACAAGCGAAATTAAGAGTGTGAAAGTGAAACCACTGCAGGAAAAAACAACTGAATAGCTAGAAAACTAATAATATGCTTACCATTTCGGCACGATTCTGATGTCATTATAACATCAGCACCAAACTCTCGACAGCAGTTAGCAATCTTTTCATCATCAGTTGCCACAACTAGAACCAGAGAAAATTACCAATCAAAAATCAAAGAATGCCAGACAGGAAAGTAAAGCAAAGCTGATAGATATTGAAAACTTTGGGAATTTCTTGCCTTCAAAAGCCCAAAAGAGGTTTTGTATTGTATGAATGAAAATATATGTTTACAGTATAAGCTAAAATGAAATGCAAATCATTTACTCATTAGGTACAGATGTGTTTGTGCATAACTTTTTCCCCTGTTCCAATATGCCCCTCAGAAGCAAAACATGTTGGGAATGCATTTTAAAACAGAATTCACAATTCATTTAACCCTTGATCCAACTCTCCATATATCATATATTCATATTTGGCATTCTGTCAGCCAAGGGCAACAAAAAACATGAGGATCCTGGTTTCACATAGAAGCATGTTTTCATATACCATCTTTCAGAGATTAATCTAGGTCATATATTAAGCTATTTATGCCAGATTGGGAGGAGATCGCATGGATAGACCTACCAACATGATCCAGCGTAGATGCCAGCTTTGCCCTTTCCCATGTTCTCTACAAAATTCAATGCAAACTACATAAGTTACGTCATAAATTGAGCATTAGAGACATCAATTTTATAAAAATGGCTGTGAATAGTTTAATATGTAAACAAGTCAAACTGAAAGCTTCTAATCAACTACAAAATGCATAAGCTGAGTATTTAGCTAGTTGTGACTTGTTTGTGAGAGAAATATGCAAGTGATGCAAGTCCAAAAGTTGAGAGAGGTAAAAAAATATTTAATTTAATATTCGCACATAAACCCAATGAAAATTGGCATACAACAAAATAGATAGCCAGTCTTTTTTGGGGTTACTTTTTAAACTTTTTCATTAATAGCCATAAGTTTAAAAGAGTTCACTTTTGGCTATCAACAACTTACGCATCTTATGATACATGCAGGTCGTATCTCGATTCGAAACAAAATTGAACCTCATCGATACAAATCTGTGCGTGTCTATTTTGGACATGAATCTCGATTCATTTTGATGAATTGCAACTTACCCTTAAACTTTGTGTAGCCAATCACTTTCTTTTTTGTCAACTTTGTGTATCCAATCCCTTTTCTTTTGTCATTTTGATTTTTGACTTAATTTTGAGTTTTGCAAATTATATCATCTTATGCTTTTTTGCATGTGTCGCTATTTTTTACTTAAAAATGCAATATTTCTACAAATCATGTATCTTACGGTTCATAAATAAGATTTGATTTGCAATTCGAAAAATAGGTATTTCAATTCAAGATTTGAATCTCAATTTGATAACCAGAGTTAACCATCTACGGTGAAATTATGGGGAAAACATTGTTTGACAGACATTCAATATTCATTTAAGGATTTCTTTAAATGATTCTCCTTCTTGCCATCCAGAGACCCCAAAATGCATCTAAAAAGAAGTTTCCAACAAGCCTATACAGATTGTGTTGATCCATCATTGCTTTTTAATTTAACTTTTCAAAATATAGGATGACAGTGACATGATATTTTTTATTGTAAATTATACGGTAACTCTGAAGCTATCAATAGTATTAATTAACCAATTATTAAAATTAATCAGGCAAAGTAATGGAATATTATGGTCACAATTTGACTGAACTTGCAGAAAAATGTCATAACTCGTAAGCTAATCCCAACCCACCACCCACCAAAGCTTCAACACAGGTCCTTATTTTGAACCTTGAAACTACACATTCTCAGGCAAGGGAAGAGAATTGTATTTTAAAATTTTCAAATCAAAATAAAAAGCTGTTTGAATCATACAATGTCTTTATTGTGAACTAACTAAACAAAATAGTTGAAGAAGGGTGCAACATTTACATAGATATTTATACAAGAACATGTTAAGTTAGTTGCAGTTAGGTGCAACCTTATAAGTTATTGATATGTATCCCAAGTAGTAGCTAAGTTGGCAAGCTAAGGGATATCGAAGGAGTGCACCAAAAGAGTGCAAGCAAGAGGGAGGAGGTCCCCGGTTTAAACCTAGGAAACTAACATACCCCCTCCTCCACTAACATTTCCTATAAAAAAAGTTAGTTGCAGTTAGTTATTGGTAGTTATAAGTTCGTTAAAGTCAGTTATTATTTCACTTGTATGTATCGAGCTTTCTATAAACTCTTCTTTACCAATCAATGAATGCAAGTGTTTGACGAGAAGCTAAGATCCATCTTTTTATTGGAGTGAAACTAAGTTCCAGCTAGAAAGACACGCGGTTAAAAAATTCCAGGTAAATAAGATTTATTTTAGCAAGTTATTGCTGAGAAAAATGTGTCTGAATTAAAATTGTAGACTAAAATTCACCATTTCAACAAAACTAAAGCCTTTTGAAAAATGAAAAGAAGAAAAGTGAAATTGAGGTACCTGGATCATGGGCTTGCCAAGAATCTGAACGAGAGGCTTTCCCTGAAAACGAGAGGAAGCGTATCGAGCGGGTATGATGCCGACGACCCGGGTCCGAAATTTGTTGAATCGGGTAATGTAAGCGTGAGCACCCGCAGCAGCCGCAATTGCAACTCCAGCCATAATGCCATGGATGATCCATGCTTTTGAGTTGTTTGAAGAATCAAACGACGACGAAGAGGAAGAGGAAGAAGACGACGAAGGTGATGAACAAATTGCCATGGCGGGCACCACGAAGAGTGAGTCAAAAGTGTATTCGCAAAGTGGACGGACAGTAGTAAGTAACTTCAGATCTGCTCTTTTGGTTACAAAAATGAGTGAATCGCCGATTTCCTTTTTACTTCTTGAATTCGATTTCTCCCTGACTTTCAAAATATTCGACGAATAGAAAATAATAATAGAATAAATTTAAACAGAGACATTTGGTCCCGCGAATGCGAGAAAATCCATTTTAGTTCTCGCGATTTCAAAACTTTTAAAATAGTCATTCGCGATTACTAAGCGTTAATCGTTTAGTCATCCGCTATTAGTTTTGTCTTATGAGTTATGTTTTGATGATGTGGCGGTAGGTAAGGATCGCCAACATGGAAGACACACGTGTTATGATTGGTGACACGTGTATTCTCTCTCTCACTTTCACTCTCTCACTTTCTCTCACTCTCTCACTTTCTCTCACTCTCTCACGTTCAATACCTGATAATGCTGAAACTTCTTCTCAAATTCCTTCTTCTCCAACTGTTCTCTTTTACAACTGGCGAGAAATTTCTGAATCGGCAACCACCCAATGAAGGTGTTGAAGAAGAATCTTGATACTACTCAAACTATGTTCTTCATTTCCAGTAGTTTGAAGACGTAAACTTCGAACTTGAACTACTCTCACGACCCTTTTCTTCAATCAACTTCAAATCAATAAAGCTTTCATTTTTACTATCATTAACACCCCCTTCATTTACTTCAAACCCTCCTCCTTCTCAACTAAACTCAAACCCTCCATTCCTTCTTCAATAAAACAAGATGAAGCATTAATCACCATACCATGATCTTGAATCGTTTTCAAGCAAAACCCTTGTGAGAAATGAAGTGTGAAAGAAACTTTTAAAGATTTAGATACCCAAATCAAGTAGAATAGAAAATGGGTTTGGTTTTGTTGTTGTGGTGGAGCTTCTTACGAACTTCACTAATGAGGAAGTGCAATGATTCTTAAGATGAGCCAACAGTAAGGGAGAAGATTGAAAAACAAGAGAGAAGATGGAAGGAGAGAGAAGATGGAAGAAGAAGAAGAAGAAGAAGAAGAAGAAGAAGAAGAAGAAGAAGAAGAAGAAGAAGAAGAAGAAGAAGAAGAAGAAGAAGAAGAAGAAAGAAGAAGAACAGTGAGATCTGGAGATGAGTGAGAGAACGTGAGAGAGTGAGAGAAAGTGAGAGAGTGAAAGTGAGAGAGAGAAAGTGAGAGAGAGAATACACGTGTCACCAATCATAACACGTGTCTTCCATGTTGGCATCCTTACTGGCTGCCACATCATCAAAACATAACTCTGTTAAGACAAAACTAACAGCAGGGACTAAACGATTAACGTTTAGTAATTGCAAGGACTATTTTAAAAGTTTTGAAATTGCAGGGACTAAAGTGGATTTTCTTGACATTTGCAGGGACCAAATGTACTGTTTAGCCTAGAATAAAAATACACTTTTGATCTTTTTATGTTTCACAATTTTTCTGTTTTCATGTTTTATCTTTCTTTTTTTTAAACCAATGGTTTATCTTTTAAAACAATGATATTAAAACCGACCCGGTGATCGGCTCGGTCAGGTCACTGGGTCAATGGGCGGACCGAAGGGTCACTAGTTGGCCCGCATGAACCGTAACGCTTACATAAATTTTAAAAATAAAAATATATATATATTTTTTAATATAACATTTCACGAATTACAAATTTACAAGTATATTTTTAAAAATTTAATTAAATTATTTTGTTTAAAAGTATTTGTATCAACATTTACTTTGTTTCAAAATATATTTTTTAAGATGTTTGTTTCAACATTTATGCTATAATGGAGGATTAACTCATAAAATAAAGCTTTGTAAAAAAAACTCATAAAAAAAAGGCATTGATTATTGTTTTCTTGGTGAAGAACTGAAGATAATGAATAGATATATTTGCATCAGCACTTATTATCAAAACATGGCAGTAGCCTAGTGGTAAAGTGCCTTGATATATTGTCTTTCTCTTTTTTAAAAATAAGGATGTAGCCCAAAATGAAAATAGATTAACTATAAATACGAAGGGAAATTAGAGTTTCCATGTGATCAATGAGCACAAGAGATTTAACACAAGGAAGATTTTAATCAATCAAAGATGCCAAGTGACTACAAATATAGTTAGCTAAAGCATTAGCATACGATTTAGCTCCTCTAAAAGTATGTTCAAACTTAACCTTCCGAGAGAAGCGTGCGAATTTCTCTAACAATGCTTAAACTTAACCTTCTAACTATTATACTTTTTAAATATTAAAATATAAAAGTAACACTAACTTTTTATATTTTTTATATTAAAATGTTAAACTTTTGAATGTTAGTCTTACTTTTATATATTTTTATAATTCTGTTATATTTTAATTTATACTTTTGCTAACTTTTAATAAATTAAAAAATAAAAAAATTAATAAATACATTAGTTGTATTTGGTACTAATTTATTTACTACTATTAACTAATATATTATAATATTTCATATTTAATTATTGAAAAAATTCTAACTAATAACATCAAATAACGTTTAATGACATAATAACTTCAACAACTAACCGGTGGTACTGAGAAGACTTTGACTTGATGCTAAATCGGAGTCCTTCGAACAAAGAAACAGAGGGCACCAAACTCAAACAACTCCTAAACAAACAACACCACAATTAGTAACTAATAGTTTAAAACAAAGTATAAGCTAAAACAAAGTATAAACTAAAACATACCTTCAAAAGTTTGAGAGAAGAGAAGAAAAGAACTGAATTTGTAAGAAGTTTGAGATAAGAAATTTGAGAGAAGTTATGAGAATAGTTGAGAATGAGTCACTACAAGAAATTCACGTAATACCGGCGGATTTGGTGCATTAAGTGGATTTTTTCCACTGTAAATTTCCGTGAAAAAGGAGTGTTTCCGGCGGATTTTTTCCGCGGTAATATTTCAATGATTTTTGAACATTACCGCGGATTTTTGAACATTACCTTTTTTTTTAAAAAATCCGCCGATAATGTTCAAAACCGCTGAGTAATGTTCAAAAATCATGAAGCTTGTTCAAAATGTTTATAAATAAAATTTTTCTCGTACACTCTTCTCATTTCTTTCCTTCTCATTCTCTTCTACATTTCTCTTTCTTCTTCCTTCTCTTTCATTCATATTTCTTCTACACTTCTTAATATTCATTCGCATTCTCTCCTATATTCTTACTTCTCATACTCTTTTTCTTTCTCATACTCTTCTTCATTCTCATTCTCTCCTATATTCTTACTTCTTCTACACTTCTTAATCTTCATTCTCATTCTCTCCTAAATATCTTTCTTCTACATTTCCTCTTTCTTCTTCCTTCTCATTCATTCATATTTCTTCTACACTTCTTCATCTTCATTCTCATTCTCTCCTATATTCTTACTTCTCATACTCTTCTTCATTTTTATTCATTCATATTCTACTACATTTTTTACTTACTTCTTAATAAATAAATAATTCAAATAATTTTAAAAAATTAAAAACTAATTCGAAAATAGTTTTTCGTTGAAATAAAAATTAATAAAATAATTTAAAATGATTTTTCAATTTTAAAAATATTAAAAAAATTAAAAATTCTAAAACGATTTTTTAAATAAATAAAATAAATTACCAGCCGTAAAAAAATTAAAAATTAAAAACAATTTTTTTAAAAAAATAAAACAAATTACGGCTTTTTTTACATTACAATGGTTTTACATTTGGCGGTTTTTTTTTTTAAATTTCCGTGAATTTGTGTCATTGCGGCTTTTTTCAAATTACGTGATTTTTTAAATTACCAAGCGGCTTTTTTATATTAATGCGCGGCGGTTTTTTTAAATTTCCGCGGAATTTGTGTCATTACCGCGGGCTTTTTCAAATTACCGCATGGATTTTTTTTTTTAAATTTCCGCGGAATTTGTGTCTTCTGGCGGCTTTTCCCGCAGTAATTCCGGCGGAAAAGCGCCATAAACATTACGCACGACGTTTTCTCGCGGAAAAAATCGCGCCGTAATGACATTTTTCTGCGGCTTTTTTGTTATTCTGGCGGATTCGCCGCCAGTAAATCACAAATTTCTTGTAGTGAGTGAAGATTTAAGGTGAGAATGAGTAAAATTCGGATTTATTAAGGGAGAAGGCAAAGAGCTGTTGCTCTTTGCATTGGAGCTCGCTTCATTTGTGGCGGATTTTATGTTGTTGTGGCGGATACATTTGCTGCGGATTGACTAACCATTGTGGCAGATTGACTAACAATTGTGGCGGATTTAAAACACCTTGAACGACGCGGAACTTTGCGGCGGATTTGATGCAATTGAGGCGGATTGCATTCAAAACCAACTAATCTCAATGTTGTAGTTTGCGGCGGATTGATGCTCCTTTTGGCGGATTTCAAATTTGAATTTTCCCCCCTTTTAAAAATCTGCCACAAACGACTTTTCAGCAAATCCTAATTTTTTTTTCCAAAAATTTTTTCCTACTTAAAATCCGCCGCAAACTGTATAAAATCCGCCGAAAATTATTTCGTGAAAATTGAATCCGCCAAAAACGCAAAAATATCCGCCAAAAATTTTTTGTCGGATGAAATCCGTCAAAAAATGCAAAAATCCGCCGGAAAGTCCTGCCCTCAAATTTCAATTATTCTTGTAGTGGTGGGGGTGGGGGTGGGGATGGGAAACCCCCTGAGGCGGGGATCGAGAACGGGGAGGGGGACAATTTGGGAGGCGGGGACGAGGAGCGGGGGGAGTACTCCCCACCCCGGCCCCGCCACATTGCCATCCCTACCAAATTCAGCTAAGCGCCCACCACTCATACCAAGAATACCTTGGTTGCCACCTGAGTCCACTTGAATTAAATTCAAATTCCACCCTCTACTCTTGCAAAGCCTCAGGCACTCAAGGATTCCCCATAGTTTAGCTTCCAAAACCGAGCAAGAGCCTATAAATTTGGAAAAACCACAGAGCTAGTGTCCCCTAAAATCTCTAACAAGTTCGCCACAACTAGCTCTATCCTTAGAGTCTTTGACTGATCCATCTGTGTTGAGGCAAACCCAACCCAAAGGAGGGGGAGACCACTTAACATCAATCCAACTCTGATTTATCAATTGGGCCAAAGACTAAAAATAACAAATGGCAACAAGTTCTCGAGCCAAGCGGTCGACAAAGACCCATGGACGAATTGGCTTTATATGAGAAGCTTCATGCACAAATGGTAGCCCAAATGTCCCAAATGCTAGCCCATTTAATTGCATCTCTATTCTACAAGGCCCAAGTTTCAGCCAACCCCCCTTCTACTCACTAGACACCCCTTTATGGGGTGAAAAGACCAAAAGCCCTTACTGAAAATTGGATTTTACGGTTCAGCGCACGGTTGATCGAATCTGGTAGCGCTGAACCGTGTATATTTCAATGTTCGATGGAGGTTCAGTCGAACTGGTTCGATTACGCGTGCGCCGAACGGTGCATTCTTGTCTGTCACCTGATTTTCACATGAGGGCAATTTGGGATTAAACCAAATTTGGGGGTGTCTGGTGAGTAGCAAGGGGGTTGGCTGAAGCATGAGCCTTCTACAAATGGTTTTCTAGATTAAGAGTGTCCCAATGCATTAGATCAACACCAAAGAAATCAGATCTCCATTCAGGCCAAACCAAACTCGGCCACAACTCTTTTGTTAAGGACAATCATGTATGTAACACCCCCTTCTACCATAACTACTATTTAAATTAATTGAAAAATCAGAGTGCGTAAAAACTTTTAGTGCGACCACTCGAGGGTGCCACATTTAAACACCAAAATCAAAACTCCAAAACATTAATCAAAATAAACTTCAGTATAGGATACATAGCACCGAATAACATCCGGGTATAAGTATTACAGCAGTGGAAAATAACAACTTAACGTGATAGTTCAAAATATAAAGAAAATAACAAACTAAACATCCCCCCGGTGCTACGTATCAGAGCCGACTCGACCACACTAGAAGAAGGATCTCTAGTCACCTTCAGTCACCGTCACCTGCAGGTTGCCGACATACGAGGCAACACGACGCAGTAGGGTGAGTCTCATTTCATAGGAAATAATAGATAAAACAAGAAACACAGTAGAATAGGCACACCAAAGGTACAGGCAATTCAAATACACTACTAATACTGACTACACGAGGATACTGATTACACAAGAATACTGATTACACCAAGAATACTGATTACACCAAGAATTATAGTTACACCAAGAATTATAGTTACACCAAGAATTATAGTTACACCATTAGTTTATGAAGACACAATCAATCACCAGAACATGTATGCAATGTATGAGATGAAACCCAAAACTCCACTGGGCATATGCATGTGGATCCATCACCAAAATTGCCTTGAGGGCATTCACCAAAACACCAAAATATTTTTGAGGCCGAGGCCTATTCACAAAAAATGCATATGATTATGCGACACCATGACTATGCACCAAAAACACCGAACACCAACAATGCATTAACATGCTCACCAACAATTTTATATATATATATATATATATATATATATATATATATATATATATATATATTCACCTAAATCACCAAAGAGAGTCATAGACCTCTCATCACCAATATACTCACCAACATTTATTTTATAACATCATAATTAATAAACACCAATATTTCTCCTAATCAATTATATCAATTAACACCAATCATCTTCATAACAATTAACACCTATTACACCATGTTACGTTTAATTCATGCCATTCTCCTTATAACTCAACCAAATAATTACTCTTAGTGTTTATATATTCAATTTACGCTACAACAACACCATAACACCACAATCAAGAATTTATCAAATCAATATTCATATAACAATTCAATTCAATCATGTATAAAGTCAAACAATCACCCAATCAATTGAATACTCCATGAATCAAATAAAACAAATACTCCTAACACCTAATCCCTATGATTTCATGGTTTATAGATTATTAGCTATGATAGAGAGCCCCCATACCTTGTTAATTGAAGAAGATAACACTAAAGCTCCCAAGGAAACCCCTCCAAGACACCAACACTCCAAGATTCCTCCTTCCTCCTTGATTCTTCACGCAAAATCCCCCTCTCTCTAGCCCTAGCCGTCACACTCCTTCACTCTTCTCTCCTTTCTAATTTTTGATTTTTTGCTTCTAATGAGGGTTTCTCCTAAGACCCTAATGTTTTTATTAATTGGGTTTGGGCCACTTAACTCCAATGGGCCCTAATTGCACCTCCTAATTACTTTCTCATATCCCTCCCTATTTAACTAAAACACTCCCCATTTATTTACTACACCCCACTCCTTATTTAAATGAGCATCAACACTCTAACCCTTTTTTTAATTTGATTTTTAATTCCTAACCATATGCTACTTTTCCTCCTACTTTTCCTCCTACTTTTCCTCCCTCCTATAACCACTTTGGTTTTCCCTAGAAACTTGCTTTTAATAATAACAATAATAATATTAATAATAATAATAATAATCATCATCTTATATTAAGTATTTATAACATCAATTTTAGTCCTTCTCAACATGGTCCACTACCCTATCAAATCAACTCCAAATAATTTCTAATAAAATTTGGGGCGTTACAATGTACACATGAACGGTACTCTCTATCTCATTAACGCAATGGGAACAAGATGCATCTCCAATGCCCATAGATGCTTCCTCTTATTTGTAAGAAGACGATCATGATCGGCATCCAAAGAAAATATCAAACCTGCTGAGGCACCTCACACTTCCAAATGCGCTTCCAAAAATCTTGATTGACATCAACACCATGACCGGCAAGCAAGGAATAAGAGCTTGCAATTGTGAACTCACCCAAACCAGTGTTATTAAACCGGCTCGACCCGTTTGGTCGAACCGGTCGAATCGGCCCGGTAACAAGAACGGTTTGAGCCACTTTTTGGATCACATATGAAATTGACCCGGTGAAACCCCGATCGACCTGACATTGAACCGATGACCCGGGCCGATTTTGAAACCCACGGGTCAAAGCATTGGTAATTTTAAATGGTTAGCAAAAGTGGTAATCAAGGGAATCGAACCCCTGACCACTACCTCATTTGCACTATACTTACCACTGCACCACTTGTGACTTTGATGTATTGGCTTACAAAATTGGATTATGTATTAATCTTTGTTTTTTATTTGACGTGAGGAGTGTATTCTTTTTGGCACAATGCAGTCTTTTTTTTTACATGTCTTCTTAAAACTTTTATAATCAGTTTATACCAAAAAACTTTTATACTTATCAGCTTGTGTTGAGTTTTTTAAAGTATGGTAAAAAAATTGACAGCTTGTGAAGTATAAATTTATAATTGTCATGCCTATTTCTTTTATAGTTTTTAGTGTCACGGGTCATGCGGGCTGACTAGTGACTTTTCGGTCCGACCATTGACCCAATGACCCAATGCCTTGACCGAGTCGATCTCCAAGTCGATTTTAATAACATTGACCCAAACTACTACCAGGGTTGAGCCCGTGGATCTTGCTCAGACTCCTTCTTCTGCGGAAGCCTCTCTACAATATTTTCCTTTAAGGATCTGGCACCACAAATTTGTATCACCTTACAACAAAGATCAAGAAAGTTTCATAACATAAGCAGCATTCATGACATTGAGATTTCTGATGCCTAAATCTCCACAAGCTTTGGGCTTTGTAACTGTATTCCAGGCCAAAGAATGATACTTCCTATGGCCTACTTCATCATCCCAAATAGAGTTGCGCTGGAGCTTCTGATTTTGATCAAGGCAGCTGTTGGGTACTACAGTAGCATCATAGCATAAAGCGGAAGCACTTCTATAATAGACTTTGAAAGGGTTACTCTACCTACAAAAGAAAGTTGATTTGCCTTCCAACTAGGTAGGAATAGGCTGGGCTGAGCTAGGCTTTGCATGGCCTGGGTTTGACCTACGTTGAAAGTGTTAGACCTGAGTCTGGCTTGTGGTCTGTCGTAGCCCATTTTTTAGGCCTGGTCTGGCCTTTTTGAAAGCCAGACAAGGCTTGAAAGCCTGTTTAAAAGCCTATTTGACTATTCTTTTTAAAAAAAGGCCTACAACATTTCAATGGTGTAAGCCATTGTAAATAGACTAACAAGCTAATAGGTCAATGAGATTAAGTTCTAATTGATATCTAACAAAACATTTTAGGGAAATATCTTTATATGACATCCTATTTAAATTCTATTTTATAATAATAACTTCAACGATGTCAAAAGTTGATGTAGGTTAATATGTTTAAACTAACAAAAAATCTTACAAAGTTATGACTTAACACAAAGTACCAAATTGAATACAAAACTATTTTAGTAATTAAAAATATTAGTTATATTTATTTAAATAGGTCAGCCTTATAGGCCTAAAATGGTCTGATCTATTTAGCTAAATAGGCTTTTAAAAAAGTATTGGCCTTATTTGCATGACTGCATGGATGCTGGTGGCTCATATTCGAATGGCTATGAATACAAGAGTGCCGATGGGATTTGGAAAGAACGGGCCTATGACCTTAACAAGAAAACTCACTGGTATAGCGAATGCGTCTCATACGGGGAGGTATCCTACCTTTCCCGAATCATCTACTCAAAATCCAATTCCCTTCTTGCATGCTCAAGAAACGTTGAATCTAAAACAATAATAAATAACAAAAAGAAAATCGGATAGAGTGTGTGTCCGTTCTTAGAAAACTAAAATTGGGGAAAACGAAATAGAACGAGAATGGGATGAGTAGTAGGAATTGTGAGATCAATCTAGAAAGTACCCCTTCATAATGAATGCAGAGAGGGGGAAGAAGAAGAGTGTGGAAGAAGAAGAGTTCTTACGTTTTTAATTTAGTTGAAGTTTTTAATTTTGTTTTAATTTTGTTTTTTTAATTTCATATGTGGACGCTTAGCTAGCACATTTAAATGACGTGGGTACTTTGGTTCTTGATTTTTATTACTAAATATCAATTTGGTACCTGACTTATATAACTTAGTATCAATTTGGCCCCTGACATTTGCCACGTTGGCACTTAACTGTCATGTCAGCTCTGTAACTAACCATGGTTGATAGTAGGACCAAATTGAGAAACTTTTGTAAATGTTGGGGACTAAATTGACATATGCAAAAAGTCATGGACCAAATTGAACATTTTTGAAAAGCCATGGACTAAATTGGGTATTACTCATTATTTGATACTTTAAAATACTAATGCAATATTTATTTATTTTTTCCAACAATACCCTAATTTTCATTTGTGTTTCCAAAGTTTCCTTTCCTCTCTCCTCACAATCATATAGGGGTATTTTAGTCCTATCATACTTTTTGAGCATAAAAAGTAGCACATTAATCATTTTTTTAAGACCCGACCATAACCTTAAACGACAATTAAATTGAGACGGAGGGAGTATTTGATTAACATGGCCATGGGTTCAGTTGTGATTAACATGCCCATAACCTTCCACCCCTAATTTTGATTAACATGGCCCTATCATACTTTCATGAATGCATAATTTAAAAAAATTTAATCAATTTATTAAAGTATATTTTATTAAAAGTTCATTTTTGTAACCAACAAGAATTGGTCTGAGTGTGTAGAAAGGTTCCATCCCTCTACACATCCTTTTTACTGACGACTATTTTTTGTTTTATAGGGCAGATGATAGAGAGAGCAGGCATCTCAAGGATATCCTCAATGTCTATGAGAGAGCCTCGGGGCAAGCTATAAATTTGCAGAAGTCTGAAGTACTTTTTTAGTCGAAATACCACACAAAAGACAAGGGATGCTGACAGCCCAAAACCTTGGGTACCGACATATATATGACAACATCTTAGGGCTATTAACTTATTGGTAAATTTTGAATTGGTTTGGCCATTTTCGTTAATGATTTATAATTTTTATCTGCTTGAAAAAAATATGACGTAGGAAATTTATGTTTCCATTGTTGAGCTCTTTCTTCGTTGTTTATTTTTTATCACGTGACATGGTTTTGGACAGGGATTCGTGGTGCTATGCCTATGATATTGAAATCCATGTACTTAGGTATAATTTTATTAATTAGTTCTTCCACCCTTCACCCTAATTTGATTGGATTTTTATTGTAATTCATTTGAATAGGAAGTTCAAACCTTTTGGTTTAAACACCAAACACAAATTAGTAGAGGGTTAGAGTTTTGACTGAGGTTTTGTTTGGTTACTAATTACATCATCCACATAGTATGACACGTCACTAATTACATCATCAACGATTTTATTCCACATCATCAACTTAATTCGTTGAAATATATACCAAAAATGTAAAAGTAGAGAATCGAACACATCCCCTCTTGAATTCAATGCAATTCTTGTTGCGTTAAAAACACACTTAGAGCAAGTGTACTCTATCGCGGAAGTAGTATAAAAAATATCGTCTCCACAGGGATTAATTAATAAGTACCAAACTACTTAAGATTAATTATTATTTAGACGAACGGATGTTTGGTGATTATAGAAACTAAAATAACAAGAAATAAAGTGCAAGAATTAGAATTGTAAAGTTTGATCAATGGAGAGAAGCCTAGGGTCACGGTTTCACTTGCAAGGTTCGATTCCTCTATGTCTAATTCTACTTGAATTCCTTTATTTTAATTCAACTATCAATCCCTTTACTAAAGCTGCTAATCCGTTTGGTCATTCGTGATTAGTATTCTTTTTCCTAAATTAATCATTGTTTGGTCATGCAAGAATTTAAATTCAAGAAAAGCATAAAGCACAAAAAGGTTGAATGATTGAAAGACTAAATTACGGTTTGGTCATTCCTTAATTACAGTCCCAATTATCCTATAGGTCCACCAACTAATTGCAGTACGGTCGCTGATCAACTAATTGATTATGAACATGCAAAGGGTTGTCAATCCTAATTATGTGATAAAGCAATAGGATATTATTAATTGAATTAAAAAAAAGAATTCAAAGCATAAATTAAAACATAAAAAGGTCTCTAATCAAACAAGATCCACCTAAGACCCTAGAAAAGAATTTAGCTATCCATAGTTATCAAGAACACTGAAATAAAATTGGGAGTCATAAATTACAGAGATAAAAATAACCCGTAATGGAGGAATTTCTGGTCTGAGTAATTAGTCTCCTTTTCCTGCTTCAGAGCTCTCTCACGGTGTCAAGAACGGGTACCAAAAACCTTCCAAATTGATCTTCGTCGGCGTCGTCGGCCTTTGTTGTGCGTCTGTCGGCCGTTCTCGAAAGTCTTCATTCACCGTCAGGTTTTCCTCTGATTTTCTTTTCTTCTCTCCGTCACGTTTTTCTCTACTGCGGCTCTCTCTCTCTCACGGTTACTGTAGCGTTTCTTCTTTCTCGGCGACGGTGTATATCCCTCTCAATGATGCATTCTCTATTTATAATATTTTATCCTAGGGTTCCGTGCCAATTCTTTCACTTTTTTTTCACGGCACTATTCCTCTCTCTCCCCTCTTTCATGCTCTGTTGCTAATGTGCTGGATCACTTGATAAAACAAATGGGCCCAAAGGAACTCCTTTATTTTCTTTCTTCAACCTCCCCATATATATATATATATATATATATATAGATATAAAAGTGAGTTTTTATTGGACTATCATTTGTTTCACTTATTCTTTTCTCATTCTGCAAAATAGAATAAATTAAGTCAGTGATTTATATAATTGCTAATAATTACTCTAAAAAAAGACTCAAATGTATCTCTAAAAATGCACCAAATTAGAGTTTATCAATTCTTAACCAAGTCGACTACATAGCTCTATTGTTTCATAAGCGTAACACATTATTGTTAAACCATTCTTTATTGTTATTTTAAAATAAAAGTCTTGGTACATTATTTTATATTTTTGAGAATGCTATAACATTTAAATAGTCAAATAATATAAAAAAAATACTCACAATATATATAAAAATAAATAAATAAATGTATAAACATATATATTATATATCATAATGAATGGATAAAAGACAGTGTACAAAGAATTCGACGTGTCATATAACACACGATAACATACAACTGCATTTTTAAAGATGCCAAAAAATAATATAAAATTTTATGATAAAATGAGACATGTTGCTTATAACAATAAAATCGAATTCCCACAGGTTCACACGTTTAGCGAAAACAAATTATGAAGGATATATTACAAAATAGATGAGACATTCTATTATCGTATATCCTTTTCCTTTCGGCATTAGTAATAGTAATGTGCTTTTCTATATAGTCATTCAGAATACATTAGATGATAATCATATTTTCATCGGTTTCAATTTTCGTTTTAGTACTTTGTTTGAATACTTTTATATTAATTTTTCTTCATTTAATTATTACAAAACATAAGACAGGAAACAAAATCTTTTCCCAGACAAAACCCCACATCCCATTTGAAATTATAATATATAATTATATATATATATATATATATATATATATATATATATATATATATATATATATATAAATCTAAATTTAATTTTCTACTATTATATAAATAGTTAAAATAGTTGAAGTAATTACCATACGGTGTCAAAACAAATGAATTTCGACCCGTGCTGGCACGGGTAAATTATACTAGTATATATATATAGGTCTTCCATCGATGACTGGGAGGAATAAGAGCAGGTAGAGAAGTCTCATTACTGAAGTTTGTGGCTCAATCAATTCCCACATATTGTATGAGTACTTTCATGCTTCCAACCACTCTAGGTGACGCGCTTCAAAGAATGTTGAATTATTTTTGGTGGGATCGAACTGAGGTACAAAAAGAAGCATTCATTGGTTGAGTTGGGAAAACTTACAGTGAGGAAAAAATTTAAAGGTATGGGTTTCTGACACTTTCACGTTTCATTCTGGCAATGCCACTTTCACTGATATATGCCACACAGATTAAAATAGTTAGATCGGATAGAGGTGGTGAATACTATGGTAGGCACGATGAGAGTGGACAATATATGGGATATTTTGCCAAATTTCTTGAGGAATGTGGACTTATTTCTCAAAATAGTATACTTGGTACTCATGAACTAAATGGTGTGGTGAAAGGCGTAATCGCACCTTGATGTATATGGTGAGATCTATGTTGAGCCATTCTAAGTTACTGGTTTCCTTTGGGGAGAAGCTCTTAAGGCGACTATGTATATATATTTGATAGGGTACCATCTAAGGTCGTACCTAAGACACCTTTTGAGTTTTTAAAGGTTGGAAACCAAGTCTAAATCATCTTCGTGTAAGGGAGTGTGTTGCTAAAGTTAAAATCTATGACCCGACTGCATCAAAGTTAAGTCATAAAACCACAAGGTGTTATTTCATTGGTTATCCTAACAATGCTAAGGGATAAAGATTTTACTGTCCTGCTAGAGGAACAATGATAATAGAGGCCATCAATGCAACATTTCTTGAGAATGATATTGGTGTTTATGTTGATCACAAAAATGGAGAATCAAACTCTAGAGAAGAGAATCTGTTAGTACCTATGTCTATAATACAAGAAAGAGTTGAGATCCCTTTAGTTGAACAAACACCTAAGGAACAAAACCAAACCATCTTAGAAAATTCACAACCTCCACAACCACCTGCTACTGAGGATCCAATTGAAGTTTTGCCTCTTAGACGCTCCTAAATAGAACGTAGGTCTGCTATTCGTGATAACTACTATACTTTTTTAGGGGAGAAGAATTCAAACATTGGATGTTTGCCAGAACCAGAAAATTATAGTGAGGCTATTTCTAGTGATTTGTCAGGTAAATGGATTGAACCTTTGAATGATGAAATAACTTCAATGAATCACAATGGTTTGTGGGAGCTTGTTGAACTTCCAAATGGTTGTAAACCCATTGGATGTAAGTGGGTGTTTAAAACTAAGAAAGATACTAAGGGAAACGTGGAACACTTCAAGGAAAGACTAGTATGCAAAGGATTTACACAAAAAGAAGGTATTGATTATAAAGAAACATTCTCTCGTATATCATCAAAAGATTCATTTAGAATTATAATGGCTCATGTAGCTCATTATGATATAGAACTTCATCAAATGGATGTGAAAATGTCTTTCTTAAATGGAGATCTCTATAAGGATGTGTACATGCAACAACTAGAGGGCTTCATAAAAAACGCTAAAAAACACTTGGTGTGTAAATTGAAGAAGTCTATATATGGATTGAAACAAGCTTCAAGACAGTGGTACATTAAGTTTGATGAAGTCATCACTTCCATGGCTTTTGAAGAAAATAAGGTGGATCAATGTATATATCTCAAGGTCTGTGGGAGTAGGTTTATTTTTCTTGTCCTTTATCTGGATGACATTTTGCTTGCAAGTAACAACCTTGATTTGCTTGTAGAGACAAATAACACCTTGTCCACTTCTTTTGAAAAGAAGGATCTCGGTGAAGCCTCATTTGTCTTGGGAATTGAGATTCATAGAGATAGAAACTAGACACTCTTAGGTTTATCTCAAAAAGCTTATATTGATAAAGTCTTGAAAAGATTCAACACGGAGACTTGCAAACAGATAGATGCTCCAATAGTTAAAGGAGATAAACTGAGTAAGGATCAATGTCCCAAGAACAATATTGAAATGAATGCAATGTCAAATGTTCCATATGCTAGCGCAGTGGGTAGCTTGATGTATGCCCAAGTATGCACGAGACTCGATTTATCCTTCGTTGTGAGTGTATTGGTTAGATATTTGTCTAATCCTTGACATGCTCATTGGGTTTCTGCTAAGAAGGTGATGCGGTACTTGCACAAGACAAAGAACTATGTGCTCATTTAAGAGAAAGTTGATGATTTAAACGTTGTTTGATATTCTGATGTTGATTTTAGTGGATGTCCTGATGATGAGAAGTCAACTTCAGGGTACATCTTAATGATGGTTATTGGTCCTTTCTCTTGCAAGTGCGTTGAGCACACTTTGATAGCCTCATCTACGATGCAGGCAGAGTTTGTTGCATTGTATGCTGCTGCAGCCCATTCAATGTGTTTAAAGAATTTTATTTCAACCCTTGGTATAGTTGACTCAATTTCGAGGCCTTTAAAGATGTACTGTGATAATAGTTCTGTTATCTTCTTCACCAAGAACAATAAGATTGTTATGGAGAAATTCTGCACATGATATTCGCACCCCCTTCTGCTCAAAAGGCCAACTGATTGGGCCTTCAACAGCCAAGGCCCATAATCATTCATCCAACAACCTACCATGCGCCTCCACAACCAATGGTTCAGATGATTACACCCAAGTGTCTCCTAAACCTATAAATACTGCATTTATTCCAAGGAGATAGGTACACATTAATTACACATATATTTGCATTAACTCTACTGCTACTGACTTTAGCATCGGAGTGACTGTGCAGGTACACCCAACCTCAGCTCGGAACATCAAGCTCAGACTTTACCAATATTGATCAAAAACCTTATAACCTACCTACTATCTCGGACTTAACATATCCATAGATACGGTACAGAACACTGGCGACCACAGTGGGAGTTTCTCGAATTCAAAAATCTTTACCCGTTTTTTTCTTTGATCAAATCATGGACCCCGAGTTTAGAACCGGTGCGCGGATAGCAAGTGTCATCTGATCTCAGGAGGAGGGAACCCCGGAGGGGTTGCGGTAACCCAATCTGTTTCAGATCGAAATGTCAATAACAGAGGATCGGCTTCAGCCCGACTTCCTTCACCTCCTACGGTCATCCCCGTTCCAGTAGACACTTTACAACAGCTAGTCCAAATTCTGAATCAACATAATGAGGCATCTCAGGCTAGGAGCCTCCGTATCTCGGAGCTAGAAGCCGAGGTTGCAGAATACCAAGCTCGGGATATTGCAGACCGGAATTCTCCACAGCGATATGCTCCACGGATTAACCCGGCAGAAGAGCCCGAACAGCTCGGCAGAATGACTGAACCTCGAAGGCGACATCGATCTCCTCCAAAGCGACGTCATTATCATCACTCTCCCCCGAGAAGACGAGGAAGAGAAGAACCTAGGGCACCTCTTAGAGATATAGACGACTATGGGGAAGAAGATTCATCTTACGCTTCATCTTCACCACTCAAACGACGATCTAGGAGAAGAGAGACTCCTCCAAAGCGAGAGCGTCACTACCATAATAGGAGAGCCCCGGAAATTAAACAATACCGTTCCAGGCATCAACCTCGTCAAGCCCGGAAGCATGATAAAGCACAAGAAGTTCAACCACCAAGAAGAGGACCTTTTACCTCTGAAATAGATTATTTCCCCGTCCCCCGAGGTTTAGAAAAACCTCCTAAGCATTTAAAAATTTATGACGGACTCGGCGACCCTGACGTTCACCTAGAGTATTATGAAACCATGATGCAATATCGGAATGCCCCAGGTGAGATCATGTGTAGACTTTTTTCTCTCACCCTTGATAAATCTGCAGGTTTATGGTTTAGAGATATCCCAGCTAATTCAATCTCATCTTGGGAGCAACTCTCCAAGTTATTCTCGGCAAGGGTTGCACATTCAAAAGTAAGACCGAAGTCATGGATGGTTTTGCATGCAGTCCACCAAACCGATGATGAATCTATCCGATCTTATATTGCAAGATTTAACACTGAGGCCGGGAAGGTGCATGGTTTGAATGAGGAGTTTTACTATATTTCCTATCCCAAGGTTTCTTGTGAGGCACTTTATTCCAAATTGATGTAAGCATAAACCAACCCTCAACCTTAGGGGAGTTCCTCCGACTTTCAGAAAAATACATAGATCACGAGGAAGGTGATGAAGCGAGCAAATTCTTTGTGAAAAACGTAGCCAACCAAACCAAAGAAAATAGACCTCGAACCGAAAAAACAAATCCGAGCACAGAAAATTCTCGGAGATTTCAGACCGGCGGCCCATCTCGGGAATTCAAACCTCGGCAAGGAAGACATCGGGACTACGCCGAACTCATATGCAGCAGAGAGAAGATCCTACAAGAATGTCAAAACAATGAATTCAAGCAAGTAAGATATCCTCAAAGTGCCGGCCATGACACAAATCGGTGCAAGGCATTGAAGGACGATATTGAAGACCTCATAAAAAAAGGAAAGCTCGGACAATATGTCAGAAAGCCATTCCAACAGGAGAAAAATGTTAAACAAGAGAAAGACGTTGACGAAGGGAAAGGTAAAGACATCATGGAATACAAAGAAGAGCTAGGACACACGGAGAAGCGAGGGACGGCCGGTGGTAATGGTAATCTCGGGTGGTGAGATCGAAGGAGCAACGGCAAGGACGATTAAAAGAAAATGGAAAGAAATTCAATGTGTAGCATCTACCTCGTCAACCCAAAGTGTAGTAACTCGTCCTCCTTTGTCATTTGGGGACGAGGACCTACTAAATGGGAAAACAAATGAAGACATTCCACTATTGATCTCGGCAGTAATGGCTGAAAAAGAAATAAGAAGGATTCTGGTAGATCAAGGCAGCTCCTGTGACATTATGTTCGTTGATGTATTGGAAAAGATCAGAATTGCACCAAAGGAGCTATTCCCTTATCGAGGAATGGACCTTTCCGGTTTTAATGGTTCCCGAACTAAACCAATGGGTTATGTAAACTTGAGAGTCACTTTCGGAGAGGAACCATTATCTCGGACAATTTTGATTAAATTCATGGTACTACCTTGTTCATCAATCTACAATTGCATCATTGGAAGGCCGACATTGGGTAAACTCGGAGCGGTAACATCCACAGTACATCTGAAAATGAAGTTTCACTCTCAATGCAACAAAGTAATAACTATCAATGCCGATCTGGAATCCTCCGAAGATGCTATTACCTCCTTCTCAAAGCGAAGTTTGCAAGAGAGAAGGCCGAACTTACATCAAAAAATGCATCTACAAAAGAAGGAAAAGTGAAGTTTTCCGAGGTCAATGTGATGGATTTAGACGCGTGATTCGATCCTGACAGCTCGGACGAAGAAAAAGATAGCACACCACATCTGCATTCTAAGAAAAGGCGAGTAACGACCAGAAACCGGATGGGAATTCATCAAAGTGGTATTGGAGACGCGACCAAAGAAAGCGGTCAAAATCGGCGCAGAAGCGCAGACGAGATAAAAAGCAGAATTAACCCAGTGCTTGAGGGAGCACGCCGATCTATTTGCTTGGTCGGCTGAAGATATGCCCGGCATACCACCTGAAGTCGTCTGTCATCACTTGTCTATATACCCTGATGCGAAGTGGGTTGCCCAACGCAAAAGGGTACAAAATATCGAGAAGACTGAAGCCACGGCCAAGGCAGTAGATGACTTAGTTAAGGCTAAATTTGTAAATGAGCTCAAGTACACTACTTGGCTCTCAAACCCTGTACTTGTTAAGAAATCAAATGGAAAATGGCGCATGTGCATTGATTATACCGATCTCAATAGGTCATGTCCTAAAGATGTTTTTCCGGTTCCAAATATTGATCGACTAGTTGATCACGCGTCGGGATTTTGTTTATTATCATTCATGGATGCATATTCAGGTTACAACCAAATCCCGATGTTCCCTCCCGATTAAGAGAAGACCGCTTTTATGACTGAACGTGTAAATTTTTGTTACCGAGTTATGCCTTTCGGTCTCAAAAATGCAGGAGCGACGTATCAGAGAATGATGAACGAAGTTTTCAAACACCAGATCGGATGAAATGTGAAAGTTTACTTAGATGATATGATTGCAAAAAGTGAGCAAGCAGATCGTCATGTTACCTATCTCAGAGAGATTTTTGCAGAGATAAGGAAAAACAGAATGAGACTAAATCCGGAAAAATGCACATTCGGAGTCAAAGCCGGAAAGTTCTTGGGGTTTTATCTCACTGAAAGAGGAATTGAGGCAAACCCGGACAAATGCAAGTCGGTTCCCGAAATGAAAACCCCAAACACCAAGAAGGAAATCCAGAAACTTAATGGTATGATTGCAGCGCTATCTCGGTTTATCTCAAATGCCGCGTTCAAATCACTACCCCTTTTTAAACTCTTAAAAAAGGAATCTGAATTTATTTGGACCGCAGAACGGGATGAGGCGCTCACCCAGCTAAAAAAGGTATTGTCGGAACCTCCGATACTAACCCGACCTGAACCTGGGGAAGTATTATATTTATATCTCTCAATATCCGAGGAAGCATTAGGAAGCGATCTTGGTCCGAGAAACAAAAGAGGGGCAAAGTCCAGTTTACTTTGTGAGCAAAGCTCTACAAGGGCCAGAACTTCGATATCAAAAAATAGAGAAAATTGCTTTGGCTTTAATAATAGCAACTCGGCGTCTCCGACACTACTTTGTATCTCACCAAGTGGTGGTTCGAACAAACCACCCAATCCGACAAATCTTACATCGCCCAGACCTTTCAGGTAGAATAATAAAATGGGCAGTAGAGCTTTCCGAATTCGGTATCAAATATGAATCAAGACCGACAATGAAAGCTCAAGTATTAGCCGATTTTGTAGCAAACATGACTTCGGCAGAGGCCGAGGATGAGATATGGATGATCCATGTAGATGGGTCTTCCAATCCCAAAGGAAGTGGAGCAGGAATTATTCTTGAGAGTCCTTCAGGGATTGTTATAGAACTATCACTCACTTTCAAATTTACAACATCAAATAATCAAGCTGAATACGAAGCGTGCATTGCGGGTCTCCGTTTGGCTTTAGACCTCCGAGTCACTCGATTAAGTCTCAATACCGATTCACTTCTCGTGGTCTCCCAGATCGGGGACGATGACGAAGCAAAAGAGCCAATCCTCCAAAAATATTTGAATCATGTGAAGAAAGCGCTCACCCAATTTGATTTTGTCGAGATTAAACATGTTCCAAGGACAAACAACATTCGGGCCGATGTTCTTTCCAAATTAGCAAGCACCAAAACTGTGGGAAATCACCGGTCAGTAATACAAGAGATCCTCAGCAAACCTAGTATTGGAGATGACTTACACTCGATTTCATCGATTATGCGTAATAATGAAGACCAAACATGGATTGCTCCTATCTTGAATTACATCATGTCGAGCGTAGAACCTTCCGATCTGAGGAAGCTAAGATCGTCCGAAGAAAGCGGCTTCTTTTGCGGTGTTCAATGAACGACTTTACAAAAAGCACTCTCTTCACCTTTGTTGAAATGTTTAGAACGGGAGGAGGCCGACTATGTGTTAATGGAAATTCATGAAGGAATATGTGGCCAACATTTAGGTGGTAGGTCCTTAGCCGGGAAAGTATTAAGGCGGGATACTTTTGGCCAACCATTGAAGCCGATGCAAGGAGCTATGTAAAGAAATGTTCGAGTTGCCAGATCCATGCAAACGCACATATCGCACCTCCTACCGGTCTCACAACTCTTTCTTCCCCATGGCCTTTTGCGTGGTGGGGGATAGACATTCTCGGACCTTTTCCAAAAGCCCCGGGGAGAATCAAATTCTTAATTGTGGCAGTTGACTATTTTACTAAATGGATTGAGGCCAAACCATTATCCATTATCAAAGCAAAGAAGCGTATCTTTTTTAGGAAAGAGATAATTACCAGGTTCGGGGTGCCCGAGGTGGTGATCACGGACAATGAAACTCAATTTGCTGATAAAGGTTTCAGAAAGTTAATGTCCGATCTAAAAATCAAGCATCGATTCACTTTAGTAGAACATCCCCAAACAAATGGGCAAGCAGAGTCGGCAAATAAAGTACTTCTCAACGGTTTAAAGAAGAGGTTAGACGATGCTAAAGGAAACTGGGTTGAAGAGCTTCCTTATGTTTTGTGGGCATACAGAACGACTCCCCAAAGCTCCACGGGAGAAACACCTTTCCAGTTATCTTATGGAAGTGAAGCAGTCATCCCGGTCGAAATTGGGGAATTAACTTGGAGAACTTTGAATCCGAAATCACTAGAGGATAATGGACAAGCTTTACGAGAAGAGCTGGACTTAGTAGAGGAAATCCGAGATCACACATCCCTTAAAGAGGCCATCACCAAACAGAGGGTAGCCACTCGTTATAATCAGAAAGTCGTCCCAAGAGATTTTGATGTCGGTGATCTCGTCTTGAGAAGAGCCGATGTTGGACTGAAAAATGCATCACAGGGCAAGCTAGCACCAAACTGGGAAGGTCCATATCAGGTTATATTAAGAACTGGAAACGGAGCCTTCGAGCTAGAAACACTAGAAGGCAAGGCAATCCCAAGAACTTGGAACGCCACCAAACTCAAGAGATATTACAGCTAGAATTCAAAGATAGGAATAGATTTCGCTTTATGAAGGCATTCTATTCCGATCTTGCTTAATATAGATTTCGCTTTATGAAGGTGTAATACCCCAATTTTGTCCGCCCTTTTTAATTTAAGTCAATTTCAGTCGTCCAGCTCAACTAAATCGAAATACCGCTGTTTAAATTAAGCAGGCACGCAAGTGACCAATCTTTTCGTGCGTTCTTCAATTTAATCTTCGTATTTGGGTTTAGTCGTACATAAGTAGTGTTTTTAGGTACTGAGCTCATTTCTTCTATTTGAGTCTCGTTGTAGCGTATTCGTCTAGTCTGGCCCGTTCTCGTCTTTGTATTTGTATTTGGACGGACTTTTATTATTATTAGTCTTTCTTCTTGCTTGATTAATTTAATTTGAGAATATATATAGAGTCCAAAATGTCAAGAAATTCTATTTAGTTTTATTTACAATTTAAAAGTGTTTAATAGTCCAAAAATGTCAAAAAAATACTATTTAATTTTTATTACAACTTAGGAGAGTCCAAATGTCCAAATGTCCAAAAAATACAAAAAATAATAATACAAAACATACAAAAATAAATAAATTGAAAATGCAAAAATAATAGAAGGCAAAGACAAGAATAAAGAATAGAGTGGGTTCCAGAATTTGCTCTCCAAGTTCTTTGGCTTGGGTCCAGACTGAAAAGAGTCAAAACCCAGTCAAAGCAATTAATGACTAAACCTAGAATTTTAATATAAAAAGGATGGTCAACAGCAGCAGAAGGGTACACGTTTTTCGAGATAAAAACAGCACAAAAACAGATTAGGGTTTTACACTAAAACCCTAATCACCTAAGCAGATTTGTTTAGATCTGAGCAGTCAAAAAAAGAAGTGAGCAGTAGCAGTCAAAAAAACAACAGCAACAACAACAGAACCACAACAACAACATCAGTCAAGCAACAACATAGATCTCGTTTTTTATCCTTCTTTTTCAGAACAAATTGAAAATCAGGTTGGTTTTTTTTCCTCTCTGACAGTCCTAGACACAAAAATGTAGAATACATTGTTTAGCATTTTTTTTTAGATCTGCTTGACTATACTTTATTTTCGTTTTTATGTTCTATTGGTGTATATGAGTTAAATGTGATGAATGAACATATAAACAACCAATCAAACTCAAGAACAGTCAAACTAGAATAAAATGGGGTAGAAAAGAATCAGACCAGAGAAAGCTCTAAAAATCAAACAGAACCAAAAATAGAAAAAAACTCACCTCCGGTGACCCTCCGGTCATCTTCTCCGGCGAAGCTCCGGTGAGCCACCACGAGACCCACCACAAAGCCGAACCAGCAGCCAAAAAATGAGCCACCACCACTGCCTCTATCACCGTCGCACCACCACACTCCACGCGTTCTCTCTCTCCTTTGAAACGTCACCCTCTCCGCCGACCCACCACCAAAACAACCCACCACCGCCGGAAAAAACCCCTGGCCGTTACCACCACCAGGAACCCGTAACTCTCTCCCTCTCTCCATCGATCTGCGCCTCCCTCTCTCTCCCTCGCCGTCGTCCTTTCTCCACCACCGGCGCCGTGACGTTCTTCCTCCCTTCGCGTTCTCCCTTCCTCCGCGAATCTCTCTCTGCTCCGACTCTCTCTCTCTCACTTCCGCGAATCACTCCGCAAATCTCTCTCTCTCTTGAATGAGAGGAGCTGCGGCGCAGCTTAAGGAGGGGAGAAGGGGAATAAGATTTTAGGTTTTTTTTAGGGTTAGGCTTATATGGGTATCCAGAGTTTTTTTTTTATTTTTTTTTTATTTTTCTGATTACTGTTTGCACCCCAAATTACTGCGCGTCCCTCTCCCCCACAAGCCCATGTTCAAATTTTTTTGGGCTAGCGCCCCCACCAACCAAAAAGTGGGCCTTAATTCCTCGCACCCCTGTTTGGTAGTATAACCCTGCGACTAATGGCACACCCCCATTTTGCAATTTTCACCTCCTTCTCGTTTTTTTAATAATTTCTCATTAAATCAAACTTTGTTAATGGTTTTGCTTGAAGCCTCCGCTTGCACAATCATTAACAATGAGGAACTAGTGGTGATCACTTGGAGCCTTTGCTCAATTGATCATCATGAATGCCTAATTTTCCTAAAAACTTTTTCAATAAATCAAAAACTTTGTTAGTGGTCATGCGAAGCCTTTGCTTGCATAATCATTAACCATGAGGTACTAGTGGTGATCACTTGGAGCCTTTGCTCAATTGATCATCATGAATGCCTAATTTTTCTAAATACTTTCAAATAAATCAAAAACTTTGTCAATGGTTTTGCGAAGCCTCTGCTTGCATAATCATTAACAATGGGAACTAATGGTGATCACTTGGAGCCTTTGCTCAATTGATCATCATGAACGCCTAATTTTCTGAAAAACTTTTCATTAAATCAAAAACTTTGTTATTAGTCTGCGAAGCCTTTGCTTGCACGATTATTAACAATGGAGTGCTAATGGTGGTCACTTGGAGCCTTCGCTCAATTGATCATCATGAAAGCTCGATTTTCACAACTAAACAAGATAAAACCAAAAACCTAGAACTACGTAGCTTTGAATTCTCCATCGCACACGGAGATACGTAGGGAGCGGATCCTCCGTCAAGCACAATAAACTAAAAACATTTTCCCTTTCAAAAAACCCAAAGCGGCTAACTCTCGTCGAGCGCCGCAAATAAAAATCCATTAAATCTTTTCAATTAAGAGGCAAATTTAAGTACTTTTCAAATCAAACACTTAAAACCACGTTTAATTAAAGGTTCCCTTTCAGTAGAAAGGAGGTGTGGGGCGCTAATACCTTCCCCATGCCTAACCGACCCCCGAACCCAAATCTTTAAGTTTTCCAAAAGACCAATTGCCTTCCCAAAAAGGTTTTTCTTCAATATTTTCCTTATAAAAAAATATTGGTGGCGACTTCATTGTCTTAAAAAGTTGTAAACGAAGAAAAACCTTCGGGGACTTTTTCGGGCGCAACAACTGGCGACTTCACTGGGGACACTAAGAAAATCTTTTTCAAAAAGAGGGTCGAGCCTAATTAATTAAATATGTCATTTGTGTGTTTGATTTGAATATTTTATTTTGCCTCTATTCTTCTTCTTTCTCATACAAGCATTGTTGCATCCATATGCATTCGCTTCTTCCTCTACTATGATTGTTTCCCCTCTTATCTTCTTTGCTTGTATGCTTAGTTCTTTCATGCATTCCCCCCCAATCTAATCATGCTCCCTCTTCTTTGCTCCCTTTCTTGAGGTAAGCAATGCAATTAGTTGTTGCTAAAACCATAGGCTGACTTGTTTGATATTAAACCCTAGGGTAGACAACATGTTATTGTTTGCTTCTGTCTGGACTGTTCTGGGTTTTCATTTGCAGGTGGGGGAAGGGTAGTTATTTCTAAGTATCGTGCCCTCAGCACACACACACACCCTATACTTGTGAGCGTTGAGTGGGGCCTAAAACCCAAGGTCTGAACAAAAACCTAGGAGAGTGGGAACGACTAGTGACTGCCATTCGTAGACCTTTGTCATGCGTATGGCTCTCATGAAAGTTCCGCCAAGAGTACGCTTTGTCATGATGCCTCACACACTCGGTAGCTTTCTACGATTGTGGGTGTTATCATGAGGAAGACTTTAGCTCTTGGTTGCCATTGTGAGGAAGTGAGTAGAACTTACATGAGAGGATTACCCTTTTCTAGGACTTTAGACCCCAGGATTCCCACCATTCGTAGGACACGGGGGCACGCCTTTGTTTGTTGCATTTAGCTTAAGCATTCCTTTTTCCCAAACTTTATTTCGAAAGTTGTAAATTTTCTTTCATAAACACCTACATGAGGTGGCATGCAGCGTGTATCTTCGAAAATGTTCAAAGTACCACCAATTAAACCTCATTTTATTACTATTTTACCATGTCATCCACATCATTTCGCATTTACCTCATTTTGCACCATTGCATTTGCATCTAACAAAATCGTGAAAATTCATCATTTGCATTCTTCATGCATTAAAGTTTGTTGGCCGGAGATCGCAACATAACACTGAACCGTTGTCATAGGTGTGTAAGAAGCAACATGGAATCAAAAGGCAAAACTGCATTCAATTCAAGGTTTCCCAATGTAAAGAAGATTGATGTAACTAGTTTGAAGAAGTATGCTTCTCTGTTAGGTCCTATTGAGCTTACGTCGCCTTCGACAAGACTTATGGGAACATCCGCATGAGTTATTACAACTAGAAGTGCAAGAGAGTGCCATCATTTGCTTTAAGTTGGTTCTATGATTGAGAGATTAGATGTTTTCTTTTCAAGAATTTCCAAATGGCACCTACCCTAGAGGAGTATGAGAAAATTCAGGTTTTGATCGCTCGAGAGATTAAACCTTACGATATCAAAGACGATATTATTCAGATGAGAAGCTCGCTTCCTTGTTGCAAATCGGTGTAGAAGAAGTGCGGTCCCATAAAGTTGAGCGTAACAAGATATCCGGGTTTCCTCGAGGTTACTTTGAGAGTTTGATGGCTAGTCATGCGAGATCAAAGAATTGGGCTTCTTTCAAGCAAATATTAGCTTTGACCATCTTTGGCATCGTCCTTTTCCCTCAGTTGAGAAACATATAGATGAGGCCATTGTTGGGGTGTTCGGCTTTCAAGAGTGCAAAAAGCCCCATCAATCCAGGTTCTGCTATTCTCGCCGAGACTATCGTGCCTTCACTCGCCATCATGAGTTAGAAAGGATAAGATGTGTTGTTCCTTCCCTGTGCTATACGCTTGGTTGATCAATCATGTATGTGTTAACAAAAGTGATGTTGGGGATCTGCTATCCTATGCCTTGGGTTGTGATCCGAAGACTATGAGTCCTCGGGAATGGAAGGATACTTTTAAGAACCTTGATGCTCTTGATTCGATGGTTCTCACACAAGTGTTGGGAGGACAAACCCTCGTTAATATTCCAATGTGGTAGTTTCAGAATGTTCCTCTCATGGGAACACAGGGTGCATCAACTATAACCCATCTTTGACCTTAAGGCAACTCGGGTACCTATGCGAGATTCACCTCCGAAGCTATGTTGTTCCGTTTTTACCTCCATGCGGGGATCCCTAAAGACGAGGACTTACTTGGCGAGTCTCATAAGCTTGGGAAACCGTAGTGCGGAGAGACAAAGGTGAGTTATCTAAAAGGACCACTACTATATCCTTCACCCAATGGCTCGAAAAGAGGATTAAAGAAACTCGATCATCCAATCAAGAGGGTCATCACTTGAAGAGAAAAACCAGAGCCCCACGTTCCCCTCATTGAAGAGCTAGAAGAAGTTAAGTTGGCATTGTCTAAAGCGGAAGAAGAGAAAAGGACCTTGCAAAACAGGTTGGGAAAAGTGATGCAAGACAAGCGGAAGCTAGAGAACGAAAATGCTCTTCAAGTTGCAACTATTGAAAGCGACCAACAGGAAACTTGTGATAGAAGAAGAAAGCAAAGAGGAGGTTCAGAAACATTTGAAAGGTGCTAAAGAGGAAATAAAGAGGTGTACCTCAAAGATGAATGAAGCTACTACAGCGTGAGCGTATGAATGGAAGGAACTATATGACAGGTCATGGAAGAAGGAGAAAATGGTCAAAGATGCACTAGCTAAGTCAAGAAAAGAATTCCAAGTGATGAAGTTCGAATTGGGAGACCAAATAGAAAGCATCAGGCAAGATAGAGAGTCTATCACAGGGATCTTGAAGGAGTACCAACAAGCTTTAAGGTTTGAACAAGGAAGGTCAGATGAATTGAAGAGGAATCTCATATGCCTAAGGGAATCTTATGAGCAAGTGCAAGTAGAAAGCCGGTATTGGGAGCAACGTTTCATGGCATTAATTGGCAGAATAGAGGACCAAGAGATTATCAAGGAGCTAAAGGGCGAGATTCAGCTTTGGAGGAGTAAATTTTCAAAGCTAGCCGGGCTAGCCAACCAAGCTGTGAGGGATGTTCCCAGGAAACTAAAAAGAGCTGAAGCAGAAATGAATCCTTCCAACACTCCGGCCAAGGTGTACGAATTTGTCGAGTCTTTGCAAGACCCTAATGAAGAACTCATGGAGAAAGCCAAAGGCGCAGAGAGCAAGAAGAGAAAGAGGAGGAGAAGGTGAAAGCTATTTGCCTTTGAATTCCACTTTAGAGTATTGTAATAGTCCTTAGGAAATTGTAAACTTTCTCTAAAAAAGTTGTGATTTTCTTTGGAATATAGTACTTTTCTCATCAAAAACATTTGTTCTCGAATATTGTATTTTTCCTTCGAGTTTGAAGTTGTAGTATTCTATCCTTTCGAATGAAGTGCGTTTGTTTTGCCTATTGCTTCCAACCTCGTCGCATCCAAATTAAAAATATAAACACAAAAATAAAATAAAAAGAGAGTGTTAGAGCTTTAAATTCACACGCCTATGACAACGCGAGGTGTATTACGATTCCGCGCAAAGCAAACATAAAATCATACATATCGCATTGCATTACATTCATTTATTCATTCTCGTGTTCATAAGTGTGTTTAAATCAACGCGAAAAAGGCAAAGTGGTTCGCCAACATCGATACGACGACTCGTCTACAAGCAAGGCTCATGGCGGTAACGAATGACTCGGACCGTCCCTATTATCGAAGACCTAGGAGGCGGTGAATCGAACCGTGATACCCCACTTGCGACTTTTCCGATCCGAGCAATTGGTTCGGAGAATCGAGAGTTGAGAATGAAAATGGGGGCAATGGAAGCCTGGATGACCGAAATGATGGCGATACTACAAGCCTTGAGGAAGCAGGCTCGCCGTTGAAAGTCCCCGCCGTCGCTCACAGAAGGCTGTGTCGCTCTTCCCTTGAGACCTGTCACCTTCGCTCATACTTCTGGGGCCAACAACGAGAGCCAACCCGGTCATGCATGGGATGCCTGGGGACTCCCACCGGATACACACCTCCGGAGGCGAGGCTAATGCAGGAAATAATCCCCCCAGGGTTGCAGAGCAAGTCCAACCCATCTCACCGCAAACAATGGAGGAACGGAACGCCTCAGCCCAAATTGATTCCTATTCGCGAGGAACTCCGTTTGGTTTTCATTCACGGTGAATGATCCATCCCAAGTTCGAGGACCCGTCGCCGGGAATACGAGTTCACTCGCGTGACCCACACGTGAACCCGGCCGTAGTGGCGATGAATAATCCTCATTACGGTGTGAATGCTTTTTCCTCGAATTACCCTATCGAAACCGAGAGTCGATGTATCGGATACTAGAGGAGAGACTAAGAGGCGTAGAAGGAAGCGAGTTCACGGGCGAGAAATGCCCACAGCCGTGTTTGGTCCCTAATCTAGTCTTGCCTCCTAAATTCAAAGTGCCAATTTTTGATAAATACTGAGAGGACGACTTGCCCGATCGATCATGTGACAATGTCTTTGTCGGAAAATGACGCCTATGCCGGGGACGATAACTTTGATGATGCACTGCTTTCGGGAAAGTTTAGTTGGGGCTCCCCTCGAGTGGTACATGCAATTGGAGCCAACCAATATCCATTCTTTGGAAGGACATGGCGGATGCTTTTATGCGTCAATACCGATTACAACAATGATTTGGCTCGGATAGGACTCAACTACAATGCATGTCTAAGAGAGATAACAAGTCGTTCAAGGAATACGCTCGAGAGGTGGAGGAACCTCATTTGCTCAAGTGAAACCCCTCTCTTGGACAAAGAAATGGTCCACATGTTTATGGATACCCTCCTGCGTGTGTATTATGATAGGTTGGTGGCGGCGTAGCCTCGAATTTCTACGAGATGGTGGTCACGGGGAAAGAGTAGAGAATGGTATGCGCTTGTGGAAGAATAACTCATGGCCAAAGACCTCCTTCCGGTCGAGAAAAAACCTTTTTACGGACCCTACAAGAAGAAAGAGGGTGAAACCAATGCGGTTATCGGAGCGGTGGTCCGTCACACACGCCAATCCTCATAAGCTATTCCATTCCCTTCTCAAGCACCACAAGACACGACCATTTCAATCAAACTATCGATCACAGGAACTATAATGAAAGGAAGCTTTGTTGTCTTTGATCCTATTCCCATGTCTACACTACGGACTTGTTTAATTATCTCATCACCAACAAAATAATCAACACTCGTCGGATGAAGCCGTACCAACCTCCCTATCCGGGGATACAACACAAATGCTACTGCGCTTTCATCTCAGGCGATGAGGTCGTGTGGTGGAGGATCGTAAAGCGTTCAAGTATGTGGTGCAAGAATTACTTGATGCAAAGACTATATCATTTCAACAACCTAATGTGGCCACCAATCCGTTGCGGGGCATGGAGGACTGCTTTGTTAATGCCGACCATCGGGAAGTCGATGTGTGCAGTTAGAAAAGTTGATTGCATTCGGATGCCTTTGAATTTTATCCATCTTTGAATTATGTCGTTTTGGCGTCATCAAAGAAGGGTGTGCTAGGAAAGACGCGCTGTGATAATCCTCATTTGCATCGGGGCATGTGAAGGCTTTAAGACAATTCTCAGGATCTCTTGGGCGCGACACACGGTCCAGTGGGAATCAAGAAAAAGAAGAAAATGTATCTACTTTGCAATCGGGCAATGGAGGCTTGAGGGGACCGATTGAAATTCCCTGAACTGAATTCCGGCCAGTGTGATGAGACCCTCGACCATTTTTATTCCGATTACTGCTGCTACCCCTAGCGAGAGAGACTAGGATGACTCCATGGAGCGCAATGTGCAAATGCGCAGAGAGGTCCCTAAAGGCACTTTGGATATAACAAACATTCTTTGGAGGTAGTGGTATCACAAGGAGTGGAAGGGTGTATGCTCCTGAAAATCTTAGGGGAGAGCGGTCAAAAGCAGGATGAAGAAAGGGCGTAAGGGAAAAGACAAGAAGCGGTAGAAGTCGAAAGGTATCGGACAAAGAGGCTCAAGAATTCACGAAAGTAATGAAGCGAGTGAATATCGGGTGGTAGACCGGTTAAATCAAACTCCATCCAAGATCTCGATGCTCGTTGTTGCTTAGTTCAGAGGCGCATCGTCTTTGCATCGCTGAAAATCTTGAAGCGAAGCCCACGTCTCCCATGACATCACGGTAAAACCGGCAGCGGTATTGTTGGCAACATTGTAGCATCCAACTACTTGACCTTCTCGGACATCGAGCTTCCTCCGGAGGAAAGAATCATAATCAAGCTCTTCACATCTCGGTCAAGTGTGGGGACTATATGCTCGCCCGAGTGCTCATTGATAACGGCTCATCCTTGAATGTGATGCCTAAGTCCACCATGAATAAATTTGAATGTAGATCGCTCATATCTGGCCAAGAGTTCTACCTTGGTCGAGCATTTGATGGGTCGATGAAGGAAGTTTCGGAGAAGTAGAAGTCTGCATTGCAGTAGGCCCCGAAGTGTTCTATGTTGTCTTCCAAGTGATGGACATCGTTCCTCCTATAGTTTGCTGCTAGGGCGTCCTTGGATACATCTTTGTAGAGCGATGCCATCCTCGCTTCATCGAAACTCAAGTTTGTGGCGAGGAAAGGCGATAGTGATTCACGGAGAAGAAGAAACAGCGATAAGCAGATCACCACCGAATGTTACGTGGAGGCGGCAGAAGAGTCCTCGAGGCGCCTTCCAAGGGTTGGAGATCTCAAATCTTGTCTTCGTTGAAAGTGAGCTCTGCAGAAGCCTAAGTGGTCCAAGGCCGACATGATGATCGCAAAGGTAATGCTAGGGCATGGGTATCAGTCGGCAAAGGCCTAGGAAAAGGCGCTCGAGGATTGTAGCACCGGTCGATTGAGGAAACATTGAAAAGTTCGGTGTTGGGTACATCCCAAGTCTTCTTGACGGGAAAGGCTAGCATCGACAAGAGAGGAGAAATGGCTTGCCAAACTCGGAGGAGGAACACCCAATCGGGGAGGATGATCATCGCTAACCTCAAGAACAACTTCCGAGTCTTGGCATCTTTGAACCACGACCGAGTTAATGTGGTTGAAGAAGGATCAAGCTCGAGTGGTTGTGTGTTATCGGCTTAGTCTTATTTGTTGTCTTTGTTGGAGAGAAGGCTGCAGAAGCCCGGGAGACCATGGATTTCCGTGTTTTTCAATTTAAAGTAATTTTCATTGTAATGTAGATTCCTCGGCTCTGCTTGAGGCCTTGGAACATTTCATTTGGGCACACATGTTTTTGTCAAGACTCATCAATCAATAAAATGTTATTTTGAATTTTCAATAAAAAATTTGTCTTCATCTCTCGTTTGTGTGTCTTTTCTTTGTCTTTATTCGCGCTCCATTTTAATGCAGATCGAAAATAGTCTCACGAAAATAATAATGCCCATAACTCATACTGTGACTTTGATTACCCGGTTAATCAAGCCGAGGAAGATGTTGAGGGCGATTGGGATACTCCTCAGGAAATCATGAGAATGGTAGAGCAAGAAGAAAAAGTCATTGAGCCCCATGGGAATCCACGAAATGATCAATCTGCACCGGAAAGGCGGGGAAAGAGGTCAAGGTTGGTGCGCAATGGAGGATAAAGAGCACAAAAAAGTTGATTCGACCGCTTGACTCTGTTGACGTATTCACATGGACTTATCGGGACATGCCGGGGTTGAGCACAAATATTGTTGAGCCTGCAGTTGCGAAGATCGAGAATGTCCCCGGAAAAGCAGAAGCCGAGGCGAATGAAGCTGAAATGTCTTTGAAAATCGGGGATGAGGTCAAGAAACAGTTTGATGCAGGATTCTTAGTTTGTGGCAAAATACCACTGAGTGGGTAGCAAACATCGTTCAGGTCCCCAAGAAAGATGGAAATTCGAATGTGTGTCGTCGACTCAGTGATTTGAGCAGAGCAAGCCCTAAAGATGATTTCCCCTACCCCACATTGATGTCTTGGTAGATAGTCTTGCTCAACATTCGATGTTCTCCTTCATGGATGGGTATTCGGGCTATAACCGGATCAAAATGGCTCGGAGGATATGGGAAAACCACCTTCATAACCGCTTTGGGGACTTTCATTACAAGGTCATGCCTTTCGGGTTGAAGAATGCCGGGCAACCTATCAAAGAGCGATGGTAACCCTATTCCATGACATGATGCATAAGGAGATTGAAGTCTATGTGGATGACATGATCGCCAAATCAAAAGCGATGAAGAGCATGTGGTTAACTCGCGTGAAGTTATTCGGCGTCTCGAGAAAATACAAACTCGAGTTGAACCCGCTAAGTGCACCTTTGGGGTTAGGTCAGGAAATTGTTGGGTTTCATCGTTAGCGAGAAGGGAATAGAGGTGGACCGGACAAAGTGCGAGCAGTGCGGAAATGCGGCGCTAAAAAGAGAGAAAGAAGTCAGTGGTTTCTGGGAAGATGAATTACATCTCTCGATTCATCTTTCGATTGGACTGCAACTTGCGAACCAATTTTCAAAGCTGTTGTGCAAAAACCAAGAGATGAAGTGGAATGATAAATGTCAAGAAGCATTTGAGAAAATCAAGGTGTACCTCCAAAATCCACGACCCTAATGCCACTGTATGCAGCGGCCTCTTATCCTATACCTCCTTTTGTGCTAGACAATTCTATGGGGGCTGCGGCCGGGCAACACGATGAGTCGGGAAAGAAAGAACACGCAATCTACTACGAGCAAGAAGTTCACCGGCGTGAGGCAAGGTATTCACCATTAGAGAAGACTTGTTGTGCTCTAGCACTGGCCGCGCATCGACCGAGATAGTATATCTTTGAGTCACACTACGGTTGGTATCCAAAATGGATCCAATCAAGTACATATTTGAGAAAACTGCGCTCCACTGGTCGAATTGCTCGTTGGCAAATGTACGCCGAATATGACCTGCGTGCACGTAACCCGAGAAAGCAATTAAAGGTAGCACCTTTGGCAGATTACAGCGCATCAACCGGTTGAGGATTACCAATCAATGCAATGTGAATTCCCGGATGAGGACATTATGGCATTATTTGACGAAGGGAAATCTCAAGATGATGAAAGGTGGAGAATGTTGTTTGACGGTGCCTCTCAACATGTGGGGCGCGGGGTCGAGCTTGAAGGCCGATCTCTCCGGACAACCGCTTCATACCATTATTTGCGGACTAAGCTTCTATGTCACAAACAATATTGCGAGTATGAAGCGTGTATCCAGGTATCCAAGCGACTCTCGATTGGAAAGTCGGGAGGCTCGGCGTGTACTGAGGATTCGACTCTAATTGTCCACCGGGTAAAGGGATTGGGAAACAAGAAATCGACTTGATTCCTTACCGCGACTATATTCAAGAATTAATCAAGCCCTTTGAGGAAATCACTTTCCAAAGCCACATACCCCGCGGTGAGAATCGGTTGGCGGATGCTTTGGCAATTTTGTCTTCTATGTTCAACGTCAATTTGTGACAAAAGTTTGACGATCGAGAATCCGGCCATGTGGGTCTACCCGCTTATCACTCTTGTATGGCGATCGAAGGGAATCGAGATAGTAAGCCTTGGTACCATGACATCAAGCGGTACATCACAAGCAGAGTATCCTCCGGAGCTACTGAGAGAATGACAAGAGAACACTTCGGAGACTATCGTGAGTTTCTTCTTGAGTGGAGACGTCCTTTACAAGAGAAACTATGACTTGGTACTCCTCGTGTGTATGGCGAAGAGGAGTCGATAAAGATTATGCGAGATGTTCATGAAGGTTCATTTGGGGTTCATTCGGTGGGCACACAATGGCTAGAAAAATCACGAGAGCTGGTTACACTGGTTGCGGATGGAGTCGATTATTCTGATTTTGTGAGAAGATGCCATAAATGTCAAATCTATCACGAGATCACACTCATGTACCTCCGACTTCTCCGAATGTTTTGAGCGCACCATGGCCATTCTCAATGTGGGGCATGGACATCATTGGTCCCATTGAACCCAAAGCTTCAAATGGTCACCGTTTCATTTTGGTTGCTATTGACTACTTCACCAAGTGGGTAGAGGTCGCTTCTTATCCCAAGGTAACAAGCTCGGTGATTGCTAAGTTCATCAAGAAAGATTTGGTTTGCCGCTACGGTCTCCCAAACAAGATTATCACAGCATAACGACAATAATTTGAGCAATGAGAATGATGAAGGACACGTGTGAAAACTTCAAAATACAAAGATCACAATTCTTCTCCTTACGCCCAAAGATGAATGGGGCGGTTGAGCAACTAACAAAAACATCAAGAAGATTGTGCAAAAGATGGTGGTAACATACAAGGATTGGCATGAAATGCTCCCTTTTGCCCCTGCATGGTTTCTGAGAACCTCGGTGCGCACCTCAACCAGGGCAACTCCCTACTCATTTGGTTTATGGGTGAGGCGATCCTCCCATTGAAGTTGAAATACCATCTCTGCGGGTGTTAATGGAGACAAAACTTGATGAAGCGAGAATGGGTTGATCCGTCTTGACCAGTTGAACCTCATTGACGAAAGCGGGTGGCCGCTATGTGTCATGGACAGTTGTACCAACAGAGGATGATAAGAGCTTTTGACAAAAGAGTCCGTCCTCGTGAATTTCAAGAAGAGACCTTGTACTCAGCGAGATCTTGCCAATACTGACACGGACCCGAGGGGCAAATGGGCTCCCAAATATGAAGGACCTTATGTGGTGAAGAAGGCATTCTCAGGAGGAGCTCTAATCCTGGCAAACATGGACGGAGATGAGATTCCAAATCCAGTGAACTCAGATGTGGTCAAGAAGTATTATGCCTAGAAAAATAAAAAAAAAAGAAAAAGATAAGCCAAGGAAAAGTTAGCTCTCTAGTCGTGAAAACCCGAAAAGGGCGGCCTAGGCAAAATCAGAGCGACCCGGTGGATCGAAAACCCGCAAAGGGCGATTCAGGCAAAAATTAGGGTCAGACAACTTGGGCTCGAGAAAAGAAAAGGCAATCAGCACTCCCAAAAGTTTGGATAAAAGGGTGATCGAGTTATGAGTATGGACGCGAACGCATTACTTGAGAGATGAAATCACAAGATCACATTCCTTTCTCTTGTATTTTCTCGGTTTAAAAGAAAGATTGTAATGCACTCTCAATTGGCGTGACTTTCTTCGCACGTCCAATTTCTATATCAATAAAAGTCCAACTCTTCTTTCATATGTGTGCTTTTCGTGTCCTTTGCTTTCATCTATTCGATCTCTTTCAAAATGATAATTTTTATGATTGATGAAATTGATTTGCAAAACATGTGCACATTCAAGAGCATTACAGGATCATTACGAAATCTTTGAAAAATACTGAGAAGAAATGATTTCCCAAGTGAGTAAAGTTGCAAAAAAAGGGAGACAAAACGACCATACGCGAATCGGTCGCGCAATCCTCGCGTGACTATCGTCCTGGAGCAGCTTCCGTCCGACAGTGGGATTTAACCAGCAAAAAAGTGCCAAAGAAAAAACAAATAAGCAAAAAAAAAGAAAACTGCTTAAAGAAAAACAGAATAAAAAAAAAACAAAAACAAAAGAGAAGAGAAATCACAGAAGGCGGAACACAAAAGAACACAACATCTTCATATCATTCATCATTCTCATGTCATCCATACCATTCATCACTCCATGGCATCAAACAGTAGTGCATTACACTTTCAAATTCGCATCTCAGAAGAGCGAAAGAATAATCAAACAGAAGAAACATCCCACCAAAATCAATCATTGCATCCATGTGCACCCAAATACCCAAGCGCATGCATTTCACGCACCATTCAAGAGAAAAATTACTTGGACCGAAAGTCCCAAAAATCCCATTTTAGAAAATCACCATCAGCCCGAGTTCGTAAACTCCATCAAACCGAGTTCGTAAACTCCATCAACCCGAGTTCGTAAACTCCATCAATCCGAGTTCGTAAACTCCATCAACCCGAGTTAGTGAACTCCTTCGAGTTAGTGAACTCCTTCCCACAGATCACAACATCGCGTTATGCGAGCACGCGATGGATCCATCGACCGTTAAGTCGCCCGGATTAGTTGTGTCACCTAAGACACAGCGTAAATCCATTGATCAAATCGATTCGGACACGATGTTGATCGGCCGCTCGAAAAGGCCACCCCCGAGTTCGTAAACTCCATCAATCGAGTTCGTAAACTCCATCAACCCGAGTTAGTGAACTCCTTCTTGAGTTAGTGAGCTCCTTCCACGAGATCACAACATCGTTATGCGAGCACGCGATGGATCCATCGAGACCGTTAAGTCGCCGGATTAGTTGTGTCGACCTAAGGCACGGCGTAAATCCATTGATCAAATCGATTCGGACTTGATATTGATCGGCCGCTCGAAAAGGCCACCCCAGAGCTCGGACTCGACGAGAGTCCGTTAAAAGGTTTTAGGCAACCTCCGAATTTCCAATTTACCGCTTTTCCCAATTTACTGTTTTTTCCAATTTATTGCTTTCTCGTTAATGCGACCAGTGTTAACCCCCTCAAAAGGAAAATAACAAAAAGATTTGAACTTTTCTGAAGCGGACAAAATTAGTATTATTTCTATATCTTTATTTCCATTTCACCAACAAATATGAAAAGGCCAATTCATATTTTTTGGCGAAATGTGAAATAAAGAGGGGCAGCTGTAATACCCCAATTTTGTCCGCCCTTTTTAATTTAAGTCAATTTCAGTCGTCCAGCTCAACTAAATCGAAATACCGCTGTTTAAATTAAGCAGGCACGCGAGTGACCAATCTTTTCGTGCGTTCTTCAATTTAATCTTCGTATTTGGGTTTAGTCGTACATAAGTAGTGTTTTTAGGTACTGAGCTCATTTCTTCTATTTGAGTCTCGTTGTAGCGTATCCGTCTAGTCTGGCCCGTTCTCGTCTTTGTATTTGGCCAGACTCTTTTTATTATTATTAGTCTTTCTTGCGCAGTTAATTTAATTTGAGAATATATATAGAGTCCAAAATGTCAAGAAATTCTATTTAGTTTTATTTACAATTTAAAAGTGTTTAATAGTCCAAAATGTCAAAAAATACTATTTAATTTTTATTACAACTTAGGAGAGTCCAAATGTCCAAATGTCCAAAAATACAAAAATAATAATACAAAACATACAAAAATAAATAAATTCGAAAATGCAAAAAATAATAGAAAAAGAAGAACAAAGAAGCAGAGTGGGTTCCAAAGAAATTTGCTCTCCAATTTCTTGGGCTTGGGTCCGGACTGAAAAGAGTCAAACCCAGTCAAAGCAATTAATGACTAAACCTAGAATTTTAATATAAAAAGGATGGTCACTTGTGTGAGAGAAGGGTACACGTTTTCGAGATAAAAACAAAGACAAAAGCAGTTAGGTTTTACACTAAAACCCTAATCACCTAAGCAATTTGTTTAGATACGAGCGATCAAAAAGAAGTGAGCGCAAGAGATCAAAAAAACAAAGAACAACAACGAGAACCACAACAACAACATCGGTCAAGCAACAACATAGATCTCGTTTTTATCCTTCTTTTTCGTAACAAATTGAAAATCGGGTTGGTTTTTTCCTCTCTGTGATCCTAGACACAAAAATGTAGAATACATTGTTTAGCATTTTTTTAGATCGCTTGACTAAACTTTATTTTCGTTTTTATGTTCTATTGGTGTATATGAGTTAAATGTGATGAATGAACATATAAACAACCAATCAAACTCAAAACAGTCAAACTAGAATAAAATGGGGTAGAAAAGAATCGGACCAGAAAGCTCTAAAAATCAAGCAGAACCAAAAATAGAAAAAACTCACCTCCGGTGACCCTCCAGTCATCTTCTCCGTGAAGCTCCGGTGAGCCACCACGAGACCCACCACAAAGCCGAACCAAAGCAGCCCAAAAAGCGAGCCACCACCATCGCCTCTATCACCGTCGCACCACCACACTCCACGCGCGTTCTCTCTCCTCAAACGTCACCCTCTCCGCCGACCCACCACCAAAAGCGAACCCACCACCGCGGAAAAAACCCTCGGCCGTTACCACCACCGGGAACCCGTAACTCTCTCCTCTCTCCATCGATCTGCGCCTCCTCTCTCTCTCCTCGCCGTCGTCCTTTCTCCACCACCGGGCCAGTGGACGTTCTTCCTCCTTCGCGTTCTCCCTTCCTCCGCGAATCTCTCTCTCTGCTCGACTCTCTCTCTCTCACTTGCGAATCACTCGCAAATCTCTCTCTCTTGAATGAGAGAGGCTGGTGACTTAAGGAGGGGAGAGGGAATAAGATTTTAGGTTTTTTTAGGGTTAGGCTTATATGGGTATCCGAGTTTTTTTATTTTTTTATTTTTACGACATTGTTTGCACCCCAAATTATTGCGCGCGTCCTCTCCCCACAAGCCCATGTTCAAATTTTTTTGGGCTAGCGCCCATGACCAAAAAAAGCTGGGCCTTAATTCCTGCACCCTATTTGGTAGTATAACCCCCTGCGACTAATGGCACACCCCCATTTTGCAATTTTCACCTCCTTCTCGTTTTTTTAATAATTTCTCATTAAATCAAACTTTGTTAATGGTTTTGCGAAGCCTCGCTTTGCACAATCATTAACAATGAGGAACTAGTGGTGATCACTTGGAGCCTTTGCTCAATTGATCATCATGAATGCCTAATTTTCCTAAAAAACTTTTTCAATAAATCAAAAACTTTGTTAGTGGTCATGTGAAGCCTTTGCTTGCATAATCATTAACCATGAGGTACTAGTGGTGATCACTTGGAGCCTTTGCTCAATTGATCATCATGAATGCCTAATTTTTCTAAATACTTTCAAATAAATCAAAAAACTTTGTCAATGGTTTTGCGAAGCCTCTGCTTGCATAATCATTAACAATGGGGAACTAATGGTGATCACTTGGAGCCTTTGCTCAATTGATCATCATGAACGCCTAATTTTCCTGAAAAACTTTTCATTAAATCAAAAACTTTGTTATTAGTCCTGCGAAGCCTTTGCTTGCACGATTATTAACAATGGAGTGCTAATGGTGGTCACTTGGAGCCTTCGCTCAATTGATCATCATGAAAGCTCAGTTTTCACAACTAAACAAGATAAAAACCAAAACCTAGAACTACGTAGCTTTGAATTCTCCATCGCTTTGGAGATACGTAGGAGCGGATCCTCCGTCAAGCACAATAAACTAAAAACATTTTCCCTTTCAAAAAACCCAAAGCGGCTAACTCTCGTCGCGCGCGCAAATAAAAATCCATTAAATCTTTTCAATTAAGAGGCAAATTTAAGTACTTTTCAAATCAAACACTTAAAACCACGTTTAATTAAAGGTTCCTTTCGATAGAAAGGAGGTGTGGGCGCTAATACCTTCCCCATGCCTAACAGGCCCCGAACCAAATCTTTAAGTTTTCCAAAAGACCAATTGCCTTCCCAAAAGGTTTTTCTTCAATATTTTCCTTATAAAAAAATATTGGTGGCGACTTCATTGTCTTAAAAAGTTGTAAACGAAGAAAAACCTTGGGGACTTTTTTTTGAGCGCAACAATGGCGACTTCACTGGGGACACTAAGAAAATCTTTTTCAAAAAGAGGTCGAGCCTAATTAATTAAATATGTCATTTGTGTGTTTGATTTGAATATTTTATTTTGCCTCTATTCTTCTTTCTTTCTCATACAAGCATTGTTGCATCCATATGCATTCGCTTCTTCCTCTACTATGATTGTTTCCCCTCTTATCTTCTTTGCTTGTATGCTTAGTTCTTTCATGCATTCCCCCAATCTAATCATGCTCCTCTTCTTTGCTCCCCTTTCTTGAGGTAAGCAATGCAATTAGTTGTTGCTAAAACCATAGGGTGACTTGTTTGATATTAAACCCTAGGGTAGACAACATGTTATTGTTTGCTTTCATGCAGACTGCTCAGGTTTTCATTTGCGGGTGGGGGAAGGGTAGTTATTTCTAAGTATCGTGCCTCAAGACACACACACACACCCTATACTTGTGAGCGTTGAGTGGGGCCTAAAACCCAGTGCGAACAAAAACCTAGGAGAGTGGGAGCGACTAGTATTTATGACCTAAGATTAAGCAGGGGTAAGGTATATCAGAGATTCATCCACATCCACAAACAAAGCAAAAATGAAGACAAGTAAGAGTGTGACGATGTCATTACAAAAATACCGGTTAAGGCCGGGTCCTCAAGTTCAAAACAAATGAAAAATAAAACAGCTAGGTCTGTTTGGGTGGATAGATGACCCTAGACACTTCATCAGTTACCGGGTCGAACTCAACAATGTGCCCATCATGAACCGAGAAGTCCGGTTTAAAAATATCAGGATCGACAACAAAGTCGGGATTGACCACAGCAACTTGGTCAAGTGCATTATTGAAAGCTTCTACTATGCCTTCTTGCCCCATCCGAATTGCTCGCATCCAGATCTTCAAGAGCTTTAGCTTTCTGTTCGGTAAGTCTCTTTATCTGCTCCTGAAGTTCGGGAAAGTTTTGGGACGAGATTGTTGCTTCCATCTCGGCCATCTTGTCATCTTTTTCCTTAAGCTCAACAGCAGCTTTTTCAAATTTTTCATTAGCCAGCTTCAGTTCGGCTTCAAGTTGCAGGCGCTTAGCTTCCAAATCTTCAGCCACCTTTTTGTGAAGATCTGCATCCTTCTTGGATTTCTCAAGGTCGGCCCGGAGAGGACTTACAGCTTTCCGAGCAGCCTCGTACTTAGCCTCAAGATCTACACAAGCATATGGAAATCATAAGTAAAAACCACGAGAGAATAAACAGAGATAGAATTGACGAACTTAGAAACTAGAAGCCATACCTTTGATTTTCAGAGCAGCATCTTTTTTCTCCTCTTTCACCAGATCGGCCATCTTCGAGAGCACCGAGATAGAAAATCCAAAAGGATCTGCTTGAAACTCCTCGGTCTTTAAAGTCATATATGCTTTCGGATCAAAAGGAGCGGCGGACTTGTGCTTCTTACTTTTCTTTGAGTGATCACTCAAATCAATCACGTTTTTACCTCGGTCCTGAGGACTTGCTCTTGGGGGAAGACGGCCTAATGTGGTTTTTCTTTTTCTTGTTAAAGGCCGCTCTTCTTCTTCTCCGGCTACCTCGGAATGAACCACGGTAATAGGCTGGGCATCAGTAACGGGCACTGCAGAAGTTCCTTCAACTGCGACATTACCAGCAACCCCAACATTTTGCATCCCCTGTTCGACTTCAGCGAGTGCAAGGGCTTTCAAAGCCGCCATTCTACTCTTTGGGGCCATCTCGTCTACATAAGAAAGAGTTCAGTTAGCGAAAAATTGTAAAAGCAAATCGGCAAAATATCAAAATCAAATTCGACTAGATATGGTTCAGAATCGACCTAAAACCTTCTCGACATCGGCAAACTTAACAGTTTCTACCAACAACTTAGTATAAAAACCCCATTGATTTGGTTTGTGCTCATTATTTGTGACAACCCGATCAGCAATGAACATCAGCATCTTCAGCGTTTTCCGATCCTCCACACTTAGATGCGCGGCATCAACAGAATGTTTGATTGGGTCGTCACGGCAAGTCCAACCAAGAGGGAATTTGGTGGTTAGAACAATATCATTCTCGGCGTTGAACGTCCCGCCCGATCTACTACAGCGGGCAACACCGGCTCCACCCATAAAAACTTGTTCTTCCACTCATATTTCAAACTCTCTGAGTACGGCCGAAATACCCTTATACCTGCCCTAGATCGGAGGGTAAAATGCTCTAAACGGGCGGGTTTACCACTATTCTTCTCAGTTCGTTTGTTTACCAAGAACATATGTAAGAAAAGCTGTAAAGAAAGGGGTCGACCTAAGTGGATGCATACGAGCTCGAAGGCACGTACAAAGGCCCAAGCATTGGGATGAAGTTGTGAAGGGGCTACTTCCAACCTCGCCAAAACAGACTGCTGGAAGGTCGTGAATGGAGGTCGAATTCGCATATGGGCCAAGGTCGTCCAGTATATTATAAATTTGAGGGAAGTAGGGTAAGTGGCCACATGCTCGCCCTCTTCCATTCCAAAAATACGCCAACGCTTTCGGGATCTTTCCGTAAAGCCTTCGTGAAAACTTGCTAATGTCGATTAGAGGTCATTACCGAATTGACACCTCGGAGTGTCTCGGACACCCACGAATAATCTCGAGGAGTACCTAGAGGGGATCTACGGGAAGATCGACATTATTCTTGCGGAATCTTCGTAACCATACACGGTGACTCGAAACTACAGGTATCTTCTGGTTCTTCATCTTCTCTCTCTCCACCAATAGTATCTTCTTCTGGATCACCAGACCCATCATCGTCTTTCCTCCCATCCGATTCAGTATCGGACTCAGAGTCATCAGAAGTGCTTGGATCCGAATTTATATCAACCACAGCTTCAGAGGCGGGTTATTTTGTGTAGAAGGGAGATCATCGACTCTTCATCGAAGCCGCCTCATTGTCGCTTTCCCTCGGTCCGGAATTTTCTGCTTCATGAATCTCGGGGGCAGCCCCTACTTCCCTATCGGTAGGGTGAGAATCAGTCCTTGATCTCGATGCCATTAATTTTCCAATATCGGGACCTCGAGATTTACGAGCTTGCTCGGCTTGATCAATAAGTCGGGCGTTTCAAAGACGAGTTGTTTGCTTAGTTTTCGCTTGATTTTACCTACGAGGAATGAGGGGCAGGTGTCGGGATAAATCAAAAATGATGGGTTCTCGAAGATGATCGGAACCCGACCTGACAACCCCCACCCTGGGAAAGAATATTGCAGGCTGAGGGCTAGATCTTAGCCCGGATAAATAGAAATAGAGTACACAACAAAAGAGTAAAAACTTAAAGGTGAATTACTAACCTTGGATGAAGTGTTGATACAAACAGTGAGGAGAAATCTTTGGCGAGGTCGGAGAGCTCAATTTTAGTAGATCGGTAGCTCAGAGCAAAGCGAGGAACTAAAAAGATAAATAACCTACCTACTTTGTATTTATAGGGATTTAGAAATGATCGTTATTATTCATTGAGCGGCGCACTCAATCAAATCTAAGCGACGCAAAACCAAGAGTCATCATTAAAAAGACGCCTCGATTCCTTCGAACAGTCACATCTATCAACGCAAGCATTTAATGCTCTGTCGAAAGAAGAATAAATATTAAAAAAAAAATTCCCAAATCAAAGCGTCACCAACACGCCACACCATCAAAGATCAGTAAGAGAAGTTCGACCTCGACTATTCATCAATCTCGGTAAGTGAGTTCAACCTCGACTATTTGTCAACATCGGTACAAGATTTCAACCTCGACTATTTTTCAACCTCGGCACAAGAGTTCAACCTCGGTACAAAGGCCAAACCCAACATTCTTCAATCTCGGTAAAATAAGTTTTTTCTTGCACAAGATTACAAGTCTGGTTTCACCCAACCTGTCAAACCGACTTGGGGGGCAACTGTTATGGAGAAATTCTGCACATGATATTCGCACCCCCTTCTGCTCAAAAGGCCAACTGATTGGGCCTTCAATAGCCAAGACCCATAATCATTCATCCAACTGACCTACCATGCGCTCCACAACCAATGGTTGGATGATTACACCCAAGTGCCTCCTAAACCTATAAATCTGCATTTATTCCGAGGAGAGAGACGCATTAATTACACATATATTTGCATTAACTCTGCTGCATCGACTTTAAGCATCGGATGGTATGCGAGTACACTCAACCTTAGCTCGGAACATCAAGCTCGGACGTTACCAATATTGATCAAAAACCTTATAACCTACCTACTATCTCGGACTTAACATATACATAGATACAGTACAGAACAAAAATGACTACTGTTTCTAAACACAATAGAACTTGAAGAGTTTAAAGATGACAGAATAAATCTTACACAGTTCACTCATTGTCCATTTTTGACTGTGAGTAGTAATTTAACCATTTAAAAAACAATGAGGGACTTAGAATTAGAATTAATTCTAAAACTATTAATTAAATTATTAAATAAAGGAAGCCTTTATGTTGCCCGAAAAAGATATTTTGCTCATTATTAAATCGTCTTCTTTCTTCTCTAATCTCCAAAACCTTATCCCTCCGTGCCAGCCACCAAAATTCCCGTTTTTCCTCATCACTTCAAACAAACTCCAAGTTTTCTTACAGTTTCAATTCATCGAAACATTCCTTCCTCCGAAGCCAGAAAGAAAAAGAAATGTTAACCTCATCATCCTTATTCCCATTCCATGCCATAACCATTCATCATTTTCCCTCAACAAACACACACCCGTTGTGTTTTCACCTTCATAACCCTACTCTCCACCTTCGCACCCCATCTTTCCTCCGCCTTCCTCCGCCGCAACACTTCCCGCCGCCGATTTCCGCCAAGTCTCCTAATGCCGAAAAGTCCGGCGAGCAGAAGTGGGAACACGAAGGTCTTATCACTGAGTCCCTCTCCAATGGTATGTTCCGTGTTCGCCTTGACAACGATGATTTGATCATCGGTTACATCTCTGGCAGGATCCGAAAGAGCCACGTTCGGATCCTTCCTGGTGATAGAGTCAGAGTTGAGGTCAGTCGTTATGATTCTTCCAAAGGACGCATAGTTTATAGGCTCCGTAATACTACTGGGAGTGGCACCCCCTCTTAGCTTTTATGCACGTAAGGTGCTTGTGAAAATGTTTTATTCAAGGGGTTTGGGAATTTCTGTTTTGTTGCCTTAGTTCTTTGATTTTCAAGCTTCATTGAATATACAGAACCAACTTCGACTCAAGTACTTTATTTGTTGTAGAAAAGGGCTCTCTGATTTGGCATTATTAATTCAGTTTCATCTTTTTACTATATTGTCTTGTTGGTAGTTGTTCATGGTTTTGGATTACATAATGTCATTATTAGTACTGTCATACAGACAACAATACAAATATTGGATGTTCGAGGTCTGCATTTTAAATTTTACTATTGATTTGTATAGTTGAAATATAAACTGTTGAATCTTGATTGGAAAGTCTAGATGAGCTAGCTGTATAGAGTCATGACTGCGCCTATTTCAAATCCTGTTGTTCACGACATAAATCCATTTTTATAACACCTTTTACAAAGTACTTTTTATTGAAGAATCAGCACTGCTAGGTAGTTTTGTATGTGCAGTGGTGTACTGAATAACATTTCTCACTTTGGGGAATGGTTTGTTTCTCTTATTGAAGCCAATTGGTGTTCTGGAAATATGATAAAGCCCTATTACTCATCTATGTAATGATCTCACTGTGGGAACTTAAGGTTTTTGAGGATACGAATCCTTGCCCTATTCAAGTGTTCCACTCTATCAAGCTTAACTACAACAATTTGCTTAACTTCAAAATTTTGCTAAACCATACCCTACCTTCGTTACCTCATGGTGTGCCTCAAAGTTCTCCTGCGATCTATCTTCCTAAATGGAGACCACCGAGGGGCAATATGCTTAAAATTAACTCTGATGCCCAATTTAATTTGGGTTCAGGTAGTTGTTCCTCAGGTATAGTTGTGAGGAACAATTTAGGGTTTTTAGTTGCGGGTAGTACCTTTGTTATTCGTGTTGTTGCTCCTTTGGTTGCTAAAGCTCTAGCCTTGCGTGATGCTGTCATCTTCGCGATCAGTCTTTGCCTACCAGAAGTTGTATTTGAGTCTGATTGCCTTGATTTAGTTGAAGCTTGCAAAGCAAAGAAAATTATTGGTGAGATCAAGCTTATTATCAACGATATTCATGAAATCAAGAAGTACTTCACCTGGTGTGGCTTCCTTTGGGCTTCTCGGGACTGCAATAAAGTGGTGGATATGGTGGCGAAACTTGCATCGGCGAATGATCTTCCTCGTAATTGGGTGGCCATCCCCCAATTCCCCTCCGTGAGTTGTTAATTGTGGATGCATGCTGATTTTCTCTGGTCTACGTGGTTGTTGTTGGTGGTGGGTGGCTTCGGCGTCGTTCTCCTTTAGGATTTATTTGTTCTTGATTTCATTCGTTGTTTGTATTTTGTTTCCGTTTTGATGTAAGGTGTTGGTGTTTGTTCGTTTTCTCTCTAGTAGGCAGTGGGTCGGGTTGTTTGTATGGGCTTCTGCACTCTTGCTTATTGTGGCCCATTTGTTTGTTCTCACTTTGTGTAATTGTTGGCGTTTGCTTTTCCCACACCCCCTCCTACTCAAAACACACCCTATAAGGGTGTGAAAAGACCAAAAGACCAGCCAAAACCTCTTTTTTCACGAAATTTCACCTGTTCGAACACGGGTCATCGAACAGGTTCGAATGACATCGTTCGTATGTGTTAAATCTTGACTTCACACCCTCTTGTGCGTAATTTCACCTGTTCGCATGAGGGTGTTCGAACACCCTATTTTATTACAAAAAATGGACTCTCACACCACATTCACCTTTTTATTGCGTTCGCATGATGTTGTTCGAACGTGTTCGAACAAGATCATTCGAACAGTCATAAAACACATCCTCACAGCGTTTCACACGAGGTTATTTTTGGAATAAAATTTGTTAATGGGTGTGAAAGAGTAGGAGGGGGTGTGGGAAAAGCAAACTCCGAATTGCTTGGGTCTGGCCCAGTTCAACAATGAAATCCAAGCACAATTGACCAAAAAAATACATCTAGTTTAATCCATTTCTTTAACAAAAAATATTTTCAATAAATAATAATAATAATAACAACAACAACAACAATAACACAACAACAAGAAGGTACATTACATTACCAAAATGCATCAAACAGTAACAACAATATACTATTAATATCCTATAAAATACAATTAAAGGTCAATAAAATATATTTTAATACTTCAAAGACTAGCCTCATTATTGCGATGCGATGCGGTGAAAGTGAGCTAGTATCAATGAATGTAAATACACTAAATCAATATTTGTTAATTATAAGTAAAATATAATTAAGAATCAAACAAAATATATAAAAAGTACATTACAAAATTAAGAGTTCTACATATATAATATCCATTAACAATTATTCACGTATTATGTGAATCACGACATTTTATAAAGCTTATAATACGATGAAGCTCGATCTATAGATATCAGCATGAAGACAACCCCAAATCTGACAGATATTCTCCACTTATCAATCATCAGAAGAACCATTCAATAAACTGTAAAGTGAGTGTGTACAGACAAACATTAAATAAGCACTCACCCAACTCAAAAAAATGAACCAAATTTGGATACCAAATCCAATTTTAAGCAGTAGATCTAACAAATTGTTAGCCCCCCTCAATCTTGAAATAAAGAATCAATGTTTATGTGCTCAAGAATCACTATTCTTCAAATTGGATAGTATCTTATTGTAAAAATTGGAAGCTAAAGGACAAACAAAGAATTTAAAAATGAGAAACCATTTTTCTTAAAAACTATACGTGGACTGTGTTGGTTTCAGTTGCAGCAGAAAGTGAAAATGCTTAATCTCAAAAAAAAAAAATGAAAATGCCCAACTGAAATTAGTTATCTCATTAATGCTTCAAGTATTTATACAAGGTTTGTGTTTTCTATACCCCCATGTAACACCTCTTTTCTACCCCTTAATTTACATGTCATTTATCAGAGTAATTTCATTTTCAAAAATATTAATTTAATTGGTAGAAAGGGAATGCCACATCGTCATAAGTAAAAACTCATCGTCTGCACCATCAAAGTTGGTGCAACAACGCAATCGTCACAAAACTTAAATTTCAAAATAATCTTATCACAACGGAAATAAACGATGACTCACTAGTCCACTCAAACACGTCTCATAATCATCAAAATAAATAGTTCATACAGTTAATTGATTCATTAACAAATCCGACTACGCCCCCTAGGTGCTACAAAGATCGTCAGAGCGACTCGACAACCTCCCAACGGCTAATAAAGAAGGCGTGAGAACCTTCACTCGCGGTCACTGCGAGCGTTGCCACAATAGAGCAACATTCCAAGCGAGAAAGGGTGAGTCTTCAAACGAAGATAAGAGCATAAATAATAATCAATATATTAAAGGACAATCTCTATAACTACCACAGCACACTTAACGTCGCATTACAACCATCACAGAACAACATCGGCAACCAACATCAAAACACATCACAAACAACTACATCATTCAAATGCACATATATGAAAATGCAACCCACGTCGTCGGGCATATGCATGAGGTACCATCGTCGCAAAAAATACAATCGTCGCTTTGAGCATAGCTCGCCGCAGCTTCATATCGTCGCCGAATGCAAGATGATATGTATGAGACTCTATGCATCACTCATCAAATCAATCAACGAAATCAACAATTACACATCACCACACAACTTTCCCCAACGTCGCTTTTGGCCATACCCGCCCCAAAATGTCATTATTATCATCGCTTATATCATCCTCATAAACATCATCATCATCGTCCGCAATTGTATCATTATCATGAACATCATCATTATCATCGCGAACCATAAAACACTCATAGAGTGTATTCGTCATAGTCATCAAAATCATATATATATATATATATATATCACATCATCATAATCACTCATAGAGTGAACTCATCATATTCGTCAAAACCATCTAGCAACATCATCACAGTCATACTTTTTCTCATCATCATTGGGCATATATAGATATATTTTCAGTTGTCTTTTAGCTTAGTGTGTCATAAAATAGTGAACCCGATTGACTATGGGATTACTCAGTAATCGATACTACTTGCAATGAGGCATTGGCCACCTTTGCAAGACTCTCGGTGATGCCCTTGTAAATACACACAGTGAAAGAAATTTGACCTTAGTGGTAAACCACAATCTAGCCATAGTCAATTAGCACACTAGTAGTATAACCTTTCACCGAGACTCATTTATATAAACATAGCATCACACATTTTTATTTGTATTAACGGCAATACAAAACAGTTTACTCTGCCTTAAAAATAGAATATTCAGTTAGGCATCTGAATAAGATTTCCAACGCATCTTAGAACACCTCAATCGGGTTCCCGGTTCGCAAGATATCAATTTTTTTCAAAAACATTACAACACTTTACTTTTAGGCACACAGCAGCATTTCATTCGTATAACAGCTACCACAAAACATTTTATTTTGCCTTAAAAATAGAATATTCAGTTAGGCCTCTGAATAAGCTTTCCAACGCATCTTAGAACACTTCAATCGGGTTCCGGTTCGCAAGATATCAATTTTTCAAAAACGTGACAAAGACTTTAAAGAAAAAAGCGGAGAAAACAAAGGAAAAAGCAGTGACTCGCGCCCGAGCGCGAGTCGGCGCGACGCAGGCGCGATTGGGCATGGAAATCAGGCTGTTGCGCAGCACACTTTCGCTGGAGCGCAAGCTGAAGCGCAAGTGAGGCGCGATTAGGCGCAGAAACATCAAATTGTGCGAGAAAATTCGGATCTTCAACACCAAAAACACATTTTATTCACCAAATCACTCATCACCTCATCACTAAGGGTTCATCAAGAACAATTAACATTTTATCAACAACATCAAAGTCATCAATTCAGATCACAAACATCAAAATTCAGCAATCATCTCAATAATTCCTCAAAGAACATCAACAATCATCAATTTTATATTACAACATCAAAATTCATCCATAAATCATTCAATTCTTCAACCACTCATTAGACACCAAACATTAACGAATCATCAACAGCAAACATCAATAAATCCTCGACAACAAGCATCACAACTCATTTTAAATTCACAACAACACCAAAAATTCAACAAAATAATTAAACGTAATAACTAATACCGCCTAGGTGTCATAGGACTACCCTCCCATATACTGACCATTATATAAACCCTTATAATGCGAGACTCCTCTTACCTCGAATACGTAAGCTCCGTAGAAGACGTATGAGAGCACCGACTAGTAACTACAGCAACACGACGATCTCCTCTTCTCTTTCTCTCCCTTCCCTTTGCGCCAACTCCTTCTCCTCCTTCTCTCTCTCTCTCTTTGTTTTTTTTTTCCTAGCCGTCTCTCCCTCTCCCTCTCACACGCTCCCTCTCTTCCTTTCTTCTTTTATTTTCTTTCTCTCCAAGTTTCTAATAACTAACCCTAGCTTAAGTCATGGGTTCTCTTACTTGGGCCCTTCTCACCACCCGGTTGATTACTAACGCTACTCCTTTTTCCTAGTTAAATTACCACTCACTTCTTTACTATTCACCACTCTTCCTTTAAGTTAATTACTCTATTATTATTTAAAACAACCCACCAAACACTACTTAATTAATTAATTAAATAAACGTTTTGAATTATTTTTGGGGCGTTACACCCCACCCCATCCCCATAAACCTCCACCCAATTTTAAATTCCCAAAATACCTTTTGAAAATTAATTTTTTTTAAAAAAAAATAAAGAAATCGTATATACCCCTTTGAGTACGTATATACGATGGCTATTTTATGTCCAATCGTATATACATACTCAAAGGGGTATATACGATGGGTTTTTTATTTTTTTAATAATTTGTTTTAATTTTTATTACTAAAAGGCTACTAAAAATTCATTAAATAGTCAAAACTACTCTAAAAAATTATAAAAACACCACTAAAAATCTAACAAAACCAAAATAAGGCTATACAAATTTTTTAGATTTTTTTGGAGACTATGAAAAATTAAAAAAAATCCTAAAAAATAGTAAACGATGAAATTTGGGATTTTGAGGCTGTAGTCCCGTAAGAAGTCTCTTCTAAAGGAGTCATGATTCTTGATTTTTTTGGGATTTAATGGCAGTGGTTTCATTACGATCGGAGTATGTTGCTCGAAAACCGATTTTTTAGCCTAAATTATTCGTTCGACGTATAACATCATCACGTTTTAACGAATTACACACAAAACCTATTTTCAGGACTTAATTAATTTTTATTTGACTTAAAAAATTAAAAATACAATAGGGATCGTATATACACTGAGGGGGTATATATACGACCTATTTTTTTGCCCATCGTATATACACCCCCAAGGCGTATCTACGATTAAGGTGAGAAGTGTGCCAATCGTATATACGCCTTGAGGGTGTATATACGATGGGCAAAAATAGGGTCGTATATATACCCCCAGTGTATATACGATTGACACAAATTTTTTAAAAAAATACGTTTTTGTGAAGGGCATTTTGGGGTTTTCAGTGTGGGTGGGGGTGTATGGGGATGGGGTGGGGGTACAAAAAAAAACCCTTTATACAAAGTGTATCATTAACAGCTAGAATTACAATTAACTGCTAATCACACTATTGGGCTAAAACAGAAACAACAATGGGCCAAATACAATACATTGGGCCCAATTACTAAATGAAAACTACTATTTTACAAACAACATCTAACATTCCTTCTCTTAAACTGAGATAGCTGCAAAGTTTTTCAGTTAATCAGTTAGTAGTAGTTTCTGCAGCAGAACAAATACCCAAACATCTTCTAAACTTGGTGAAGCTTTCATTCTTCAATGCTTTGGTCATAAAATCAACTAGTTGGTCTTGTGTGCAACAATACTTCAATTCCAGCTTGCCATCTTTACACATATTCCTCGAGAAAATGGAATATGATATCGATATGTTTACTACGCCCATGCATAATGAGATTTTTAGACGGGTTTATTGTGGGCTCGTTATCACAATTCACAATCGAGACGATCACCTTGCTTGAGTCCCAACTCCTCAAGTATCCTCTTTATCCACACTCCTTGGCAAATGCAATGAGCAATGACTACAAACTCGGCCTCTCGTGGTTGAGAGTGTAACTATAGGTGATTCTTTGAAGACCACAAAATTGCAAAGATTACTCAAAGTGAAATCATACCCGATGTGCTCTTCCTATCATCAGGTCTCCGTGCAAAATCACTATCACGAAAGCATTCAATTCTTTGTCCTTGCCCTTTGTTGTATAATGGACCCATAGTGGTGGTTCCCTTTAGGTATCTCATGATTCTTTTTGCGTGCAGAATAATGTTTCTCGGTGGGATACTCAATATACTGCTTGATAAGGCTCATCGCTAGCATTATATCGGGCCTTGTTGCGTTCATATACATTAGACTCCCCACTACTTGCTTGAACATAGTAGAATCAATCGCTTTCCTTCTAAATCTCTGTCAATTTTACTTCCAAAGAACTACGGGGTTGTCAATCGACTTCTTTGTCAAACATGTTGAACCTCTTTAACACTCGTTGATGTATTTCGTTGACAAATGAAGATGGAGTTTCGCTTTGCATCACTTTTACACCAAGGAAGTATTTCATTCTTCCAAGGTCCGTCATGTCGAATTCTCTCTTCATGGATCTTCTCCGAATTCTTCAATCATCGGTTCATGGTCGCCGGTGAAAATTAAGTCATCAACATACAAACTAACAATCAACAAATCACTGTTATTGTTAATTTTAGTAAACAATGTATGTTCATGAGCACATTTTCTAAAGCCCTCCTTAAAATAGGCTTTATCTCTACTATACCAAGCCCTGGGGCTTGTTTAATCCCATACAAGGCTTTCTTAAGTCTCAGTATACTTTATCTTCTTGACCACTTTCTTACATAACCCTTTGGTTGATCAATGTGTACTACCTCTTCTAGTTCACCATGTAAAAAAGCACTTTTTACATCTAGTTGATAAACAACCCAACCCTTATGAACAGCTACTACAAGGATACACCTTATTGTCTCCCGCCTAGCCACTGGTGCAAAGACCTCATAATAATCAATACCCTGTTTCTGTGAGTAGCCCTTGGCTACTAGTCTTGCCTTGTACTTTTCTACCTTTCCTTCCTCATTAATCTTTGTTTTGAAGACCCGTTTTACTCCAATTTTCTTTCCCCCTTGAGGTAAGTCGACCAATTCCCAAGTCTCATTCTTCTCAATGGATGCTATTTCACTATCAATTGCTATTCTCCATTTCTCTTCTTTAACCGCTTCTTCATAAGTGAGAGGATCCTCCTCTTCTCTAACCATCGAGTTGTATAGTTCTTCACTTTGTTTCTGCACCTTCATAATCCTTCATGTCATTTGTTGCAACATGATTAATGACATAGTCATCCCACCATGCAGGGGTTTTCTATTCCCGCTGTGTTATCTTCCCTTCAATATTCTTTGCATCAATTTCTTTGCATCATTCAAGCTCTGCATTAACTTGCTGCATTTTGCTCTGTATTTTACGGTTCTTGTGTGGTTTCAATCATCGCATCAGCAATGTCTTGTTGTATTGTTTGTGTAGGATTGACCCTGTATTGTTGTGTTGAGGCAAAATACCCTAATAAAGTTTTGATGTTAAACAAACCTCAAGAATGAGAAGCTTAAGGTTTCTGATCATATGTATTACTAATGCTCTTGTTGAGTGTTTCATAAAGAACAAGACTTCAAATCATTCTCAACAAGATACTTGCTTATGAGAAGCATCAATTCTAAGAGAAAAAACAGAAAAGAAACATTGCCTACATTGTTCTAAGAAAGGAAGCTTCTTAAGCATAAAGGATTAAAATCAAGAACCACTTGGAAATCTTGGAAGAATTCTGCTTGAGAAGATTCATCTTGTGTAATGGCAATATGAGAAGAACATCTAAGAAGATCAAGCATGAGAAGAGACATGACAAAGAAAATTGAAGAAGATGGAATTCATTATCAAGCTAAGAAGAGTCATTATCCCCGAAGTGTCATGATCATATGAATCAGGTTAAGAAGGATCATGAACCTGAGAAGGGTCATGACAAGAAGAGTCATCATCCTAAAGTACTGCATCAACATGAGAAGATTCATCTTGAGAAGCATCATCTTTAACTTTACAAGTCATGAGAAGAGTCACAGTGAGAAGGGTCACCGTGAGAGAAGGGTGATGATAGTTGTGAGCGACTTGTTTTACAGAAGCGTAAAACGACACGACAACATGAGCGTCTTCCAACGACTCCAAATGGCTAGTTTCTGATGCAACAGCTCTATTTCTTGGACCAGGAGTTAAAGGGCTACAACAACTCTATATAACAACAACTCTAGTCTTCATTGATCTTCAAGAGAGTGAATTAAATTACGAGCTATCAACCTTCTCACCTATTCTAGTTTTCTCTCTTCCATACTCAATTTGCTATTAAATCGGAAGGGATTCATCTATCTCCGAGTATGTACTAAGTCTTGTGTTGTAATACATTCATGTATATCCCATATATGTCAACAAGGCTCTAAGTAATCCCAAAAACCCTTGTAATCAAAGAATCTTGAATAGGGAATCTTCTCAAGTAGCATGTGTTGCTGTAGGACTTGAGAAGTGAGTGCTTTGCGTGAAAAGCAGTCTAATAGCTTTGGAGAAGTCTATTAGTAGAGTATCTGATAGGTAAAGTTGTGAGAAGAAAACTACCAAAAGCTTTCAACTTGTGTGAAGTGTGAAAGGTGTAAACTATTTGGAAAATAGAAGAAAATCTCACTGGGTGTAAGGAGTGGAGTAGCCCATGTTATTTTTGGGTGAACCACTATAAACCCATGTGTTATTTACTGCTTTAAGTCTTTAGTTTACTGTTTGAGAAAAAACTCCTCTTGTGAAGAGATTTTTTGAAAACCTGAGAAGAGTTATTTTGACCCTTCTCAGTTATAACTAGAACAAGAGTTTTTCAACCCTTCTCAGAATCTTCTTGAAGTTATAAAATGTTTTTAAAACTCTTGGCAAGTAGTTCTTAAACATAATACATTATACACAAGCAATACTCTACTTGATCAATTAAGAAAGCATGTGAGAAGAGTGAAGGAAGTATTGGTGATCCTTCTCGATTCTCCATATAATCTGCAAGACTGTTCAATCACCCTTCTTGGCTCATCTAATCTATTAAGAAGATGTTTTCTATATAACACATAACACTCACACTCTTGATTCTCAATGACTCTTGTGAATCAAAGTTCTTTCATTTCAGGACAATTTTAAAAGGGTCACAATTCCAACCCCCCTTCCTTGTGACACTGGTGACTTCATGTTGTTCTTGCCCTGTGGATTCCTCTTCTAACAAGTCACCTACTGCTTCTTTATTTTTCTCAATATTATTTACATCCCAGGTTTCATTCTCAGCAAAGACAATGTCTCTACTAGTCATCAATTTCTTTTCTATAGGATCATACACCCTATAAGCCTTAGACTCTTTACTCACACCTAGAAATATACACTTTAGATTCTTGTCATCTAGTTTCTTTCTATTGGCATTAGGTACATGCATATAGGCTACACAACCAAACACTCTAAGGTGTTTAACAGATGGTTTTACATTGCTCCAAGCCTCCTCAGGTGTGACATTCTTAACAGAAAGAGTGGGACATCTATTCAGTATATAAAAGGACAATTTTACTTCCTCTGCCCAGAAACATTTGGACAGTTTTGACTCTACCAACAAGCTTCTTACCATATTCATGACTGTCCTATTTTTCTCTCAGCCACCCCGTTTTGTTGAGGGGTATGGCTGCTGTAAGTTGCCTTTTTATTCCATTACTAGCACAAAATTCATTAAACTCACTAGAATTGAACTCTCCCCCTATCTGTCCTAAGACACTACAAAAAAACAGGGAATTAGCGAGGGACGTTGCGAGGGAAAATTAAGTCCCTCGCAAAAGCGGGAATTAGCGACGGAATTAGCTAGGGAAATAGGGCCCTCGCAAATAAGGTCATTAGCGATGGAAATAAGGCCAATAACGATGAACTGGCAGTCGCTAAATGCAAGACGCCAATTTCAAATTGCGTTGCATGAATTTCAAAGAAGTTAGCGACGGAATTAGCTAGGTCCCTCGCTAATGTTCTGACCGTTGCAGGCTCTTGGGAAACGCGCGGATTAGCGACGGAAATTCGGTCGCTAAATCCGTCGCTATGTGCCATGAATTTTTGACCGAATCTCACTTTCCTCACTCTTCTCTCTCACTCTTTCACTCACTTCTCTCTCACCTCACACCACACCACCCAAACCTAAACCCCCTCTCTCATTTCCACCACCACACAACCACCACCACCACCACCCACGACCCCCACCGGAGCTCCTCTTCCTCTCCCCTCTCTCTCACAAGTTCTACTTTCACTCTTCTTCGACCACACCACCCAAACCTAAACACTCTTCTCTCATTTCCACCACCACACAACCAACACCACCACCACCACCCACGAAACCACCACCACCAAAGCTCCTATTTATCTCTCTCTCTCTCTCTCTCTTTCTTACCATTTCTCATTTCCCTTTTCTTCACCACACAACCACCACCACCACCGCTGAGGAGTCCTTCCCTCTTCTTGTAAGTTTTGATTTTAATTTTTTATGACATTGATTTAATTTTAATTTTTTATTGAATTTGTTTTAATATATTTTTTCCTTGAAATTGAAATTGGTTAGGATTGAATTTTGGTGTTTGAAGTTTCACATCGCACCGGAGTGCGCACCATCACCGAACCACCGCACCGGACGTCAATCTCATAGCGGTTAGTTTTTTAAAAAAATATTGGTGTTATGTGTTAGAATTGAGTATTGTTGTGAATTGTGAGTTATAATTGAGTATTAGGATTAATTGTTGTTGTGAAATGTGTGTTGAATTGAGAGTGAAATGTGAGTTAGAATTTGTTGTTGTTGTTAAAATAAACTTGTTGTTTTAAAGGTTGTTGGATTGAGTGTGAATTGTAAGTTATAATTGAGTATTAGGATTAATTGTTGTTGTGAAATGTTAGTTGAATTGAGTGTGAAATGTGAGTTAGAATTTGTTGTTGTTGTTAAAATAAACTTGTTGTTTTAAAGGTTGTAGGATTGAGTGTGAGATGTGAGTTAAAATGAGTGAATGTTGTTTGGGAAACTATATTGTTAGAGATGATTGTTGTTAGTAATTGAAAATTGTGTATGTTGTTAATTGTGTTAAGTTGTTGAAACTGAAATTGAAAAATGTATGTTTTTAGAGCAAAACTTAAATAGAGATGTTAATTGAAAAGTGTTATTGAAAAGTGTATTATTTTAGAGTTGTTAATTGAAAAGTGTTTAAGTGTTTTTTGGATGAACCCTAGGTTAGATGATTGTGTGTTGTTGATGGAAAAGGGTGAGGTGATGTCCATCACCCCCATATTTTGCTCGAAATCATCTCCATTGAGATAATTGCGAGACAGTACTAACAACGGTAAGGTTGGGAGTTCGAAATAACTTCCTTCACTACTTGGATGGAAAAGGGTTTTGTGTTGTCCTTGACCCCCATATTCAGCTCGAAATCATCTCCACTGCGATGATATCGATGCCACTAACTTGATATATGTTATTGGCAATGTTATGGGAATGTAACACGTTTTTAAAATGTGTGTAGATGAATTGGTATCAATTGAATCGTGATTGGGTGTATGATCAGTTATATTCGAGAAGAGCGGGTTTGAAGGAATCTTTTGTTGTTGGGGTTGAACAGTTTCTTGTGGTAGCATGGCAACATGATTTGGCTAAAGAGAAAAATGGGGTTAGATGTCCATGTTTCAAATGCATTGTGTACCTATTAGACCGATGAGGAAATCGGATGTCACTTGTATCAATGGGGTTTAGGCCTAATTATAGGATTTGGAGTGACCATTGAGAACGACTTCCAAATTTTGACGTAGGAGCTTCAAGCAATTCTGGTGTTGGTGTTTCACGTAATGAAAATATTGAGTCGATGAAAAACATGATTTGTGATGGTCTTGGGGTGAATGTGCCATTTGATGAGCCTCAGTATGACAATCATGAAGAACTTCCAAATGAAGAAGCACAAAGATTTTATAATTTGTTATCAGATTCAAACAAACCGTTGTTCAAAGGCTCGCCAGATTCAAAATTATCTATGTGTGTGAAGCTTTTAGCTCTCAAGTCCATGAGTAGTATTTCTGAAGTGGGTTTAGACTATGTGACTAAAATGATGTTGGATGCGACACCTAATAAGGATAATTTTCCAAAAAATTATTATGAAGCAAAGATGTTAGTTTCGAAGTTGGGATTGGATTTTAAGAAGATTGATTGTTGTGAGAAAGGGCACATGTTGTATTACAACAACGAGTTTGGTAAAAATGATGGTGAGCTACTTGAATGCAAATTCTGTGGACAGCCGAGGTATCATGTTCGTAAAGGGGCAAAACGTAATTATAAACCAATTCTGTGAAGTCGATGTTCTATTTGCCTATAATTCCAAGGTTGCAAAGAATGTTTGCATCGATTGAGATTCTTGTGAGAAAATGACTTGGCATTATGATAATAGGTGTACCTCAGACATTTTGTGCCACCCATCTGACGGTGAAGCATGGAAACACTTTGATTTAGTGCATTCAGATTTTGCCTCAGACCCACGAAATGTTCGACTTGGATTGTGCTCTGATGGATTTACTCTATATATCCAAGCATCATCTTCTCCCTAATCTTGTGGCCAGTCATTGTTACCCCTTACAATCTTCCTCCTGAGATGTGCATGACTAAACCGTTTATGTTTTTGACTTGTCTGATACCTGGTCCAAATAATTCAAAAGCTAACATTGATATCTTTTTGGAAACTCTGATTGATGATCTCAAGAGATTGTGGGGGGGGATGTTTTGACATATGATGCAGCACAGAAAGAGAATTTTAAGATGAGAGTGGCGTTGATGTGGACAATTAACGACTTTCCTGCTTATGGTATGGTGTCTGGTTGGGGGACTCACGGTAAATTGGCATGTCCCCATTGCATGGAACACACAAAGGCGCTTTTGCTAAAATACGTGGGCAAGACTTCTTGGTTTGACTCGCATCGTAGATTCTTACCGCCAGATCATCAATTTAGAAAGAACAAGAAGGCCTTCAAGAACAAGGTAGTTGAAAAAGATAGACCACCACCTTTGTTGACACCAGGTGAAATATGGAGCAGAGTTATGGACTTGCCACAAGTCACTGAGGTAGGTGAACTTGAGAGACTGGATGGTTATGGACGAGTGCATAACTGGACAAAAAGAAGCATATTTTGGAACCTCCCATATTGGAAAGACAATCTATTGAGGCACAATCTCGATGTTATGCACATTGAGAAGAATTTCTTTAATAACATATTTATGACTGTGATGAATGTGAAAGATAAAACTAAAGACAATAATAAGGCTAGATTGGATTGTGCTCTTTACTGTAGCAAATATCGATCCGATTTGAATTTGGTGTGTAGCGTGTAACGCCCCAAAATAATTTAATTATTTATTTAATTATTCATTTGATTATTTATTTAATTAAGTTATTTAAGAGTTACAACATTTAATTAGGAAGATTAACTAATTTGGAGTTTTATATTAGTGGAGGTGTTTAAGTATTAGGGAGTGAGGTGTGGTAAATAAATGGTAAGTATTTTAGTTAAGTGAGGAGTATTTTATTATGATTAGGGAGTAGTTGAAGTGATCAAGGGGGGGTGTGAATAGAAGCCCAAGTCACATAGGCCCATTATCATTACTTTGAGCCCAAATAATTGTCAAGTCTATTAGGGTAATGAAGGGAGCACATGTGAGGATAGAAGGAAAGAGGATCAGGCCGTGGGAATGAGAAGAAAGGGGATCAAGCCGTGGAATTAGAAGAAGGGAAGCACGCAGGTGGAGAAAAAAATGAAGGCTGCAACTCATGAGGTGATGACGTTGAAAGTGATCTTTTAGGAGAGAAAATTCATTTGTTTGCTTTGGGTAAGTGAGTTTAGTACCAACCTTTCCCATTTTTCTTCCTTTATCATCTAGTGTAAGTTTCCTACACTAATTCCTTCCCATTTTTCCTTTTTACCATGGATGGGGTTTTGGAGCTCAAGTTGTTGGGGAAGCTATTTTTTGTGATTCTTGGGTTGTTAGTGGAGGTGACTTCTTGGGGTTGCAATTTGAAGGTTAGGGGATTTATATGGATTCTAGCATGATTTGTTTATATGGATTTTGTGTTAATCAAATGCTTGTTGTTATATTTGATGTTTGACTTGAAGATACTATGATGCTTGATGTGTGGAATAAATGTGTTGTGAAATATGCATGCCATGTGTTTGTTTAAATGTTTCAATGTGAAGAAATATGAGAATGTGTGGGATTTAATGATGTTGATTAAATGCCTAGATGTGTGTTGTTTAAGTGAAAATTGAATTGTTGAATAAAAGTGTTGTTGAATTAAATTGATGATGAGTTTTACTTGTTTATGGTCTTTGTAGGGTTTTCTGGACACTGTTTCAGTATTTTTAAAACTGGTACTGTTTGATTGAGTCAAAAATTATGTGGCTGAGTGTTTTCGAAAATAGACTTAAAGCCGGTCGCGTTGGCACTAGTTTCGTTAAATTCGGAGTTGTGTAGCTCCAGTTATGAGTGTCCAAAGTCGAGTCAAATTTCTAGAGTCAATCTGTGGGTAGGTGCGGTTTTTGCAAGTTTTATGCCTTCAAATAAACTCCGTTTTGAACGATTCTTTTTCCATTAGAAACTATACTCAAATTGCTTTTGTTCGGGCTAAGGTTTTGTCCCATTTGGTCAAGTCTAAGTCATTTTAGAGGAAAATGAAGTGGGAGGGCAGAATCTGTCCAGTCTGGGGACTGTTAGGGTTGTTTCTAAAAACTGTACTAATTGGTTCGCTGTTTTGAAAATCTAAAGATATATCCAGAAACTACATATCCGTGGCTTTCCGACGAGTGGTCTTTTGTAATTTTTCGATGTCGTTTGCTATTTTAAATACTCCATGAAGTAGGTGCCAAAATAGTCCCTTAGTGTCTAATTAATCCTAATATGTCAAAATAATTTCCTAAGTACCAAATTAATCATAACGTGTCGATTAATTCCTTAGGTATTAAATTAATCCTTGGTGTGTCAAAATGGTCCTTAAGTGTGGAGAAGGTCCTAGGATGTAATTTTGGTCTTTGGGTGGGAATTAATCCATGGTGTGAAATTTAATTTAATAAATAAGTTGTGGTGGTGAGGTGATAACAAAGAGGTGATGTGGGCTTGGCCAAAGTGGTGGGTTAATACTTGATGTGATGAATTTATGAATGATGTGGGCTTGGCCAAAGCGGTGGGGCTTCGGCCAAAGAGGTGAGTTGATAATTGATGTGATAAATTTATTGTGTGGTGATGCATTGTCATGGTGTCACATAAATCATATGCATATAAAAGCGGTGATGTGGCCGGCCAAAAAGCGGTGATGTGGCTTCGCCAAAAGCGGTGATGTGGCTTCGCCAAAAGCGGTGGGGCTTCGCCAAAGCGGCGGTGGGTGCGACGGGGTTATTGAGGTGGTTATGGATCCACATGCATATTGCATACATGCATATACTCATACATTCGTAGAATTCTTGTTGATGCTTAATTAATTTATTATTGTTGTTTGTTGGCACTCTAATTGAATGGTAAATGTCTTGATTGCTATGGATTGTTATTGCTAGATGTTTTCCTAATATAATGCTTATCTTACTTGTTATTATTTATGTAAAGAGACTCACCCTAGCATTTTTATGTTGCCTGCTCTCGTGGCGACAATCAGGTGATTCTGAGTGAAGGTGCCATGCCTTCTTGAGTCTTCGAGTCAGCTCTGATTAGTGACACCCGGGCGGGAAATCGTAGTGTAGTATTTTATACTATGTATTTGAACTGATTTGGATCACGGGCTGTTATGTTTGAACTTGTTATTTCCGTTGTGCTGAGAAAACCATTTCTGGATTATTGTAAACTCTAAACAGGTTTTGAGGGTCTTATTCCACGTGACTACGATATGTATTTCACGCACTTGATGCGTTTCAATTTCAAATATGTTTTGATGATGTTTTTATTAAATGTAGCACTCTCTTTGAGGTGCGTGGAAAGGTTTTTGAAAACTCTGATTTTTACTTAAGTTAATTAGCAAATATAGAATGAGGTGTTACATTAGTGGTATCAGAGCAGTTCGGTCCGTCCGGCCATGTTGTCGAGTATGATAACCCTCGAGTTTTGATACTCGTTCTAAAATCATAATTGTGTTTCCGTTACCTTTGTTAATTGTTTTCCCTTGATGTGCCTTGTGACTTATTTGTTGGATTATGATTGGAAGTTATGTTAAAATATTGAAGTATATGTGGTCGAACTGTGTAATTGGTGGTTGTAGCTTTGACTGTTGTCTGTATTATTCGGATATGTGTGATTAAAAGAGTTCTAACGACGTCAATGGAGTGAAAGTCGTGACGATGCCTTCACACTCCAGACGGCGTTAAAAGTCTTTTAATGTGATAGTTATAAATTGAAAGTGCAGTAGTTTTTGTGACCTTAATTAGTTGGTTGCATGAGTAGGAGGGATTGATCACCCCAATCACTCATCGCCACTGAAAGAGGCGACAATAACTCAGGGTTATTATTAAATTTGGATGCATGCACTAAGCTTAATTTGATTGATTGCTTGATTAGCTTGTTAGAAGATAGAAAGTAATTTTTATATGACCTAACCGTGGTAAGTATACACTGGAAAATATTTGAGTGATTGCTTGTTGAATATTGTTGCACTTGATTGATGCCTCTATTATGAATTGATTGTTCCTGTGATGTAAATGAATTTAAGTTTGATTTGTGCTTAATTGTCTCGAACTAAGTATGCTAAAATGAACCGTTGTGTAAGGCTATATTTTCATTAACTCAACTAAGATTGCATAATTTGAAGTTTTGACACTTTCAGTGTTTCAATTTGACTTGTTTCGTGAGCACGATGTGGTTGTTAAAATTAAATGATTAATTTTCCTTACCGTTGGAGTTTATGTCGGAAATTAAATTTTGAACTAATAAGTAGTTGTTCATGTAGTTGCATGTTCGTCTGATAGGAAGATTTGGGGTTTGCATATAATTTCCTTTTTGACAAAACTGTGAATCCTATGATTTTGCAAAAACGGTACTTGGAAAATTTTGTACTATTGGGGATGAATGAGATGTCAAACTAGCGTTGAATTTTGTTTCCAAGTTGTTCTAAGATTTTATTTTAAAATGAGACATGATTTCAGCTTTTGCACGAATAGGTTGTGGTTTAATGTTGTTTGAAAAATGATGAAGTTTTACACTAATTGCATGGTTAAGGAAGTTAAGATTTTTATGCCATGAGGATGTGAGTACAATAATAATTGTCAAGGTCTTAGAAAACAAATGTAAACAATTTTAAGTACTTTTGACTGTGAACTACAATGGTATAATTGTATTCGTTTTATGACTTAACTTTGGCATTGTTGTTGCTATCACCAGTGTTATTTGTCACTTCTTTAAATTGTTTTACGTGGCTTTTAAATTTAATGATGAAAGCGTAACTTGAGATTTTTGTGCACTCCTAATACTTGACTAGCTTTCCCTGCTAAGTATTGACAAGAGTAATTAACTTCATTGGTTGAACTAATACCGAGTCTTGTATCAAAACAATTGTATCATAAAGCATGTGTTGAATTATATTTCTTCTGTGATATGAAATCAATTCAAATTGATAGGATTATATGTTCCACGATGTGTTCTAGAAGAGTGGTAAAATTGCATGTTAACCAATCCCTAGGAATAAAGGAAATCGAAGAAAATGCATATACGTTTAATCTTTCGAAATTGCGTGTTTAAGTTGTTGCATGATTGGTTATGCTTATTTGATGTTTGATGAAATGCATAAGTATGTGATGATTGTAATTGGTTTTGGTGATTGATAATGGTAAGTTTTACTTGTGTATGATTTCTGTGCGTTACTGGATGCCGTTTCAGTCTTTTAAAAACTGGTATTGTTTGGTCAATTGAAAAATTATGTGGTTTGTCATTTCGAAAACTTGATTGAATGCTTGTTAATTCGCCACTGATTTGGTTGGATTCGGAGTTGTAGAACTCAAGTTATGAGTGAAACAAGTTAGGTTAAAATTCTGGGAAACAATCTGGACATAGGGTCAGTGTTTTGGTTACTGCGTTTTCAAAAGAGCTCATTTTCGAACGAATCCAATTTCTTTGAAAACTTGACAGAATTTGCCTCATTTTATGCACAAGTTTCATGCAAATTGATTGAGTCTTGGTCATTATAGGACTGCTTGAATTTGAAGGACAAAAACTACATCTTTTGAAACTAGTATGTGTATTTTTGAAAACTATACCTATTGGACACTACCCTTTAAAAACTGAACTTAGGGATAAGAAATAGACCCATAGGGCTTTCCAACAAGTATTTATTTGTCGAAATCCGAGGTCGTTTACTATTTTAATTAATTCGCCAAAGTAGCCGCAAAGTTACAGAATTTTCTGCACCCGAGTTTAGGTGGACTAATTTGAACGTTGAATAAAATGGTAAATTGTGGAATAGATTGAACTTGAATTTTGTTGTTATGATCGTGTTAATCGTTGATGTGAATAATGTTGGATATATGATAAATTGTTCTTGATTGTTGGTATTGTTGATTTAATCACGGTTGTTAGTGTTGTTGGGCCTCTGGCCATAATTGTTGTTGTCTCTTGTGTTGGGTAGTCAGGTAGGATTTTGACAACCTACAGGTTAGAATACCTAATTGGGTAGTAAGAGTGTAGGGAAGAGTGTTTGATCTGTTGCGTGTACGATAGGACTTGGATGATAACGGTTAGCGGAGATAAGAAGAGTGGATGTTGACTTCATGAGTTTAGCGTAGATTTTCGAGGAGGATAACAATCGTTCATATAAGACAGTGAAGGGGAAGAGGAGTTCTCAGTTTCGTGGAAAGCCGTATGATGTTTCAGGTGGTAAGGGAGAGGAGAGTTCGGGCAAAAAGCCAAGTGGGGGAGACGCTACTGCGGGGATTGTGTGTCATTCTTGAACCGGTGGTGGCGATTTATGCTTAGAATGAAAGTGCACAGTTATGTGGCCTAAGAGGTGGAGTCAATATATTAGGTTGAGACCCATGAGGAGAAGTAGACGCATACGTTAGTGTTTCACAGACCAAAGAATAGAACTTTGAAAAGGGTTGTAGGTGGGTGTACCGAGGTTAACATTAGGATTTAAATCGTGTAAGTTTTCAAAGAGATTAAGTACGAACTAGATTCATCTTGTTGTTGAGATTAGCGTGATTTTCGAGGACGAAAATATTCTAAGTGTGGGAGAGTTGTAACGCCCCAAAATAATTTAATTATTTATTTAATTATTCATTTGATTATTTATTTAATTAAGTTATTTAAGGGTTACAACATTTAATTAGGAAGATTAATTAATTTGGAGTTTTATATTAGTGGAGGTGTTTAAGTATTAGGGAGTGAGGTGTGGTAAATAAATGGTAAGTATTTTAGTTAAGTGGGGAGTATTTTATTATGATTAGGGAGTAGTTGAAGTGATCAAGGGGGGTGTGAATAGAAGCCCAAGTCACATAGGCCCATTATCATTACTTTGAGCCCAAATAATTGTCAAGTCTATTAGGGTAATGAAGGGAGCACATGTGAGGATAGAAGGAAAGAGGATCAGGCCGTGGGAATGAGAAGAAAGGGGATCAAGCCGTGGAATTAGAAGAAGGGAAGCACGCAGGTGGAGAAAAAAATGAAGGCTGCAGCTCATGAGGTGATGACGTTGAAAGTGATCTTTTAGGAGAGAAAATTCATTTGTTTGCTTTGGGTAAGTGAGTTTAGTACCATTCCTTTATCATCTAGTGTAAGTTTCCTACACTAATTCCTTCCCATTTTTCCTTTTTACCATGGATGGGGTTTTGGAGCTCAAGTTGTTGGGGAAGCTATTTTTTGTGATTCTTGGGTTGTTAGTGGAGGTGACTTCTTGGGGTTGCAATTTGAAGGTTAGGGGATTCTCATTTACATCTATAATAGTTTGTATGATATGTGTTGTGTAGGAAATAGCTCTAGCATGATTTGTTTATATGGATTTTGTGTTAATCAAATGCTTGTTGTTATATTTGATGTTTGACTTGAAGATACTATGATGCTTGATGTGTGGAATAAATGTGTTGTGAAATATGCATGCCATGTGTTTGTTTAAATGTTTCAATGTGAAGAAATATGAGAATGTGTGGGATTTAATGATGTTGATTAAATGCATAGATGTGTGTTGTTTAAGTGAAAATTGAATTGTTGAATAAAACTGTTGTTGAATTAAATTGATGATGAGTTTTACTTGTTTATGGTCTTTGTGGGGTTTTCTGGACACTGTTTCAGTATTTTTAAAACTGGTACTGTTTGATTGAGTCAAAAATAATGTGGCTGAGTGTTTTCGAAAATAGACTTAAAGCCGGTCGCGTTGGCACTAGTTTCGTTAAATTCGGAGTTGTGTAGCTCCAGTTATGAGTCTCCAAAGTCGAGTCAAATTTCTAGAGTCAATCTGTGGGTAGGTGCGGTTTTTGCAAGTTTTATGCCTTCAAATGAACTCCGTTTTGAACGATTCTTTTTCCATTAGAAACTATACTCAAATTGCTTTTGTTCGGGCTAAGGTTTTGTCCCATTTGGTCAAGTCTAAGTCATTTTAGAGGAAAATGAAGTGGGAGGACAGAATCTTTCCAGTCTGGGGACTGTTCGGGTTGTTTCTAAAAATTGTACTAATTGGTTCGCTGTTTTGAAAATCTAAAGATATATCCAGAAACTACATATCCGTGGCTTTCCGACGAGTGGTCTTTTGTAATTTTTCGATGTCGTTTGCTATTTTAAATACTCCGCCGAAGTAGGTGCCAAAATAGTCCCTTAGTGTCTAATTAATCCTAATATGTCAAAATAATTTCCTAAGTACCAAATTAATCATAATGTGTCGATTAATTCCTTAGGTATTAAATTAATCTTTGGTGTGTCAAAATGGTCCTTAAGTGTGGAGAAGGTCCTAGGATGTAATTTTGGTCTTTGGGTGGGAATTAATCCATGGTGTGAAATTTAATTTAATAAATAAGTTGTGGTGGTGAGGTGATAACAAAGAGGTGATGTGGGCTTGGCCAAAGTGGTGGGTTAATACTTGATGTGATGAATTTATGAATGATGTGGGCTTCGCCAAAAGCGGTGGGGGCCGGCCAAAGAGGTGAGTTGATAATTGATGTGATAAATTTATTGTGTGGTGATGCATTGTCATGGTGTCACATAAATCATATGCATATAAAAGCGGTGATGTGGCTTCGGCCAAAAGCGGTGATGTGGCTTCGCCAAAAGATGATGATGTGGCCGGCAAAAGCGGTGGGGGCTTCGCCAAAGCGGTGGGTGCCGACGGGGTTATTGAGGTGGTTATGGATCCACATGCATATTGCATACATGCATATACTCATACATTCGTAGAATTCTTGTTGATGCTTAATTAATTTATTATTGTTGTTTGTTGGCACTCTAATTGAATGGTAAATGCCTTGATTGCTATGGATTGTTATTGCTAGATGTTTTCCTAATATAATGCTTATCTTACTTGTTATTATTTATGTAAAGAGACTCACCCTAGCATTTTTATGTTGCTGCGCCTCGTGGCGACAATCAGTGATTCTCGAGTGAAGGTGCCATGCCTTCGAGTCTTCGAGTCACCGACGATTAGTGACACCCGGGCGGGAAATCGTAATGTAGTATTTTATACTATGTATTTGAACTGATTTGGATCACGGGCTGTTATGTTTGAACTTGTTATTTCCGTTGTGCTGAGAAAACCATTTCTGGATTATTGTAAACTCTAAACAGGTTTTGAGGGTCTTATTCCACGTGACTACGATATGTATTTCACGCACTTGATGCGTTTCAATTTCAAATATGTTTTGATGATGTTTTTATTAAATGTAGCACTCTCTTTGAGGTGCGTGGAAAGGTTTTTGAAAACTCTGATTTTTACTTAAGTTAATTAGCAAATATAGAATGGGGTGTTACATAGCGACCGAAAAATTCGGGAAAGGATTCTTCGAAAGGTTCAAAGGAAGTCGCCACCAAATTTTAGTTTGAGGGCAAATTCGGAAAATCCCTTTTGGTTTAGGACAAGACAAGTGTAGGGTTCGGGAGTCGTTACTACACGAATGCTTCGTAGAGAGTTAACATCAGTTAAAACATGAAAGAAAATTTTGGCGGACCATTTCGGTCATTCATCATGGGGTAGATGAGATGCAACGCTTTGTTGATAAAAATGTAAACGTGCTGCTAATTTGAAAAGTTGAGTGCCTTGAAACACCTTGAGCTTGCAACGAAGTATGGTTAAACTTTTTCCAAAAAGAATGATTTATTTCCCAAGAATGTCTCACCTCTCATCACATTTTTTTCTAAAATTATGTTAATTTTTTTTTATAATGTCTGATGTAAGTATGCAAATGAATGTGCATGAAATGTGAATGAAATGATAATGTATGTGCATGAAATGATAACATATGATTTTATTTATCACGTCGGGAAATTATAAACTTTTCATTGGAGAGTAAAATACAAAATTTAATTTTGACTTCAGCGTGCACGGCTTCTCTCCAAGGTAAGGATTTTAATCTCTGACGGTCATAAAAGTGTTTGCAACAGTAGATGTTTATTTGTTGTATTTTTTGTAGTGCAAAGAAAAAGAAAAATGCATGTGGTATATTTTCTAAAAATGCAGTAAATAATGATTTTTGATTTTTTTTTTATAAAAGACGGTATGCATAAATATTTGTTTGAATGCAAAGGTATGAAGCTCCTTTGTGACCCTAGAAATGTATCTTATAAAGTGGGTCTACGGTTTCTTTTATAGTGAGCCTCACAAGGGTAGTTTTAAAGAATCCTACACAAGGTTCCTAGAGCCAAAGACCCCAATCAAGAACACTGACCCCAACAATAGGCAAGCTATTAGGAGGGATAACATCCTTAAAAGGAATCAAACTCTAGGTGAGATTTTCGTGACCACCCAACGGGACGTACGTCCCGCAGGCCATCACTACACAATCTCGTTCTAACTTAAGTTTGCACTCAAGTCTGGGTAGAAGACTCTTCTCACATGCGTGTGTGATGTGTAGAGGTGTAGTGTGTATAGGAGCGATTCAAAACAAACCCAAAAGTGCAAACAAAGCAAACATTCATACAAAATAAAGTCTTTTATCCTAGGTTTACACATTAAATAAATAATATAATGTGCAAAGATAAATAAATAAGAGAAGGGTAAAAATTAAATTAAACAAATCCTATAATTAATTAGACAAGGTTTTGACTCTCTAAAAAGATAAGTCCCCAGTGAAGTCGCCAGCTGTAGCGACCGAAAAATCCGGGAAAGGATTCTTCAAAAGGTTCAAAGGAAGTCGCCACCAAATTTTAGTTTGAGGGCAAATTCGGAAAATCCCTTTTGGTTTAGGACAAGGCAAGTTTAGGGTTCTGAGTCGTTATGTTGGGAAGGTATTAGCACCCACGACATCCTTTGTCTAATTAATTATGGTTTATTAATATTTACCCTTTTATTTATAAAGAAAGAGACTTAATTAAATTTTTAATTTTTAGTGCTTGACAAGAGTGGACTCTTGCTCCTACGCACTCTCCGGATGCAATGGAGAAATCAAGGCCACGTAGTTCTTCCCGAAAAAGGTTTGTGGGTCAAGTATTTTTAGTGTAGGGTCCTAGGATTCCTTGAACTGCACTCACTTCGATTCTAGGACGACGACTAACCCGATTGTACAACCGACTTAGTCCCCACTTTTGAAAGTATTTTTGAGGTTTTATGAAAGAAGTTTGTTTGAAGTGAGATGAGTTGGTTTTAGAATAGGTATTCTAGAACTCCTGAACTGTACAACTCATTAGTTCTAGAACGCTGACTATCCCGGTTGTACAACCGACTTAGTCCCCTATTTTAGGAAAAATGATTTATTTATTTACTTATAAGTTTTTAAGATTCTTGAATCAGCATGCAATTTCATTTGTCCTTGGATGATGACTAACCTGGGCTTCTACAACCGACTTAGCTTTTATTTTAGAAAAAAATAATTTATTTGTATTTTTATAAGTTTTTAGGATTACTGAACTGTACAGCTCATTGGTCCTAGGATGATGACTAATCCGGTTGTACAACCGACTTAGTCTATTATTTGATTTTTGAAGAAATAAACTAATTTGTGCATAAAAAAGACAAAAACTGATAATTAATAAAGACTAGGCTAAAAAATAAATAAACAAAATAACTATATACATAAATAAATATGATATATATATATATATATATATATATATATATATATATATATATATATATATATAAACAAATAAATAAATAGATTATATTATAAATAAATGATAAATAAATATGTACATAAAAATAAACAAAATAAATACAAAACTAACCTAGACTCGACGAAGTGCCGAACCGAACCGAAAGAAATCGACAAAGTCAATCACGAACTGCACTCTATCTGGTCCATTTTGACCCCAAGATCGCAAGAACCGCTTTGAGAATCGGAAAGCCGACTCAAAACGTCCAAATGATCAAAGACGGGCTTTTAGTGAAATGGGCCGCGAACGCTTTGACCCAAAAGATCACTTAACCCGCCAATGATCTCCTCTTTGACTTCACCTCTCAACCCCTTTTATATCCAATTGCTAGGGATCTCTTGTTTCTTGCGAGCGATGTGGGACTAAAACAAGGTAGAGAAAGTAATTCCCCTTTAAAACACAATTCCCGTTTTTCTCAAACCTGTCACCATAAAATTGCGATTCCGGATTTGTTAACCGTTGGATCATCTTTCTTTTTTGACAGTAGGTTCGTGAGACATATATCTACGCTTTCACCGTTCGGATCGTTGAAACGATGTCTAATGAGAGAGAAATTGCCTTCGCAATAGCTGCAGTTTTTGGTCCGCTTTTTCTCAAACCTCTCATCGTGAAAAGTGCGATTCGGATTCGTTAACCACGGATCGTCTTCATTTTTTTACAATGGTTCGTGGGAAATATGACTTCACTTTCACTGTTAAGATCGTAAAAACGAGGTCAAAGGAGAGAGAAATTTCCTTCGAATAGTAGCTAAAAACTAACACCCGAAAATACGCAAAAAACTACTATTTTTTGTAATTTTCAGAAAAAGTCCAAAATAAAATGTTTGAAAAAGTCCAAATTAAAAACTATTAAAAAGAACTCGGACAAAATTGGGGTATAACATGGTGGAAATGGCTAATGGGAAGATGTTAAAACCAAAAGCCAAATACTGTCTAACACCTGATGAAGTGAAAGATGTTTGTCGATGGTTGAAAGGATTGAGGATGCCAGATGGTTATTCTTCTAACCTTGCAAGATGTACCGATGTGAACACCGGGAAAATGTATGCGATGAAAATTCATGATTGTCATGTATTCATGGAGTGTTTGCTTCCAATTGCTTTTAGTTCACTACCAAAGTGTGTTTTGGAACCACTTATTGAAGTGAGTCAATTTTTTAAGAATACGTGCTCTTCAACATTGAGAATGGATGATCTCATTAAGATGGAGCAAAATATTCCTTTCATCATCTGTAGTTGAAGAGAATATTTCCTCCTGGTTTCTTTGATTCCATGGAGCATCTACCGGTTCACCTTGCATATGAAGCAAGACTTGGTGGACCAGTTCATTATAGGTGGATGTATCCATTTGAGAGGTAATTATTTATTTCAACATTTTAATTAAATTTTTATTAGTACGACTATTTTAATTAAATTTTTATTAGTATGACTATTTGTTCATATGTAGATTAATGGGTGATTATAAACGATCAGTGAAGAATAAAGCTAGAGTTGAAGGACCGATTTGCGCAGTTTACCTACACCGTGAAACCATCTATTTCTGTTCACATTATTTCAACAACTTTATGTTGTCAAGAAATAATAGAAATGAAAGGGAGGTTGAAGAAGAAAGACATGCGCTCACTTTATCTGTCTTTAGCAAACCCGTCGGCTCCTCCTGAAAGAAGTCAACCAAATACTTATCGTAAAAGAACATCTATCAAGACTGCTCATGTCTTGATCAATTGCGTAATGAAGTTAAACCATATGTCGAGTAAGTATGCTCCAATTTAGTCTTTAATCTATAGACGTTTAAAGTATGAAGTTAAATCATGGTTTGATCAACTTTCCATTACACAATTTCAAAGTGCATTCTTATTTAATCGAGGGTATACCCGCCAAGAATCTTCTCGTTCGTATACATGAAAGTTTTCCAACTGGTTTAAGGCTAGAGTAAGTAAATCAAATAATGTGTTAATGTCAAATGTTTAAAGTAGATATGAGACATGACTTATTTTTCCCATATATGGTTACTTAGGTTTATGAAGCACAACCAACTCCCTAATCCAACACTCGAGGAACTTAGGCGATGGTCCTTTTCTTGAGGTGACTGAGTGGCACACGTACTCTACTTAATGTTACAAATTTGACACTCAACTCGGAGTGAGGGAAAAGAACAATTAATAGTGGGGTATATGTTAAAGGGAAAGGAGGAGGAGGTGAAAATGACTACTACGGTGTGATCCAACACATATATCAACTTGAATAGCCATTCTTGGACTATGAAAAGAAAATAGTTTTGTTTTATTGTACTTGGTTTGATCCATCGGTTAGAGGAACAAAATTGAATCCAAAATGTAATACGGTGGACATTCAAATTAATAGAAGGTATCAACTCTATGATCCATTTATTATGGCAGAAAATGTGAGACAAGTGTATTATGTTCCATATCCATCAACTCGCAAAGGATGGTGTGTTGAAATTAAGACAAAACCACGGGGTCGCATTGAAGCCAGTGATGTAGAGGATGATGTTCCTTATCAGGTGGATGAAATGTCCAGAGTAAATGAGGTAATTGAAGTTGAACCGGTTCACCCCTTACGTGATGATCGCATCCATGTTGAAGAAGTTGAAGCAGTATTAGAAGTGATAGAAGAAAATGAATTAGATGAGCAAGATGAAGAAGAGAATCAAGATGAAGAAGATGAATAATTAGATTAGTCTTATGTTGTTATTATCATTATTGTTCTTGTGTATTACCCTTGTGTTTTGATGAAACTTGTTTATGAATATATCATTAATGTCGTTAGTATCACATTTTGTATCATTAATGTTGTTAGTATCACATTTTGTATCATTAATGTTGTTAATATTATATATTATTGTGTGTTCCCCTTTTTCATAGAAATGGATTCGTGAGGAGGCTCACCCACCGAGACAAGATAAAGGGAAGGGAATAGCAAAAGGGTCTCCCAAGAGGAGACATAATCGTAGTAGAAATAATGAGGTGGTACTTAATATTGGAAATATGAGGTCGAATACATTTGTTGGTCCGCCCCTGACTACCACCTCGGATGTCCCACCAGCTCATTCTTCATCGGGCCCCAATTGGTTTCATATTCCCTCACATGGACATATACCACCTCCTGGGTATACAGCTGGGCATATGCCACCTCTTGGATATACAGCTGGGCATCTGCCACCTCCTGGGTATACAGCTCCGTATATGCCACCTCCTGGGTATACAGCTCCGTATACAGCTGGGCATATGCCACCTCCTGGGTATACATTAGTTAATTAGTTAGCAAATGTTGAAAATGTTTTTCATTTTACAAAGTAAGAAGTTGGGACGCCCTATCACTACTGCTGAGCTTCACAGGGCCACCCATGTAAGGAAGGGTACCCAAGGTCAATATGTTGAGGAGCGCGCGAGGGTTACTCAGGTAAATACACAACTTGAATTGTATTATATATACATATGTTGCTTTGTTAAAATGAATGGAGCACTAATTATGCTATGTTTTGTGGTTATACAAAACAGGAGGCACATACTCAGGAGATGGGTTCGGCGACTCAGGGGACCTGGAACTTTGAAACACCTAGTCAACTTACTTCTGAGTTGATAGCTTTATCGAATGCACATTGGGAGAAAGTAGCGGGTTGGAACAAGGGTCGCCTGTATGGTACGAGGCCCTTGGCTCCATTAATGACCATGTCTAGTGTTGACCCCAGTAGAGCTTCTAGAAGACGAAGACCATTTCCTACTCAATCAGATTCGGAGAGAGAGCGGTTTAGGAAGATGGAGGAGGAGAGTCAGATGCACGCGCAGCCAGAGTCGCGAGAGAGTGAGATGCAAAAGCCTGGAGTGGCAAAGAAATGATGGAGATGCAAAAGCAAGAGTGGCAAAGAAAAGATGGAGAATGACATGAAGAGGGTGATAGAGCTTCTTCAAATTTAAGGAGAGTATGTCTCACCGCTGCAGAAACTTGGGGAGTCTGACTCGTCTGAGTATCGAGTTTTTGAGGGGTCTGAGGAGTCTGATGACGGGTCCTTTTAGTACTGTTTATATTATTTGTTTTACATTTGAGTATTTTGTTATGACATTTCAGTATTTTGTGTTGTACTGACATTTAATTTTACGTTGTGTTGATTCGGATTCTGACATTTTAGTATTTTGTTCTGACGGAACATTTTAGAAATGTTTGATTTATATTGATTTAGGTATTTGATGTTTTATTATTTATTAATAAATAAGCAGGTTTTAAAAAAAATTATTTTTTTTGGACTTTAGCGAGGGAATTAGTGTGAGAATTAGCGAGGGACGTGCAGACACGTGGCAGTCACCAATGGGATGTGCAGTCGTGGCAGTTAGCGACGGAATATGTGTCCCTCGCTAATTAGCGAGGGAATTGGTCGTGGGTAATTAGCGACGGAACACTATTTCTCTCGCTAATTGCCATTAGCGAGGAGGTAATTAGCGACCGATCTGGTCCCTCGCTAATGGCAATTAGCGACGGAATTGGCCCTTTTAGCCACCGATATTTCCCTCGCTAAACTCAATGTTTTTTGTAGTGAGACAACTTATTTCACATAATGACTCTTTCTCAACCATCAACCTAAATCTCTTAAAAGTATCTAGTGCAGCAGATTTTTCTGATAAAAAATACACCCACCCTTTCTAGAATAGTCATCTATAAAAAAGATGAAGTACCTTTTACCACTATTGGATTGAGGATTGATGGGGGCACAAATGTCAGAATGGATGAGCTCCAGCTTCCTTGATGCTCTCCAATTACTTTGCTTTGACATTCCTTCTCTATGTTGCTTGCCAAGTTGACACTCCTTGCATACCTTCTCTGGCTCCTTTAGTTGTGGTAACCCCATTACCATTTCCTTTTGACTGAGAAGCTTCAAACCATTGTAGCTCAAGTGGTTGTACCTCCTATGCCAAAGATCAGTCTTGTCTTCTGATGTTGCTTGAAGACAGTCTTGAATAACAGGAACTGCAAGTACTCTAAACAACAACCTTAAGAATTTGTCAATGATAAATGCAACACCGTTTTAATAATTAAAAACTCAATATCAATTTGTCAAAGTCTCACTCCCTCCCACTATGCATAAAAAGGAAGAATAAAAAGACAGAGGTAATGAGTAAAAATTATAGGTGCATATCATTAAATGGTTATGTTAAGTTGCTCATATAAAAAATTCAAGTTCATTCTTTCTAAATTGCTGAGTTATTCTCTGTAGCTTCCATCCATTAATGTATTGTTGACTCCTAACACTAATAAAACCTCAAAAACCAAACTACAACCCAGATGACATGAAATATTATAGATTTGCAATTTTTATGAAGTGATCCATTGCTCATGTACTCATAAACCAAAAGTTTCTCATTATTTTCTTCACAGAAACAAATTAGTCTCACTAAATTTTTGTGATGAAGTCTAGACATCATAATTCAGAATAAAAAGCTATTTCTTTCTCCTGAAGTTTCTTCTTCACGGTGCATGTATCTCCTCTTTTAATAGCTACTTCTCTACCATATGGTAATTTCCCTTTGTAAACAGTGCCAAAACTACCAGCACCAATTTTATTATTCACTGGGAAATTTTTAGTGATTGCAGCTAGTTACAATAATGAGAAGCTCTCATTATTATCTAATTGCTCTCATGATGAAGCACTCCTTAATCTAACTGAACTACTCCTTTTGCTAGAAAAGGATCTGCATGTTTCTCCAATAGAACCAATATTAGGCATTGGAGATAACTCAACAGAAGCATCAGAATTACTCCTAGGTTGCACAGAATTATCAACTCTTATATTTAAGAATCTTCTTACGCCAATCCAAAGGAAATAAAGAATAGCGTATAAACCTGCAAAAGCACAAATTGATCCAACAACCACTACATGCTAAAAGTACTTTCAATCCTCTTATTTTTTGATAAGGTGAAGAAAACTGTTTGTTAGGTGAAATTGATGGTGGTAACGTGCAACTATTGGAATCTCTGTCTGGCATTGATAACAAAAACTTCCAGAACCTTAACAAAGGAAACCAGAATTTGGATATACAGTACAAGAACTACTACAAATATCCTTAACTTATGGACCTGGAAGAACCATTCGCAAAGGAATATTAGAATCATTAGAGAGAACTTCCTTGTACTCAAACCACAAACAAAATCCAAACCAGCAATGTGTTGTACTTACAATCTCTGAGGTACTGAATGCTGATTTTAAAAATGATGATAGATGGAATTTGTCTTCCCCCAATAGTTGTGTGATCTCCCATACCATTCTTTCAAATCTACCATATCAAAGAAAAAGGGAAATCTACAACAACAAAAACTAAAGAGAACAGAGGCCACTCATCCCTTTAACGCATCTATCGTGAAGACTCCTCTTCCCCTTTCACCACTGCACCTCTTCCCCTTTCATCCTCCATCATCATTTATTCCCAAAGTTGCTCAGTTCTTCTTCCGGTTCCTGATCACACGAGCGTTGGAAAGAACCTCAAATCAAAGACATTAGACCAAGTTAAAAGAATCTTAAAAATTTATATAGTGTGGTATGACTGGATAAATTAAATGAATTAGTGATGATGAAGAGGGGGTGGTGGAGCGAAGGGGTCAGAAGGCAGTGGGGAGGAGGTGAACGCAAACACACTGGGAGATAATAGCGACACCGAAGAGTGGCTTGAGACTGCAAATGAAGGAAATAACAGTGGAAGGAGGGAGGGAAGTGTAGTCATGGTGGTGATCGTACAAAGGGAGAGAGAGATGACAGAATAGTGGAAATCCCCAAAACCATCTTTATTGCAACCATGGTAGAACATGCAAACATGTAAGAGAGGGATATTGGACATAAAATGAGAGAAAATGTGAGTGAATGAGAACAAAAATGATACCTTCTTGCCTCCGCCGTGGATGGCAATTTCCGGCGCTCACTCCGGCGTTCTTACTGCTGCTAGCCAATGATCACCCATCTTTCTCTCACATCTTCTTTCTCTAGTCTCGCTCTATGTTTCACAGCTCTCTTTATCTTCTCTCTTGTGTCTCTACCCCCTCCATTTTTGTCCCACCATGGTTGTCTCTTTTTTTATAAACCCTTACCACCAATCTCATATTTCCAGTTGCTCTTTCCTCTTCCCTCTCTGATTTGCTGGGCAAAAAGTATGTCCACCGAGTGCAAATTATATTTAACGACACATAGCAAACACGTGTAAACGAAGGGAATTTTATGCGATTTATCAGCAATGGAGGAAAAAACACAGGCTACCTACACCTAAGGAACAAATTGGAAGGAAAGAAAAGTGAACATAAAAGGCAAAAAAAAAAAATTGGCGCCAAGTAGTGACAAGCTGCATACAATAGGAAAATACATTTTTTTTTGAGATTCGAAGATACATAATTTCTTAAAGTCATTAAACTTAGGGTTAAATATGTTTTTGGTCCCTACAAAATTGGGCCCTTCTAAGTTTAGTCTCTATATTAACGAAATAGACGTTTTGGTCCCTATTTTATTTTTCTGTTTCCAATATTAGTCCCTAACGTTAATTTGACTAACAGAAGTCCCAATCAGCACTGCCACATAAACATTTTAGATGACATGGTATCCACATGTCAATTAGCACCGTTCATCTCCTTCTTTACCCAATTTCCTGAAATGGGTTGTTTTGACCCGCGAAGGAACCCGATTCGTTCTAGTGTTTTAGGCCAACATTTTCTACAATTTCGAAGGTGTTTTAACTGCGATTGAAATAAAAAGGAAGCCCCATATTAATTTAAAGAATGGTTCAACCCTTTGTGATAAATTTTAGATATAAGAAAAACTGGCAATTCAACCCGTTTTAGAGATACAATTCGTTATGGCAATACCATTTTTTTCTTGCAAAAAAGCAGATATCTCGGGAACTAGACGTTGTCATACCCCAATTTTGTCCGGCTTAGGTCAAAACCTTAATTTTCCCCGAAAATAAATAAATAGAAGAGAAAAGAGCATCATGCATTGCATTTAGGGTTCTAAAAGTCATTTCAAAGCTTCTAAAATCATTTTTGGAGCTGGAATGCACTTTTTGGACAAACTAGGGTTTTTCAGTACAAAAAGGGTATTTTAGTCATTTCGCAAATAAGGGACAATTTCTTAGGACAAGCCATTTAACATGCATTTCAAGGTATTAGAGGTCATTCCTAGGGTGAAAAGTCATTTTTGAAGTGAAAATGTGATTTGGGCAAAGAACTAGGGTTTTTAGGGTGAAAGAGCATTTTGGTCATTTCACAATAAAAACGGTTTTTCGTCCCAAATCACTGAGCAATCATCAATGAATTATTTGAGGAAGATTTGTGCTTAATTGTGATTTTTTTTGCGCATAAATATTAAACCTTTTGGCATAAAAATCAAATTTTTGAATAAAAGGGTTAAATGGGAATCCCTCAAGGTGAGGTGTCAAATCAATTTTGGGAATGGTGATATCATGGAATTTTAGGCCCAATGATTGATTCCTAGGATGAGGCCCAAAATGGTAAGATTTTCATGGGAATTATCTAGAAAAGAATAATCAAGAAAAGGAAATGATAATTACAAAGGTAGTGGGAGACAAATAGTACAATGACAACTTGCAAATTGCCAACCCACTCATGGCAGCGAATTTCAGCCCTATTTTTACCTCATCTTTGTGCTTCTTTATGCCCTTGATCCATGAGAGTTGTATTCCTAGCCACTGATTAAAATTCTAGATCAAATCATAGGCTACAACTTTGTGTACAAAGTCCTAATTGCCCTTAACAATTTTTGTGAAACAAAAATTATTAATTTTGGTGTATGACCAGCCATTTCCCCCTCATTTGTGTTTTCTCATTGCCCCTAATCCATGTGCATTGCAATCCTAGCCCTTGATTTAAATTCTATCTCAAATCTCAATGGTTTGCAAAAGCACAATGTCCTATATACCCTTAATTTTGCACCTCATATAAAACCCAAAATAAGAGACCATGAAGAGGGGACTCTCATTTTTTACCCTAGCACACAATACTCTCCTTTCCTCTCCCTTGTTTAGCCGTGGCCTCTCCTCCCTTTCTCCACACAAATTCTTCAAAATTAACCATCAAAACTTCAATATTCTTGATTCCTACACTAGGTCCACTTCTAATCTTGCATTATCATCAAACTTTTAGCAATAATTCTTCAAGATCAAGAGATTTTCGTGGGTTTCAAGAAGAGGTTCAAGTGTTCTTGGTTTTTATTTGATCTTCTTCTTCATTTCTTTTGAAAGTTCTTAAGGTAAGCCTTAGATCATTGTTTTTTTTCACTTTTACCATGTAAATTTCTCTTCTACTCCCAACTTCTTCTTGATTGCTTGTTGTTGTTTGCTTTGAGGATCCATTTCAAACATTATGACAAGGACATTGGGAGCCTTGGGTGTTTGAGATGGGTCCTTGGCCTTGAAGGAGTTTGTTTTTGTGCATGAATAATTTTCCTTGAATTTCCACACATTTTTCACTAAATTTCATGAAATGAATCCTCATTTTCCTTCAAAAGTGCTTCGGTCCTATAGTGTTTTTGGTTGTTCATGCATTTCTTTGACCATTTCTTGTGTTCAAGTTGAATAAAAAGGTGGACCTAGCCAACTATGCTCTTGGGTTCATAAGTAGAAATTAGGGTTTCTATTGTTCTTGCATTTCCTTTGATTTTGAGTTGAAATAAATGATGAAATGATAATTGTTTGAGCATCAAATGTTTGAGTAGATCCTAGGGTTTATGTTCATATGCTCATTGATGTGATTTGGTGACAAGAACATGATGAAATTTGTGCTTGGTTTTGCCTTGCTATGCATTCGGCCAAGAGCCTCAATTTTTACCAATTTGTTGCTCATAAATTGTTGATTTGATCTTGTGTTTGTAAATACAAGTTGTGTAATTGTGTTTTCACTTTTCACTTTTAACCACCCACTTACTTTTTACTTTACCATTCATTAATTATTTACTAAAAACATAAAAACATTTTTGCTTTTTATTTACCTTTTACTCAAACATTTTTACCATATTCTTACTCTAACCTTTTACCACCTCATCAAACATTTTACCCCATCTCATTTAATTTTTACCACTTTGCATACTCTTTTGCTTTTACCACTTCATCAAACATTTTATCTCATTTCATTTAATTTTTACACTTCGCATTTCATTTATTTGTATCACTTGTGTGACACATTCTTATGTTTGCACATTAGTACTTGCATACTTTCATATGCTCATATGTTCATACATTCATACATGCTTAGGCCTATTGCATCCTCTTACCCTCTCACATGCTCATGCACTCATTAATTCCATGTTTAGCATTCATTCACATGTTCATGCATAATCAAATGTTCATACCTTGCACAATAACTATGCTCATGCATTCATAGTCTTGTATGCTCAATCATTCATTCATGCATAGTCTTGTATGCCTATTCAATAGTATTATATGATCATTCATTCATATCCTTGTATGCTCATGCATTTTCATATTTGCCTAATCATGCACATCATTGCTTGCATGTTCATTCATCTAACTAAGAATATTCTATGCCTATGATTAATTGTGTTCTCTTGTTCATGATGCCATTTAAAGACGTAAGCCTACTACTTGTGTAGTATAGAGTCATTAAGATAAATGCACCTCTCTTACACACACACGCACAATTATTTTGAGAACTTTGTCTTGCATCTTTGATAATTGAATCCCTTGATTATATTGGCATGCTTAATCTTAGTTGATGATTAACATGTTCATGATTGCTTGATTAGTTGAATATGTTTGAACTTCATTCATTCATTTTGCATTTGGTTATGGATTTGGAATTGATTGAAATGTCCTACTCTTTTCCTAAAATCTCACCAAATTAACTTCTTTTCCTTTCACAAGTAAATAAAGTAAAAAAACCCTTTTTCCTAAAAAAACTCATACGAGTCAAGTCTGACGACGACCGATGTTGACTAGCGCCCTAAGATCGGAGTTGTACAACTCAAACATCTTGGGATACTTATGAGAAATAAAACAAGCAACTAACAACTTAAACCCTATTTCAAAAATGAGTAAGGAATCAAGTCGAATGTGCATCCGGGTTGGTTAGTGTCTTAGGGTTAGCGAAGTCAGATAGCTGTACAGTTCGTGTGAGCCTGAGATACTTGCTCAAATAAAAGCAACCAACCTCACAACAAATTTTTCAAGTAATTCAAATCACTTTTTGATAAGTAGGGCACGCACGCCGCTCAGACGGGCGGGGGTGTCTATGTTTTAAGGTTAGTGGACTGTACAGCTCTGACCCGAGAACCCCTACAATAAAAACACCCACACACCAAAACTTCTCGACTCAGGAGAAATACGTAAGCTTTGAATTCTCCATCGCACCGGGAGATACGTAGAAGCGGGCCACGCCCCGTCAAGCGCTTTTCAAAAATTCTAAAAAAAATCTTTCTTTTCTCCACTTACAAAACCTTTTCTCTAATAAAAAGAATACTAAAAGAAGTAGAACAATTGTTTCAAATCAAACCTTGTCGAAACCACACACCAAATTAATGGTTCCTTTCGGTAGAAAGGAGGTGTGGGATGCTAATACCTTCCCATACCTAACCGAATTCTCAACCTACATCTCCTGTTTTTGAAAAGACCACCCGCCTTGTATAAAAAGACGCTTTTTCAATGTTTTCGCCTCAAAACTAAAATATTGGTGGCGGCTTCAAAATTTTCTCACGTTGTACATTGAGAAGTCCAAACCGATTTTTCGGGTGCAATGCACGCCTCATACAAATTTCTTACTGTTTTGTTCTGTAAATTGGATTGAGTATAATTCTTTATTTTTCTTTTCCGAAATATCTGTTCATGTTACTATTGTTTCCTACTGCTCCTTTATTTTAGTTGATGAAAATTGAAAGTACTCTTTCAATAATTTCCTGCTTTAGCAGTCAAAGTTTGGAATAGGATTTTTAGAAGCATTTGATTTCTGATGTTTGAATTCATTCATCAATTCATTCATTCATTCATCCTTAGAATGATGAATGCTCTCTGTAGTTTAATGTTCATTTTTGTTCCCTGAATGGCTGCTTAGTTAACCTATTGCTGTAGTGCACACAATGGTGAAATTTGGATCTGGTTTTACTTTGTATTTTTGTGTGCATATTCAATATCTCGATTTATAAATGCAATGTCATCACGGTGTGCGGTCGTTACAGTTGCGAAGTGGTTGCAGGCACAAGTAAATAGTTGTTGTATGATAATTTACTGTCCTTTATGTTTATTTAAGCATGTCTTTGCTTGTTTTCTTAGATCTGAAACGGGTTGAAGAAGATGCCATATCCTTTAAGCGTATGAACAATGCTAATTGATATGTGCATGCCATGTCATCTAAAATGCTTATGTGGCAGTGCTGATTGGGACTTCTATTAATCAAATTAACGTCAGAGACTAATATTGGAAACAAAAAAATAAAATAGGGACCAAAACGCCTATTTCGTTAATGTAGGGACTAAACTTAGAAAGACCCAATTTTGTAGGGATCAAAGACATATTTTACCCTTAAACTTATAACATAAAATAATAGTATTAACTCATGTCTAATATTTTAAAAAAACAATACAATAATAACATACTATTAAAATATGTCAATTATCAAAATAAGCACACACAACACTACTATTGTATCCACATATATATGCACACATACTAATAAGAAATCGGGGTGTTACATCGACCAAATGAGGAATGTGGGTCGACCGAATGCAGGCCGACCACCGGAAAGTTCATGTGGTGTTCTTCTTCCTTTAAGTGCAGTATGTCCGGTCGAGCCTTCTAGATACCGGTCAATCCGGTTGTGAACAGTATGTAATATAAAAAAATAAATCAAGTTGAGAGAGAGTAACTTGAGATAGAGAGAGAATAACTTACATTTTTCAGCCCCCAACTCGTTACAATTACATAACTTAAAAGCCTAAGTGGTACGAAAAAAAAACTTAAAGGACCAACTTTTTACAATTGATAACTTAAATGACCTCTAGTGTAATTTAGCATTAAATTTAACGGTTCAGATTATATTATTAATTAAAAAATATTGTGTGATCTCAGAATTAATAAGAAAACAATTATAAGAGATATTGTAATTAATGACTTTTTGAAGCAACCACGCATATTTAAAACAAAATTATAATGAAACACAATAGTTAAGAGATCTTGTAATTAAGATAAGAAATAGATCTTGTAATTAATGACTTAATGTGAACATTTAACTTTAATATACAGCTTTTTGGTAAATAATTTTAATATACATTATAATTAAGAGTTCTCATTTCTCCCAACAACCACACATATTTAGAACAAAATTATAATTAAATACAATAGTTATTGTCAAAAAATGAAATAGAATAGTACTATAATTTCATAAATGCATAATTTCATAACGGATAGTCTAGTCCAGTAAAGATATTAGCAAAAAAATCTAGATATGCATAATAAATACGTAAAGATTTTGTAGAGTAGGAATCAATGCATAATAAATACTACTCCATCCGCTCCTTTCTTTTGATGTTTTAGCCTCAAAACTTTGAACCTTTTCTTTTGATGTTTTACAATACCAATGCTACTTTAATCATTTTTTTCCAACAATACCCTTAATAAATTAATAAACAATTACAAATTAACTTTTAATAAACACATATACCTATACTATTTATCTCTCCAAGTAAATGATGAGTGTGTATTTACCCAAGTGAAAGTTACAATTACATAACTTAAAAGCCTAAGTGGTACGTGTCATACCCCAATTTTGTCCGCCCAAGTCAAAACCTTATTTTTCAAACAAGAATGGAAGCAATAAGGGTAATTCATAATTTGTGTAGATTAATGGACTTTCGCATTTATGTGTATTGGTCCCCTATCTCGCATTTTTATTTGAATTACGTGCACGCGCTAGTCGTAACTGTGTGAGCTCCCCTTTTGCCCTTGCCATTTGGCACACATTTTAATATTCAAAAAGGCCATTTATTGATCGTTATTAATTTTTGGCACCCAAAAACATTTTTATTAATTTTTGAGAATTTTAGGGAATAAAAATAGTGCATGTTTCAATATCTGTGGGCATTCAAATGAGAGCAAGTTAATTATTTTTGAACTAAAGCAAGTCAATGATGGAAAATACAATTTATTCTATCAAGGATAATTCTCGTATAATTTTTTGGAAGAAAATCCTAGTTCAAAATAATTAAAAGGCATTTTTTCCCATTTTTATTGCACAAGAAAGCTGAAAAAGGACCATTAAATATTCCCCAATTATTAAATGACAATTTTTTATTGTCATGAATAATTAGAGGGATATTTTTATGGTGCCCAAAAATATGTGACACATTTTCAATAGGTGCACTATCATTTGCATGCCCAAAAATTCAAAATTTGTCCTCATTAAGACAAAAGACCAAAAAAGAGAAGCAATTTTCCCTCCCCATTGTTGCGCCCGAAAAAGTCCCCGAGGGGTTCTTCTTCGTTTACAACCTTTTAGAACAATGAAGTCGCCACCAATATTTTTTATGAGGAAAATATTGAAGAAAAACCTTTTTGGAAGACAGATGGTCTTTTGGAAAACCGGAAGATTTAAGTTCGGGGGTCGGTTAGGCGCGGGGAAGGTATTAGCACCCCACACCTCCTTTCTACTGAAAGGGAACATTTAATTAAACGTGTGGTTTTAAGTGTTGATTTGAAAAGTACTTAAATTTGCCTCTGATTGAAAAGACTTAATGAATTTTTATTGGTGGCGCTCGATGAGAGTTAGCCGCTTTGGGGTTTTTTTTGAAAGGAAAAATGTTTTTAGTTTGTTGTGCTTGACGGAGGGGATCCGCTCCTACGTATCTCCAGGTGCGATGGAGAATTCAAAGCTACATAGTTCTGAGTTTTTTATTTTTTATCTTGTTTAATTGTGAAAACTAGGCATTCATGATGATCAATTGAGCAAAGGCTCCAAGTGATCACCACTAGCACTCCATTGTTAATAATCATGCAAGCAAAGGCTTCGTAGGACTACAAAGTTTTTTGATTTATTGAAAGTTTTTCAGACAAACTAGGCATTCGTGATGATCAATTGAGCAAAGGCTCCAAGTGATCATCACTAGGTCCTCATTGTTAATGATCATGCAAGCAAAGGCTTCGCAAGACCACTAACAAAGTTTTATTTATTGAAAGTCTTTAGAAAAATTAGGCATTCATGATGATCATCACTAGGTCCTCATTGTTAATGATTATGCAAGCAGAGGCTTCGCAAAACCATTAACAAAGTATTGTGACTTATTGAAAGTTACTAGAAAAGTTAGGCATTCATGATGATCAGTTGAGCAAAGGCTCCAAGTGATCACCACTAGTTCCTCATTGTTAATAATCATGAAAGCAAAGGCTTCACAAGACTACTAACAAAGTTTTTGATTTGATGAAACATGTTTGAGTTAAAAGAATTAAAAAAACGAGAAAAAGGTGAAAATTGCAAAATGGGGGTGTTATTAGTTACGGGGAGTGGTATAGCTAAACAGGGGGTGTATAAAGCAAGCCCAGTTCGCATGGGAGGGCCCAGCATGCGAAACTGGGCTTAAGTGAGAGTGGGAGCGCATGCATGAATTAGGGGGTGGGGATTTGCAATCAGATTTAAACTAAAAAACAAAAGAAATAAAAGGGCTGCTATAATAAGCCCAAGCCCACATTTAATAAAAAAAACTAAACCTAATTCTCTATTCCTTCCTTCAGCGCCGCCAACCTTCTCCCATGGATGGAGAAGGACTAAACCTTCAGATCAGAATCTCCGGCGAGAACGCCGCCGCAACGATGGTCTTCCACTTCGTGAGTTCCGTCGATCTCTTCTCACCTACCGCGATCTCTCTCTCTGTTTCTGGTTTGGGTGTTTGGTTTAAACATTTCCGGCGAGGGTGAGAAAAACGAAGGGTGGTGGTGATTCAGGCCACATTTGGTTTCAGGTGGGGTTTCGGTTTCGATTTTGGTTTCGGGGCTGTGGGGTTTCGGTTTTGTGATGGTTTCTGTGGGGTTTGGTGTTTCAGAAGGGTGGTGATTGGTGGTCGCTCTGAAAGGGTAGGGGCGGTTCAGTGGCGATAGGGATGGTGGCCGAAGGTGGGAGAGAGAGGTGGCTCACGGCTGAGAGAGGGAGGGGACGGTTTGTAGTGGTGGTGGTGGCTTGTGGGTGGTTCGTGGGTTAGTGATGGTGGTTGTTTGATGGTGCACTAGTGCAGAAAAGGCTTTTTGTATCGGTTGTTTTGCACTTTTAGTATCGGTTATCTGTCGATACTAATTCGACCGATACTAAATGTCTGACATTATTTAACCGATACTAAATGTCACTTTTAGTATCGGATTTTCAAAAACCGATACTAAATGACGCTTTTTTGGTGATTTTTATGTCTTGAAAACGCACATTTAGTATCGGTTATTTAAATAACCGATACTAAATGTCATTTTTAGTATCGGTTATTTAAATAACCGATACTAAATGTCTTTTCAACATTGTGTTTACTTTCTAAAATTGACATTTAGTATCAGTTATTTAAAAACCGATATTAAATGTCATTTTTAGTATCGGTTATTTAAATAACCGATACTAAATGTCTTTTCAACATTGTGTTTGCTGTCTAAAATGACATTTAGTATCGGTTATTTAAATTAACCGATATTAAAAGTGACATTTAGTATCGGTTATTTAAATAACCGATACTAAATGTCTTTTCAACATTGTGTTTGCTGTCTAAAAAATGACATTTAGCATCGGTTATTTAAATAACCGATACTAAATGTCATTTTTAGTATCGGTTAATTTAAATAACCGATACTAAAAGTCTACTTTTTTAAAAAAAATATTCTCAATTCACATCTTACCACACACACACTGCATATATAGATATCAATTAATAGATATCAATTGACCAATTTATAAATTCCAAATTCACAAAATTATCTCCACAAATGAATTCATAAAAATATTTCAACTTCTATTGAAATTTAATATCTTACAATACAAATGTTATAAACCGAAATACTTAGTATATAAATTCTACAAATGGTGCATGTGATATGAAACATCATAACAGTGGTATTTCCAAACATCTTAACAAGAATAATCTCAAACTTCTTGCTGGTATTTCCAACCACAAAGACGTGCTCATACTTTGTCTCATGCCTTAACTTGAGCAATGCCTCGCAGCAGTAATAAATTTTCAATAAAGAACCAATGAAGTAATTCCTTCAAAAACATCTATAGGTACCTAGAGCTTTTGAGGTTAAGTTAGGTAAAACTCAAATTCTAAAATAATAAGCCAACTAATTTAGTGAAGATATACATCCAGAACATGGTGGAAAGGTTACCTTTACACCACCCAATGAAAGTAGCTTGTGAGAGGCAATATATATAATATCTGAATTTTCTAATCTCTTCTCCACAAAATAAATCACTTGTAAACTCCCGATCGCAACAAATAATTTAGATATATAATACAACTAGTAACATACCTGCAGCATCCGCAGACGGTCGACGCTACTACGCCTTACCATTAGTACTCAAACTAAAATTTAAAATTTGAAAGCTCAATATTATAAAAACGGTGGTAAATGAATGTAATTAAATAGAGATCGCAAATAAGGCAAATAGCCTATAATATTATGAGTTGGAGACCATGATGACAAAACTTAAATGATAATTTTATTAGCACAATGATATTTTTGATTTCATATCATACCCTAAATAATAGATAAATTAAAAGAACAATCCACCTCCTCCTCCTTTGGCTATCAATTGGTCGATTTATTCACTCTATTCATTGACAATAAATTAAAAGCATGAAACAATAATATACTTCTTTAAAATTGTAACTCTTAACACAAATATTAAAAATCCTTTCAATAAGGTGGAAGCTTTCACTTATATCTATCAAGGTCCATATGCAGCACTTCTATCAATCAAGGTCCATATGCAGTACCTTCTCTACATAAGCACCACATCAAGAACCTAATCGATCAAATGTCCCTATGCAATGCAGTACCTTCTCTTCATCATCACCACATCAAGAACCTAAAGGGAGTCTATATGACTTCAATTAAAATAAGCAAAATGTGCAATTGAATGTCAAACACGACTTTTCATTTAATCCCATTATGAAAGTGTTAGAAGAGGTGATGCCAATTACCTGATCATGCCACCATAAACTAAACCATGATGAGGATTCTTCCCACTCATATCTTTAATGAGTTCCACATGATGAGGCTAAGCACATACCAATGCCATATACTTAATACTTTGTTACTTCTAGCCACCTTTGAGAGGTTACAACCCGATCAATAACAATATCTCGTAATAGATCAATCCTCTCTAAACTAACAAAACTAATTTGTTTTAGCAAAGTTCATTTCTTTAAACCTTTTACTGTGCATTACCCCATGCAAGAATCATTTGAGAATTGAATAGCTATGTAATTTATCAATATTGTTTCATGTCACAATCAGATAGCTTAGATATGAAGAATGCTTGTATCTTCATTTAATATCCAAAAACGATCAATTCCTTTGACAGTTGCTTTGAACCTGCTTGTGAATCATTTATCAATGGTTAGTTCCATTTCCTTTCTCTATTACTATGTTTGCAGAGTTTCAAAATACTACATTTGCAGTTGTTAAATACTCTTGATTGGCCATATCTATTTTACTTGTTCCAAGGTTTATATGCTTTGTAATTCCTGCTGCATGTGCTTATATATTCAGTTCCCTCCAATCTCTAATAAAGGCCCTTTTTTACATCATTAGAAATGTAAGTCGTGAGCTAATTCACTTTAGTTTAATGAATGCATATAGATGATATCCAATTTCTCCAAGAGACCTCCTATCATAAATCAAACTATATGTCACTACAACTGCTAGGGAAGAATTCATATGAAGCATCAGGTTGTTATCATATTTGGGATTTGGGTATGGAATAAATCAAACAATTGGTAGGCAGAGGTAAATACTATCAGAGGTAAGCAGAAAAATATCTGAGTTTTTTGCAAATTAGTAGCACCCTTAGCGTCTTGATCTCTCTCAACTTTATTCCATTTTCTTGAAATCAAACCACATATAGCAAGCACACAACCTATAAAATGTGTAAATGCTCCGGAAATTCAGTTGGAGTGTATTGATTTGTCACTTAACTGATTGAGAGAGGAGATTTTTCTCCTTTTAGGGTTTTCAAAATTTGAAAGAGTGAGGAAAGAAATAAGGTACCTTTTCATTCTATGCCAACGGACGCTCATCATTTTATGCCTGTTGCTGCCACCGCGAGTGCTGCCACCATCGCCATCGTCGTCATATGCCCCACCACACAAAAAGCTAGTATTCTCAAATGTTACTAAATCAATAAGCATTTCCAAATCTTCAATCATGGTAAAACAACACAACAGAGGCCAATATGTTTTCCCTAATTCTAACGAAACCCTAATCAAAGACACCGCACCTCTGCTAGAAACCACCGCAGACCGCCGCGAAGACAACAGCATCCTCTATGGTCTTTAAAGACAGTGAGATTAAAAATCCAAAATTACTTCAAAAATCTTGAATAGAAAAAATAAAAGCATATGAGGTTGGAGGAAGAAACAAAGGAAGAATCACTCACCACCATCCCGCACTCATCGATCTCTCTCCGCATTATATGCTTGATTTGCTTGTGAAAGTAACGTAAGAGGAGGAGGAGGAAGAAGATAGAAGGGAACGCAAGAAAGAAGGCGGGTGAAATCGAGAGAGAGAAACCAAGGAGAGTGTATTTGAAATTTGAAAGATTTAATAATAATGGCTCAGAGATAAAGTTGATTGATAAGAGTACAATCTTTTTTTTTCCCACAAATTACATATGTATCCTTTTTGGATGTATAAAGAAGTGCAGCTGTCAATTAATTGTTGAGGCTAATTTTGATAATTTAAGTGTAGTTTATTAGTATAAATAGATATTAGACTCTTCTAAAAATGAACAAAAATATCAAGCTAAAGATGGTTCACATGGCTGTACAGGTAGTGGCAGTGCCAAAGGCTTCCAATATATATCAATCCAGCATTAAGCATGATAATCGGATAATAAGGAGCTCATAAATAATAGCAATGTATATTCATTCATCACTAAGAAGCATTCGCAATTAACATTGCAATCTAACTTTATAGTTTCTCCTTCCATGTATATAAGGTAGCAATTGTACTGAAACCCGATTCAGCTTAAATAGTGGTCTCATACGAGAAATTAGCATATTCATGAGGTGGTTTATTCTATTTCATCAACATAGTAAGGAAGGCAAGGCACTATCCTAAGCATTCTCATAAACTTAAAGATATCAAGAATTCATCTGCACAATGCATCTCATGAAACAAGATTACCAACCAACCTGGATTATGATCTTAGCACATTCGCTGTAAGGAAACATGGTCACATATAGCCGCTGCAGGGATCAAATAAGGAAAAGAGAAAAGAGGTATCCCTTAGTATCAGGTAGTAAAATAAACTATTGGTTTAAGAAAGGAATCTCTAAGAAATGTCTTTTATAGTGCTAAATGGTGTAAGTGGTAAGATTCTATGTGTGTGAATGCTATGGTTCAGGTGGAAGTTACAAAAGGAACGTGATAAACAAACCATAAGTAAAATAATGTCCAGATGCTGCAACATTTCCAATTAAATAAGACACTAAATTATATGTTAACTAGAGAGGACCGAGGTACTCACTTGTCCAGCAGCAGAGGCGTGATTTGTGTTAAGAATAGCGTTCACTTCTGCATGACAAACATAACTAAAATAGACCCCAGAAAATTGACAATGAGATCCTGCTTAATTAAATAACTTGAGCAAGAACATTATTAAGGTTACAATGAGTAAATATATGAATGCAAAAGACTCACGGGTATTTAGTCTCCAAAGGATTCCCAGTCCTGGATTTCTCTGAAACATGTAGAGAGATTTATGAATGAGAATATTTAAATGATACTTGAAAAACCTTAAATCATCTCTTAGATAACCAACCTTGGCCCAAGGTAGCTTGTCATCAGAACAACCCCTTGAAATCCATTATAACCAATGCCTGGCACAGGAAATAAAAACATGAAAAATGTGTTTCTGTTGGACTCTCTCAAGTTTTAAACAATTGTTTATTAAAAGAATGATGATATGATTTATAGTACAAGCCTTACAAACAGGAATAAAATCGAAAGGATAACAGCCACGTTTACCATACCTAAAGACATGGTGAACCTGTTAAGAAAAATAAGCCAAACTATCACTAATAATGAGGACTTCATTAACAGAGAACTAAAGTTTGTTAAAGTCTGATTGACTTGGTTATCAACAATCCTAACAAATCCTTGCTGGAACTGATCTGCAACTTGCTATCAGTTTACTTCCGGTGCTGAAAAGAATCCAAACAACTCTCATTATCACAGAAACACCTGCTGCCCCAATGGTCTGGTCATAATGTCAGCAATCTGATCCTTTGAGTGACACTACTCTATGTAAATCACCCCATCTTTCATTAAATCACGGAGAAAGTAGAATCTAACATTGATGTGTTTACTCTTACCATGCATAACAGAATTATTTGATAATTTAATGGCCAAGCTTTTTCAGAATCATACGCATCCACGCACCTTGGCGTGCACAAAAGGTCGTTGCTATGAACTCAGCTTCAGTGGTGGAGAGTATAACAACTAATGGCTGCTCCTTTGAGGATCAAGCCATTTCCCCTAAGTTAAGCAAGAGCCTGTATACTGATGTACTTTTATGAAACCAGAAACCAAATGAAGACATTAAAGGTGAAGGTGAGATAACAAACCTTAAACACCAAACTTGAGTGATAATTAAGAGTCCTCTCTAAAACGCTGAGATCAAAGAACATGTGAGATCTGCCAATCGCACAAAAAAATAGATCAGAACTCTCCACTACAAGTACAACCCTTGTGTTATAAGAACTTCAATCATAACATGAGAATCCTGAAGATTCCTAACTTTTTTGTTTTTGCAAATACCCAAAATAGCACAAAAAAATATCAAAATGTAAATTCTACAAAATCTAGACTCCAAGATTATAAAAATCAAAACTTTGAAAAGGCACAAAGAAACCCAGAAGAAAAAAAATTGAAATGTCAGTGAATCTTGGAGAAGAAAGTAACCCAGAAGAAAAAAAATTGAACTGATACCCGTAAATTTAAAACTGGGTCTGGAAGTTTCCCTTGTAAGAATCTGATGTCAGTGAAAACAAGGAGAAGAAAGTAAGAAGAACGAAACAATCAGACAAGATGAACAGAGTTGCATTCAAAAACTGAGCATCAAAGAATAGATGCAGATGTAACCGCTTACCATCATGTTTCCCAAGTCTAATCAAAGAACACGCTCCCTCTATCTAGATCCTGTGCTTCGTGCGAGAGCGTTTCGTGAGAGAGCGCCGTTTTCAGAACGTAGGGTTTCGTGTGAGAGCTTCGTGCGTGAGAGAGAGCCGTGAGTGACAGAGCTTCGGTTATGGCGGTGAGAGAGAGTCGCGAGAGAACGACGAGAATGGCGGTGAGAGAACGATGAGAGAACGGTGAGGAAGACAAAGTTCAGAGTGCGTGAGGAAGACAGAGTTCTATCGCTGTGTTGTGTGACTGATTCGTGAGTGAGGACAGAGCGTTGTGTTTGTGAGGGGTTTGGAAAAATTAGATAACCTTTAGTATCGGTTAACTAAAAACCCGATACTAAATGTGTTAGGGACACACATTTAGCATCGGTTGTTTAAACAACCGATACTAAATGTAAGCGTGAAAATTGAAAACTTTAGTTTAATTTCAAAATTGCCACCGCGCCTACATTTAGTATCGGTTATTTAAACAACCGATACTAAATGGTGCTTTTAATGCAGATTTTGCACTAGTGGTGGTTGTTTGGGTGGTGGTTGTTCGGGGGTGACATGTTGTCTACATTTTTCCTAGATCTGCTTTTTTCTTTTTTGATCCGTGTTGTTTTGTCGATTAGGCTTCACAGGTGAGACTGCGGCAATGCTTTCTTGAAATTCCTCCTCTTTCTTGCTGTTGTTGACTGCTTTTTATATTAAAATTCTAGGTTTAGTCATTAATGACTTTGAATGGGCTTTGATCGCTTTTTAGGTTTGGAGTGGAGCTTGACTGTGCCCAGCCTACTTGGAGAGCAAATTGGCTGAACCCCAGATTTGCTGCTGTTGCCTTCTGTTGTTTATTATTTTTTGTATTTTTGGATTTATTTATTTTTGTATATTTTGTGTTATTATTTTTTTGTATTTTTCTGACATTTGGACATTTGGACTCTCCTAAGTTGTAATAAAAATTAAATAGTATTTTTTTTGACATTTTTGGACTATATATATGCTCAAAATAAAATAATCGCACAAAAATAAGAATAATAATAAGAAAATGAGTCTGCCAAACACAAAGACGAAGAACGGGCGGACTTGACAACTACGCTAAAACTAGACCAAAATAGAAGAAACGGACGCGTTAACTAAAAACACTAAAATTAACTCAGAATTGCATTCTTAAGCCTGAATTGAAAAGACAAGCCCAATTTCGAGAAAAAATGACTACTTATGTACGACTAACCCAAATACGAAGATTAAATTGAAGAACACACTAAAAGATCGATCATTCGCGCGTCTGCCTTATTTAAACAACTAAAGATTTCGATTTAGTTGAGCTCGATAATTGAAATTGACTTAAGTTAAAAAGGACGGACAAAATTAGGGTATTACACCCATTTTTGTTGTCATGGCCGAATACCTCTCTCTCTCTCTCTCTCTCCACAATTTCTTCCACATTCTTCTATTGTACAATTATTCCTTAAGAATATTCTTGTACTATCCTTAATCCTACCCATTTCATACACATCCCTAATTCCCACACACTCTCATGTAGATTCATACCCCTTTTTGTAAATGACACCATCCTCTCACACTCACTCCTTCATAAGAAATTGCAAACTTACTTAAAATAGAATGTCTCATTCCTATTCTACCCTTAACTCTAATTTCACCCAAGACCATATATAAGCCTACTCTCCCAAAATAAAAAAGAAGTGCATTTTTTCACAAAAACCTCTTCCTCCTCCCTTCATAGTCGAATACCTCTCTCTCTCCCTCACCTCATTTTCTTCAATTTCTTCACTCAATCATCCATTAAAACACCTTTCCTACACTAAATCTTCCATCCTTCTTGCATTCTTCTCAAAGATTCACCTTCAAATTCAAGGATCAAGTTCAAAGTTGAAGATTGTAGAGTAGATTAAAGGGGTTTTGCATTCATTCATCTCATTTCCTTCCTTATTCTAGCTGGAGTTGAGGATAAAGTTCAAAGTTGAAGATCAAGAGTAGATTAAAGGGGTTTTGCATTCATTCATCTCATTTCCTTCCTTATTCTAGCTTGAGTCGAGGTATACTTTGAAACCTAGCATCATCTTCTAATTTTAGCATCAAAGATGTAAATCATCACTTCATATTTGCATCCCATTGCATTTTAATGTCATAATGTTAGCATAGTTGTTGTGGTTGAGTGAGAGATGTATTTCAGTATCTTGACAAGCACTTTGGGAGGCTTGGGTGCTTGAAATGCTTCTCTCTTTTAGAATAAATTGTGTGTTGTTGTTATTTCACTCATTATTTTGTTGTTTCCATGAATAAATGGTGTTTTAAGCTCATGTTCATTTCGCACCTTAAGGGAAAATTAGGGTTTATGAGATTTTTGATGAGTTGGTTGTTTAATCTTGCAATTACTTGGAATTGAACCTTGATTATGATGTTTGTTTGCTTAAAACTTGTTGTTCTCATGAAGTTGATTGCAAATCATGCCCTATGTTGATGATTGGCAAGAGGACTCTCACTTGTGCTTTGAGGCACACTTTAAGTGTTGAGGATTGCCTAAGAATACTCAATTTCTTTTGTGATTCCTAGTGAAGGAAGATGCAAATTTAAGTTTCCTTTCCTTACCAATTGCTTTGATTACCAAAAACAACTTATAAATCATTTTGGAATGCTCTTGGTCTTGCAAATAAGTAATTGTTTTGAAACAATTGTTAGTTATGTGTTGATGATTTGGTAAGAGTATTTGACACTTATGCACTTGTGCATATCCCAAGTGTCAAAGGTTACCTAAAGGGATTTGGTGTGGTGAAATATATGCAAGTATACATAGTCACACAAGTAATAAAGTGATAAGAAAGGTCGAACCCACAGGGATTATGTATTGTAAAGTTTTGTATATTACAGTGTACACTTAGTGTGTCTACACTATGCACTATTTTGGTTTGGAGTTTTTAAAGTAAAAACAATATAAACAAAGAAAGAGTGTAAGGAATCAGTTGGATAAAGTAGTCAAGTACAATATGAGTTCCTTACACAAGTTTCCTTCAAGTAGAAGTGAAGGGAGTGGTTGTCAAGCACCTCCTTACCTTCCTTCCTTTCGTAAACGTAAAAAAACTAAAACTAAACTAAACTAAACTAAAACTAAGTGATCCTTTCGTAAACAAATGAAGAAATACAAAATGAAGGATGAATGATTGTTTGTAGGTGAAGATATGGCTTCTATTTATAGGCTTGGAAGCTTTCCTCCCTTGAGGGGTTTCCTTAGGCACGTAAGATTCAACTGAGGGGACCAACCTTGGATAAAATCAGACAACCAATGAAGCAAATAGCTCAGTTGTGGTCGCTTGCATGTATAACATAAGGTGTGGTCCATTGGAGAAGTGCCACATGTCTCTTTAGATAGATGAGCCTTGCAACTTGATTTTTATGTTTATCGCCGACTTCTGCAAGTGGCTCTGCTCCAGGTGACTAGGCATGACGTCACAATTCAAGTGTGGAAGCATCAAAATGGTCTTTGGATGTTTGGTGCAAACTGCTAGATTTTGCATGTGTAGGCAGTGTTTCCACTCCTAGTGTTTCCACTCCTGGTGTTGGCAGTGTTTCCACTCCTGCAGTTGCTGCATTGAACAAAAACATCAAACCTAACAAGAAATGTGTATTTATGCCTAGTTAATTGTCCTAATCATTTGGATCTCTAAAATGTTGTTTCTTAATAAATAAGCTATATTTATATATTAATGTACTTGAAAATAAACAATAACATAAGTACAAATAGATGAATAACTCTATATAAAATAGAGTTATCACACCCCCAAACTTAACTTGTTGCTTGTCCTCAAGTAACGACAAAAGAAATAAACACAAGACTTCCATGATTATGAAATCACCTCAACTCATGTTTTTCTAAATTTTTTGTTTAAAGTGTGTATCTTGTATGAGCTTTAATTTTCAGGAATTTTCTAAACCTTTGCTTTCTTTGAAACATTCAAAGCTATAAGGACTCATTTGTGTGAGTGTGTCCCATTGAGTTTCAATTGGTTCCATAACTAGATAAAGAGCTTTTCTTTGGCTTTTGAAAAATGTGGAACTCTTATGGTCACCTTTAGAAAAATTTCAAAATATGGATGAGACTAACAATTTCTTCAAGATTTAGGGACTCTTAGCACAACAAAGGGCTTTTGGTGTTTCAACTTGTTGAGCCAAATTGCCTTATTTAGACTTTGGTGTTTTTGTTGATGTAATGCAATGAGTGCAAATACATCATTTTGAGTGTAGTTTCTTTTGATGTAGGTGTTGTAGGTACACTTTGTGTAGCTATTTTTGTAACTCTTTGAGTATTTTGTAGCATACACCGCCTCCTCACCGACTCCACATGCATTTTCTCTTTTTTCTTTGGTTTGTTTTTTTTTCTTTTTGAACTTTGTTCATTTTTCAAACTAATTGCACTTAAGGGACAAGTTTAGTTTATATGACTCAGGCAAGTGTAGTTTTTTGATCTTTGTGACACCTTTGGTATTAGCTTTTCAAGTTTCCACACTTTTGCCTTTGTATTCATTTGAATTTCCCCCAAACTTATTTCTTTATGCTCTTCTTTATTTTTAGTAAAAATCTAAATTTGACCTTAATTTTCCAAAAAATCCTTGGCTTTAGATAGCTTTTCTATCTAGCATGGTTCTTTTCAAAAACTCAATTTTGTTGTGTCAAAGAAATTATAACATTGATCATTTCTAGAAAACAAGGCTTTTCTTTTCCTTTTAAAATTTTGCTCATTTGATACACTTACAGAAAATTTAGAAAAGCAATATGAATTGATCATGCTTCATAATCATTTAAGTCTAAGACACACATGATGTACTTAATTTTTCTATTTTTTTTTTAAAATAATTTTATCATGCTTTTGTAAGCTTTGTTAAGTACATCTAAAAGTACTAAACATACTAATATTGCATATTCACATACTACTATTTAAATATTTCATATTCACATAATACTATTACTACTAAAACACACATAACATATATTAATATTCACATAGTGCATATTTCATTCAAAATACATAGTATTCTCCACTCTCCCCCCAACTTAAATATGAGTAGTGTCCCCCCACTGCTCTAAGTTGAGTATTTGAGGGATCCAAACATGGAAGATATAATCAAAAGTACTTAAAACATCACACATAGTATTTGACATATATATTATAATTAGATAGGCATATCATAGTATTGAAACAACATTAAAAAGTACATTTTTACTCTTTTCTCCTGATTCTGGGACTGGTTCTGATAGGGACATGTTTGGCCCTCATCTTCTTTGGATTGGTCTTTGCAGCAGTGGCATCAGCAGTTGGCACACCAGAATCCTCTACACTTGCTTCAGGGATCTCTGCAGGCGCAGGCACATCTCGTGTAGCCAATGTGGGAACTTCAGTGTGCTGCGGCAGAACTTCGTGTGTTGAGACACCAATCAAGACCGGAGTTTGTTGAGCTTATTGTTCGTGTTCCTCCCGTTGTTCTTCACGCCGCCGCCTCGCTTGCTTTGTCACCTTCAGTGGTAGGTTCCTTCTCAGTACTCTCCTTTTCTCCAGAAATTGCTCCTTCACCCTGCACACCATAGAGGGAACTCATGGTCCACATCTTATTTGTTGGAGTTGGCTTCATTGTCTTCCTTTTGTAGCCAAGCAGCTCCTTCTTTTTGTTCAAAGCCTTCAGGACTTCATGAATTGTTGCCTCTGGGCTGGTTTCCATCACTTTTGTTTTCAGTGTTTTTGCACTTGGTGTGGGAACTTCAGCTGCTTTGGTGATAGTTTGTTGTTGTTCTTCCATTACAGAATCTTTTTGGCCTTCGTCTTTCTCAGACTCTTCAGTGAGTACCTGCATATTTTCTTTCTCAAAATTAATGTTAGGGTGGGAGATTTCTGGGTTGGGGTTGGTTCAATTTCTTCTGTGACTTGTTTTGGATTTTCAAATTGGGGAGCATTTTCTGATGGAGAGGTGGGTGATTTTTGTGGTGAATTGTGGGTGGTGGGGGATGGAATGTTGGTTTGTGATTGTTGCGCCCGAAAAAGTCCCTGATGGATCTTTCTTCGTTTACAACTTTTTAAAACAATGAAGTCGCCACCAATACTTTTTTATAAGGAAAATATTGAAGAAAACCTTTTCGGAGAGCGAATGGTCTTTTGAAAACTGGAGATATAGGTTCGGGGGTCAGTTACGCATGGGGAAGGTATTAGCACCCCACACGTCCTTTCTACCGAAAGGGAACCTCTAACTAAATGTGTGGTTTTAACGTTTGATTTGAAAAATACCTAGATTTGCCTATTTATTTCTTGTTTGAAGATGAATGGGAAAACTTAATGAAATTTTTTATTTTGGCGCTGACGAGAGTTGGCCTCTCGCTCCTACGATCTCCCCGTGCGATGGAGAATTCAAAGCTACGTAGTTCTTGGTTGTCATGAAAAGGTTTTTGTTTTTTATCTTTTAGTGAGTTTTCAAAATAGACGAGTATTCAAATAATGATTAAACTAACAAAGGTTATGGGTAATCATCGCTAAGTACTCTTGAAAATGGGAGTCATCGCCACTAGTCGATTTAACAAAGGTTCTCGATTGACCGCTGGTAGCGACTCGCTTTTTTATTTGATCTTTTGAAAATGGTTTTCAAAGAGATTAATTGACACGAATGATCGACTAACCAAAGTTATGGGTGACCATCGCTTATTGTTCTTTGAAAAAGACATTGCCACCAATGGCTAGATTTAACAAAGGTTCCGATTAGCCACTAGTAATAATGGGTTTAAAAATGATTTTTGTTATGAAAAATGCTAGTGTTTATGGTTGCGTAAAAGGATTTTTATTTGTTGCGCTGACGACAACGTGGCTCGCCTCCTACGTATCCCAAATGGGAATCAAAGCGACGTAGTTCTAATTTGAAGATGAAAATGTTTTTGAAAGGGTTTTGGAAAGGGGAAGAGCTTTCATAATGACCAAGCAAGCAAAGGCTTTGAGTGATCATTACTAATAACTCTTGATAGCGTTCATGACAATCAAACAAGCTAAGGCTTTGGGTGATAGTCACTAATAACTTGCATTAATTAGGAAAGAGTTTGAAAGATTTTTTGGGAAAAGGGCGGAGTTATTATCAATAATTGGTTACAAAATTCAAACACATTCAATAATCAATTAATCATGAACATGTTGATCATCAACTAAGATTAAGCATGTCAATACAATCAAGAGATTTAATTGTCAAAGATGCAAGATAAAGTTCTCAAAACAATTGTGCGTGTGTGAGGAGGAGTGCATTTACCCTAATGACTCTATGCTACAACAAGCAAGTAGGCTTACGCCTTCATTAGGAGGTCATACACATGGAGAGAAGGGCACACAATTAAATCAAGACAATTTAAGTAGCATCCAAAACAAGTAAACAATTGATCATAGGCATAGAATGATCTTAGTTAAACTAATGAACATGTGAGCAATGATTTCTCAATAACATGAACAAAAGGAATTGCATCAAGGCTAAGGTAAGCCTATCCTTTGCAATATCTCACTTAACCCTAAACCCTAAACTTACAATCTCATTTGTTATTCACTAAGAAATTAAAAAGGGAAGGTTGAATCATCTAAAATCATCTTCACCACTTTAAAACATGATGCACTAAGCATAAGTGGGAATCATATGATTTATCATCAACAATGGACAATAATAATAAAACTAGAATACAAGAGCAAGCAAGTAAATACTAAAACCAAGTTGAATCACATAGAGCAATCTTCTCACTTGAATCAAAGTGCCCTAGGCACAAGTGAGAGTCAACTTGCCTATCATCAACAACTAACAATAAGTAAACTAAAACAAGATTTAAATAAACACAAAAACTAGGTTGAATCACATAGAGCAATCCTCTCACCTTGAGAAAAGTGCACTAGGCACTAGTGAGAATCAACTTGCCTATCATCAACAACTAACAATAAGCAAACTAAAACAAGATTTAAATAAACACAAAACTAGGTTGAATCACATAGAGCAATCCTCTCACTTTGAGAAAAGTGCACTAGGCACTAAAGTGAGAATCAACTTGCCTATCATCAACAACTAACAATAGCTAAAGTATAACAAGAACACATAAACAAAGTTGAGTCCTTTCTAGCAATCTTCACCACTTAGATCAAGGTACACTAGGCACTAGTGGGAATCATTTTGCTAGATCATCAACCAACAACAAAAATAACATTTAACACTAAAATGAAATACTAACAACAATATTAAACATCATCAAGCAAAGAACAACAATAAAATCAACTTGAAAATATTTTAATCATAAATATGTGAACCAAAGGAAACATGGGTCCACACAAAAATTAACACAAAGCAACATAGATCTATTTATTTATGGTGAGAGGCACCTTAAACACCCAAACCTCCCAAGGTGTTTGTCAAAATGTTTAAGGCCCCTCTCACCAACAACAACAAACTACATTATAGAAAAGTGATGATGATATGCAAAAATATGATGAAGAAAAGTGGGTTTTAATGCAAAAATGTTGAGGATGATGCAAGGGTTTTAGAGTATACCTTGGATCCAAGCTAGATTATGCAAGAAAGGGAAATCAAGAACACAAATGAAGAAGATGCCCAAGTGATGATGATTCTTTAGTTTTAGTGAAGGATGGAGGTAGTCAGGGCCGTCCCAAACAATTCAGGGGCCCTGTGCGAATCTTAAAATTGGGCCCCTACGTTTATCATATTAGATCCCTCAGCGACCGAGCTATACATAATTTATTGTAGAGTTTAAAATTATTGGCGAATATATTTTAAAACAATAAATGTACATATGAATAATTTTGGTTTTAAATTACTGGACTTATTTTTTGAAAATTTTTAAATACTTTTTCAAAAGAACATTTGCTAAAAGCAATATATTTCTTTGTTGAATACATTTCAAATCATTGTAAAAAATAACAAAATGCAGCTGTTAAAAAAACTATGAGATGCATTTCCAAGTCAAAAAAAATTAGAGATGCAGCTAACAAAAAAATAGGCAGCTAACAAAAAAAAGACAGCTAAACCAAAAAAAAAAAAAGAGAAACAATCAAAAAATGGGAAAAATGTAGTGGCTGGATGTTGAACTCAAGCTCTGTTGGTTCCAAAATAGTAACTCTCTCCTCGTTGCCACTAAAACGGATTTAAGCTTTGAAATATATTTGCAAAATATTATATAACATGTTTCGTATTTTGGGGCCCCAAAATTTTTTATTGTTCTGGGCCCGTGGCAAGAGCACATACCGCATGTGCCCAAGGTCGCATGGAGGTAGTATGTGAGAGAGGAATGGAAAGAAGATGGATTGATGGTGTTTGGGTGGAGGAAAATAAAAAGATGGATGGAGGAGGAGGAGAGGGGGTGTTCAGCCAAGGAAAGGGAAGGAAAGGAGAGAGTTGTGTGTGTGAGAAAAATGAGAGGCAAAAGATCCTTAGGTGTGAAAATGAGAGGGTATTTATAGAGTTGTTTTAGGTCTAGGGTAATTATGTCATTGTTCCTTACTAGGTGCTCTAGGATTGAGTTTTGAATTTGAATAAAGGGATAGGATTAGAGATCACTTGGATTGTGGGTAGTGAGAAAACACAAAAATGAGAGTGAGGGGAGAGTTTGTGTGAAGAACTTGTCTTATGTGGGGTCAAGGGTATAATGAGATGGAATGTTACCAGAGAGGAATGTTACCAAAGATTGTGAAGAGGTGAGTGTAAATGGGTGGGGTAATTTACAAAAGAGGGCATAACTCTATGAGGGAAGAGAGAGAATTCAAAATGGGGAAAAATGGGGAAAATTGCCTCTCTTTTTGGTCTTTTGTCTTATCGAGGACACTTTGTACTTTTATTTGAATTTTGAATTTTTGGGCATGCAAATGAGAGTGCACCTATTGAAAATGTGTCCTATATTTTTGGGTCATATCTTAGGAATTGGGCCCAAAATTCCATGATATCACCATCCCCAAAATTGATTTGTTGACCTCACCTCAAAGGAAATGACCATTTTACCCTTTTATTCAAAAATTTGATTTTCATGCCAAAAGGTTTAATATTTATGCGCAAAAATCACAATTAAGCACAAATCTTCCTCAAATAATTCATTGATGGTTGCTCAGTTGATTTTGGGACTAAACTGCTTTTATTGTGAAATGACCAAAATGCCCTTTCACCCTAAAAACCCTAGTTCTTTGCCCAAAGCACATTTTCACTTCAAAAATGACTTTTCACCCTAGGAATGACCTCTAATACCTTGAAATGCATGTTGAATGGCTTGTCCTGAGGAATCGTCCCTTATTTGCGAAATGACTAAAATACCCTTTTGTACTGAAAAACCTTAGTTTGTCCAAAAAGCGCATTCCAACTCCAAAAATGATTTTAGAAGCTTTGAAATAACTTTTAGAACCCTGAATGCAATGCATGATGCTATTTTTCTTCTATTTATTTATTTTTGGGAAAATTAGGTTTTGACCTGCTTTGACAAAATTGGGGTATGATAAAGTTGATGGTGGTGATAGTGTCTGTGGTTCATTGGTAGATTTCTGATGAATCCCCATCACATGATGTTTTTCACTGCAAAATAGTGGAATTTTACTTGATAACTTGATGAATGAATGGAATTAGTTCGGGAAAATTAATAAGTTGTTATATTTGAGATTTAATTGCTTTGCAGTGTTTATGCTTGGTTTGTGGTGTTTTTGTACCCAGGGCTACAGTGAAGAAAAGAACGAAGAAATGCAAGCAAACAGATCGAAGAAAATGTTAATGAAGTGAGTTTATACCGAGTTGCGCATGGGGCGCAAGCGAGAGCGCAAGTGAAGTGCAGAAAACAAGTCCTCGCCAATTCGCTACCGTTGGCGCCGAGGCGCATTAAGCGCGCAAAATATCACCAGAAGCGCCCTCCGCCAGCGTAGTGGCGCCGAGGCGCAATCGAGGCGCGAAACCGCATGTAACACGTTTTTAAGCGCACTCGACGCTTTTTGGGGATCTCTCACCTTTGGACGAACTGGAACCCTAGCAGCATTTGCAGAGAACTCCTCGAGCCGACGGCTATTGAAGAATCAAGACTGGGAACAAGGATTGAGGCTTCTCATGCATTCATCTTCATCATCAACTTGTAATTCTCCCTTTTTTCTCTTTTTATCATGTGTAGCTAATCTCATCATGTTAGGGATGGATTAATTGTGATGTAGCACTATTGTCGATGGTTTAGAATTTATTTATATCGATTTCTACTATTTTGCGTATAGAATTTCGTGCTTAATGCTTTGTATTGTTGGGAAATTTATACAATGATCGCTTGTTCGAATTATGAAACGTAAGTTTTATCTTTGAATGTTTGAGATTCTATACCTTCGATTCATAGCTTAGAATAATCTATGGTTGTTGTATATTGCAACCCTCGTTGTCAATGCTTGTCGTGGTTAGAATCACTTAAGGAATTACGGGTGCTAACTATCGACAAAGAACTAATCAACCTAGGAATAGAAATTTGTGAATGAGTAGGGATTAATAGCAGAAAAAGTAGAGAGAGAGAGTTTACCCTTCAAATCAAATCACGACAATGGTGTGAAGTTACTAGTAGTTCATCCCTAGCAGCTTGTCTATCGTATTATCCTAAACGTGTTCTCGTTCTATTATTTAGAAAAACTCAAAAATACTTTATCGCATTTTTAGAGCTTCATAGCTCAAACCATTTCAAACAAACCATTATTTAAATTTGGTTCATATTAGTCGTTGTTAGCGTAATTAGTAATTTAGTTCGATCCTTGAGGACGATATTCCGGTACTTACCGGTTTTATTACTTGCACGATTTGGTACACTTGCCAATATCTTAACAATTTCCTTCTTATTTCATACTTCTTCCTAGCACTAGCCTCCATGTTATTACCGCCATTTTCATCACTCTCGCTTTCTCCAAGGATTCTCGACTCATCCTCCTCTACATCATTTTCAATATCCTTCATACCGCTCTCCGCTCTTCATCTACCTCTGTCTTCCTCACTCACTATTTCTTGTTCTTCCTCCACTCTTTGTTTCTTTCCTTCTTGTCTTTCTCAGCTTTCTCTCTTCTTCACTTTCTTTTCTTTCTCAACTATTACCTTTTCCTCTTCTTCTTCATCAATAATCCATTCAGTGGAATATGGGGCTTCTACTTCTTCCTCGTGGTCATTCAACTTCATCACAACCAACTATGTCGCTTCTTTTTGAAATTTCCAGATCGCTTGAGTTTTCGTGATCGTGTGTTCCAACACCTCCCGCTCAGTAGTATTCCACACTCTAGCAGCTTCTTAATCTTTCTCTTACTCTCACTGATAAACCACTAGGGGTGTTTTCTTATAGAATTTTTCTAACTCAGTAGCTACTACCCCTTGTTTTTGACATAACTCAGTGATTAAGCAAGGAAAATACAAAAAGCCAGAAGTTTTGGTTTGACATTCTAAAATTTCATTGGTGATCAATTTTCCTATATCTACATTATCTTCAGTCAAGATTGAATCTATGAGAATCAATCTATCCTTGGACAATGTAGATGTGTGTGAAGTGGGGAGAATAGATGTAGCAATAAAAATGTGCTAGTTACCTAACTCAGGAACTAAATCACCAGTTTTAAGCTTAAATTCAATGTTTGAGAATTTCTCCCATTGAGACCCTCCTACTGTGATTCTCTCCTTAATTCTAGTCATCTGTTTCATACCATAAGTTTCTAATTTCTCTTCAAACTTATCACCATGGTAATTCAGATCATAATGCTTATTGATTCTAGTAGGATCAAAGAAGACTTTCTTACCTCTCACCTTGGAATAGAAGATTGTGCTTTCCCTTGTGTTCTGAATTCCAGAATAGAATTCTCAAACCAATGGCTCCAAGTAGTATGCTCTGGTTTGCACAAATCTCTCCCAATGTAGATTGTTGACTGTGGAGAGGAATGAATGGTGGGCTTTTGCAAAATTGAAGCCTCTTTTCTGGTAGAAACTTCATATTCCGTAAATGCTCGATCCCGGGATCATATCCATAGTTGCATGTGATTTTGGCTTCCTTGATGTTGCAGCAGGAGTTCCTCGCACTTGATGCTTTCATCAAGATTTGGAAGCCGATTGTTTCTTCACCATGATGCTTGATTGAGGTTTTGGGATTCTTGAAATGTGATTGAAGATGAAGTTGGTGTTTGAGAAAATAGGGATGATCGGTTTCACAAGAGAATCAGAGAGTTGATTTTGTGAGAGAATGTGAGCTGTTAGTGTGATGAGAATGAGTTAGTGGGAATGGTAGTTGGAAACTAGCCGTTAGGGTTATGTGGATGCCATGCAAGCCAACACGTGTTGAGCTTAGCCCTAACAGCACATTACCCTTTCATTTAAGCTTAATTCCGCACTAACTTGATGAGTTGGCAAGTGGATATTGTCATTCAAGCCTTTTCTTCATTTTGCTAAGATATGAACCACAGAGTGGGAAGTGTGTCAACATTAGGTGTGGAAACACTAGCAACTCTGTTGTCTCGCTTTTTCTACAAAACACACAAAACATTAAATTGCACAAAATACTAATATTAACTAATTAAAATGATGGGTTGCCTCCCTCAAGCGCTTGTTTTAAGAGTCTTACAGCCTGACTATCTCCTTGTGTTAGAGATTTTCAAAATAAGTGGTGATCTTATCTCTTTCTACATGTGCTCCATAATACATTTTTACTCTTTGGCCATTGACTTTGAAAGTGGTATCAGTGACTACATCATATAAATCAACTGCACCATGGGGGTAAATTTTGACTAGTTAGAATGGTCCCCACCATCTTGATCTTAATTTTCCAGGAATAATTTCAACCTAGAATTATATAATGTAACCATTCCTCCTTCTTTAAGATCTCTTCTTTGGATTTTTTTATCATGCCACTCTTTGCTTTTTGCTTTACAAATTTCTCGTGATTCTCATAAAAGAAATGCCCGAATTCTTCTAATTCATTAAGCTCAAAAACCTTTGCTCACCGCCTTTTGAGATCAAAATTTAATTTTTTGATAGCCCAATAGACTTGTTCTCTAATTCAACAGGAGATGACATGCCTTGCCATAAACTAACCTATAGGGGACATACCTAATGGAGTTTTAAATGCGCTTCTATATGCCCATAATGCTTCATCTAAGTGTAAGGACCAATCTTTTCTATTTGGTCCAACTGCTTTCTCAAGCATTCTTTTTATTTCCTATTTGAAAGTTCAATATTTTGCAAGAAGATTTTCAATGAGTTTATTGCAAAAATGTGATCCTTCATCATTGATGATTACTCTTGGAGTGCCAAACCTTGAAAAATATTTCTTTGCGTAAATTTGCTAACCGATTTGGCATCATTATTTGGAAGTGCTACAATTTCAACCCATTTGGACACATAGTCTACAAATACTAAGATATACTCATTGCCAAAAGAAGGTGGAAAAGGACCCATGAAATCCATGCCCCAAACATCAAAAAGTTCTATTTCTAGAATATTAGTCCTAGGCATTTCATGTCTATTAGATATATTACCACTTCTTTGACATTTATCATGTGTTTTGACCATATAATATGAATCTTTAAATAGAGTAGGCCGTAAATAACCCGATTGAAGTACCTTTGTCATTGTTCTTTGACTTCCAAAGTGACCTCCATATGGTGCAAAGATGACAATGCGTAATAATCGCTTGTTGTTCTTTTTCAGAATGCATTTTCTCATAATTTGATCCGACACATCTTGAATAGGTGAGGATCATCCCAATAGTATTGCTTTACTATGTGGAAAACCTTCTTCTTTGTTGATAGCTCATGTCACTTGCTACAACTTTGCTCACAAGAAAGTTTACTATGTCCAGATACCATGGTGTCAAGCATGAGGTGTGGCCACACCGAGTGTAGAAACACCGCTACATTCATGGTAATTGCTAGTAATTTCTCATCGTGGAAACTTTCATTGATTTCTTCATTTGTACCGCATTCTCACTTTCAAGTCTAGAGAGATGATCACCACTTGGTTCTCCACTCCTTTCTTATCTCTAATCTCAAGATCAAATTCTTGAAGGAAGAGAACCCATTTAATTAACCTTGGTTTTGCATCTTTTTTGGAAATTAGATACTTGATGGCGTAATGATCTGTACACAATTACTTTGGTGCCAACCAAATAGGATCTAAATTTCTCAAAAGCAAAACCATCGCTAATAGTTCTTTCTCTGTTACAATGTAGTTCATTTGAGCTTCAATGAGTGTTTTGCTAGCATAATATATAGAATGAAACACTTTGTTATGTCTTTGCCCTAGGACTGCTCCTACTGCAAAGTCACTAGCATCACACATGAGTTCAAAAGGCTTACTCCACCTGAGTTACTACAATTGGTGTCGCCACCAATGCCTTTTTAAGTTTTTTAAAGACTTCCATACAAGATTCATCAAAGTTGAAATGCACATCATATTGCAAAAGCATACACAATGGTTTTGAGATTTTTGAAAAATCTTTGATAAATCTCCTATAGAACCCTGCATGTCCTAAAAAACTTCTAATCCCTTTGATTGTTGATGGAGGTGGTAGTTTCTCAATTACCTCAATCTTTTCCCTATCCACTTCAAGACCCTTTTTTAGATATTTTAGGCTAAATTACTGTTTTGGGCCTTTATCTTTGGCCTTAATTTCGTTTTGGTCCTTTATCTTTTTATTTTCTCGTTTTGGTCCCTCATCTTTCATTTTTGTGTCAATTTGGTCCTTTTTTTTTTTGTAATTTTCATCCATGACTTTAACGACGCCACGCCGGGCGCTTAATCACGACGTGGCATCCCAAATGTCCAATCTGACGTGTCATCATTAAATGATATGACCAATGGGGGACCAATTTGAAATTAATAAAAAACATAAGGGACCAAATTGAACAAAACACAAAACATAATAAATCACTCTCCATCTTCTTCCTCCATCTCCATCTTCTTCTTCTCCGGCGAGCCACCACTATCTCCGACGAGCCACCACCACTACCACCACAAATCAACCATTTTTTAACTCTTATTTCATAAGACAGAATCATCTCTTCAAAACCCAAAATCCCCAATTTGTCAAATCCCTAAATTTGGTTTCAAATCCCCAAATCAATGTTGTTGTGTTCACACCATATCCTTGACTGTACAAATTTCCATACCCACATGCTCCACCTGCACACAAACCAAACATAAACGTGTTACAAGGCAACAATAATTATTGCTCTTTGTGTTTACTTAGGTACATTATAAGGGGAGTGAGAAGAATAAAAAAAGGAAATGGGTTTCTGTGTTACAGACCCATGGTGCTGGTTTCTTTTGGGTTTGAAACCAAATTTAATTGGGGATTTGAAACATAATTTAGGGATTTGAGAAATTGGGGATTTTGGGTTTTGAAGAGATGAATTTGTCTCATGAAATAAGAATTAAAGGATGATTGATTGGTGGTGGTGGTGGTGGCTCGCCGGAGGTGGTGTTGGCTCGCCGGAGAAGAAGAAGAAGAAGAAGATGAAGATGGAGGAAGAAGAGGGAGAGTGATTGATTATGTTTTGTGTGTTGTTCAATTTGGTCCCTTATGTTTTTTATTAGTTTCAAATTGGTCCCCCATTGGCCATGTCATTTAATAATGACACGTCAGATTGGACATTTGGGACGCCACGTCAGCAGTTAACTGCCAGCGTGGCGTCCGTTAAAGTCATGGATGAAAAATTACAAAAAAGGACCAAATTGACACAAAAATGAAAGATGAGGGACCAAAACGAGAAAATAAAAAGATAAAGGACCAAAACGAAATTAAGGCCAAAGATAAAGGACCAAAACAGTAATTTAGCCGATATTTTATGACCAAGCACAATTCCTTCTTTAACCATGAAATGACATTTTTCCCAATTAAGTACTAAGTTAGTGTCTTCACATCTTTGAAGAATTTTTTCTAAGTTTGAAAGACACAAGGAGTATGTTTCTCCAAAAACAGAAAAGTCATCCATGAAGACTTCCATTGATTGCTCAATGAAGTCAGAGAAAATTGACATCATGCATCTTTGAAAGGTAGCATGTGCATTACAAAGTCCAAAATGCATCCTTCTAAAGGAGAAAGTGCCATAGGACAAGTAAAAGTGATTTTTCTGCTGATCCTTAGGTTCAATTGCTATTTTTGATTATATCCTGAATAACCATCTAAGAAACAATAGAATTCCTTTCCTGCTAACCTATCTAACATTTGATCTATAAAGGGTAAGGAAAAATGATCTTTCTTGGTGGCCTTATTGAGTTTTCTGTAATCCATATAGATTCTCCACCCTGCTATAGTTCTCGTGGGGATTAGTTCATTATTTTTATTGGCTATTACTGTTACTCCACTGTTATACCCCAATTTTGTCTGTATTCTTTTTCTCGTTTTAGTCGTTTATTTTATTATTTGTTCTGAAGTCGGGCAATTACGAGAATTATTAAAAAAAAGTGTCTCACCTAAGCCAATCTCAACTAACCTGTTCAACTAAGTCGAAATGTCGTTGTTTAAATTGAGAATGTGCGCGAATGATCGATCTTTTCACACATTCTTTAGTTGAATCTTCGTATTTGGGCCTAGTCAAACTTAATTGGGTTTATCCGAGTCGTTTCCTTGCAAATGGGCTTATTCGAGTTGTTTTCTCGCAATTTGGCTCATCAGTCTGACTTCTTTTCTATTTTATTATTTTGTCCTTATTTTGAGCATATATATATATATATATATATATATATATATATATATATATAGTCCAAAAAAAATCAAAAATTATGTTTAATTTTATTTACATTTTGAAAGTGTCTAATTGTCCGAAGTGTCCAAAAATACAAAAAATAATAATACAAGAAAATACAAAAAAATGTAAAAAACGAAAATAAATAAATAATAGATTAACAACAGCAACAATTAGTAATTTTGAGTCTGTTTTGCTCTCTAAGACTTCTCACCTAGCCCACGTTATCGTAACCTCGCAAAAGCCTACCAAATCAACAAAACCAATTAAATGCTAACCCTAAGTTTTTAATATAATTAAGCAGTCAGTCCACAGTAAAAACACAGAAACCAAGGCAGAAAAATACTGCTAAAATCACCCAAAAATAGGATTAGAGTTTCACATCGAAACCCTAATCCACTAAACACAGTTCTTTCAAAAATCTGAGATTTGAAGACTTGTAGTAGCAAGAGTGGCGCTTTAAGGAAGACACACAGCAGTAGTTGCAAATACCATATACAACAACAGTTAAGAGCCTAATAGAAACTAGAGTAAAGGTTAGTCCAGAGTTATTGTTTTTTTAAGACTATATTTAGATCAGATAGTTTGTCTTTCATGTAACATAAAACTAGATTAGCTCAAAAACAAGTCCGATTTCGTTAAAAGAAAAAAGGATGATAATAAAGGACTCTTTATATTAGTCTAACAATCAGATCCTTAAAAACTTTGTTTCTGTTGTTGTTTGTTTTTGAATCAAAAAATAGACTCCTTTTATTATGAGTAAGAAGTTAAACAACAAGTTACAAAAACATGTAAACATAGAAATCCCAAAGCAAATACAAGATCCCAGCCAAGACCAATAACACAATCAATCGCGTAACACATGAACATAAGTCACAAAATAAAACAAAACAAATAAATGGAACTCAAGCATAAGAAGAAGATAAAGAGTGAGGAGAAGAGGAGAAACAGAACATAAAGAAGAACGAAATAAGGCAAAGAAACTGACCTCAAACGCGCCGGAGCTCCGGTCATCTTCTCCGGCGAGAGCTCCGGCGAGGTTCCCCCAAACCGAAGCCAACTCCCAAATCATCCCAAGCAGCCCACAAAACTACCCAAAACCGAGCGCAAGATCGCAAAACCACCCCCTCCGGGTCGCCGAAACCACCGCGAAACCTTCCCTCCACCGTCATCGAACGACGCCGCCCAAGGACTCGTACGGACGTCGCGTTATTCCCCTCTCTCGAGACAACTCCCTTCGCAAATCTTCTCCTCTCCGGTCCGCTTTCTCCCACCAAAACCGCGTAAAATCGCGCAGTAAAGCTCTCTCTCTCTCATGCGCAAGGCCGCGCATATTGAAGGGGTAATGGATTTTTAGGTTTTCTCGATTTTTGGTTTTAGGTTTATGTAGTATCTTTTTTTTTTTTAATATCCGTAATACTATCTCGCACTCCCTTCAATTCACGCGCACACCTCCTCACTTAAGCCCAGCCGCATACCGGGCTCTCCTATGCGAACCGGGCTTCCTTTTTACACCTCCTATTAATTATACAACCCCGAGACTAATAAAACCCCAATTTACAATTTTCACCCCTGCTTTTTCTTTTTAACTCTTTTCTAACTCAAACATAAATAATTTTTCTCTCAAGTTAAATAAACGGCTAAGTCGGTTGTACAACCTAAGGTTAGTCATTATCTTAGGACCAATGAGTCACATGCATATTCAAGAATCCCAAAACTTAATAAAATACTTAATAAACTATTTTTCCTAAAAATAGGGACTAAGTTTCGGTTGTACAACCGGGTTAGTCAGTTCTAGAACTAATGAGTCAGATAGATTCAGAGTTCTAGAATACCTATTCTAAAACCAACCCACCTCATATCAAACCAACTTCTTTCAAAAAACTCAAAAATCATTTTCAAAAAGTAGAGGACTAAGTCGCTTGTACATCCAAGTTAGTCGTCTTAGAATCAATGAGTCTGTGCATACTCAAGGAATCCTAAGACCCCTACACTAAAAAAAATACCAACCCACAAACCTTTTTCAGGAAGAACTACGTAGCTTTGATTCCTCCATTGCATCTCGAGGTACGTAGGAGCAAGAGTCCACTCTTGTCAAGCGCTAAAAATTAAAAATTTAATTAAGTCTATTTCTTTATAAATAAAAGGGTAAATATTAAACCGTAATTAATTAGACCAAATATGTCGTGGGGTGCTAATACATTCCCCACGCATAACGAATCCTGAACCCTAAACTCAGCCTTATCTTAAAACTAAAGGGGATTTTCCGAATTTGCCCTTAAACTAAAATTTGGTGGCGGCTTCCTATGAACCTTCGAAGAATCCTTTCCCGGATTTTTCGGTCGCTACATCCACCTTTCTTAGGAAGACATTGCACAGGACTAACCCATGCACTATCTGAAATAGGGTAGATAATACCAACATCTAGCCATTTTATGATTTCTTTCTTAACAACCTCTTTCATGATGGGATTTAATCTTCCTTGCCCTTCTATGCTGTTTTTAGAATTTTCTTCTAAAATTATCCTATGCATGCATATAGAGGGGCTAATCCCTTTAATATCAGACATTTGCCAACCTATAGCTTTTCTATGTCTTTTCAAGGTGTCAATTAAATCTAGCTCTTGTTCTAAAGATAGATCAGAAGCTATGATTACAGGAAGTGTATTATTTTCACCTAGAAAAACATATTTCAAATGTTTTGGCAATTCTTTCAATTCTAGCTTAGGAGGTTGCTCTCACTGTAAGGTAAATTTTCTTTAAGGTTGGGATCTTCTAAATTAAGAGATTCATAAGTTCTAGCTCATACCTTAGGTGTAGCTTGCTCCTTGGGCAATTGATCGCTGCATTCTAATACACTCGTTATAGCTTTTCATTTGGTGATTTTAATTGTTCTCTCTGACTCTAATTTTTGAGTCTTAGCACGTTTCTAGACTTTGGGTCTTATTGGAGCAAAGATAGCAATTTATTGCTTAATTCTTATTTTTATTGCATATTGACCCCTGTCTACTCTGCAGACCTTAACTTTGGCTACGGTTATCCAATTGAGGCGTGCAAGTATGCGTTGGAAAGCTAAGGAACAGAGCTACAATTCTCCTGTTGAGCTCGAAACCAAATTCGGAAGTATTGAAGGTCAAAACTGCAAAATACCGAAGCAGTACAGTGTAAACCGGGTTTTGGGCCAAATATTGGTTTGTTATCGGGCTTTTTACCTAGTAACCCGTTTAGGAACTTAGGGTTTTCGTTTTTCCTTTATAGATCTGGCTGGTCAGCAGGTCTTTTACCATCTTACGCATTCCTACTTTCAATTTTACGTTTTGTGCCCTAACCTCCATGGAAGCCTAAAACCCAAAGTCAATTCATTGGTGAAGGGTGTTGCTGTAAGGATTTTGAGGTTCAAAGGCTTTAATGTTTATTTCGTTTTTATGTTTTTAATTCTTTCTCTATCAATTTCATATTTGTAATTCTTGCTGCCGCAGATTCAGCTTTGTGTTTTGCTTAATTACTCAAACTCGTGATTTGCTTATGTGATTAGTTTCGATTCGCTTTTGCTTAATCACTTATTCATGATTCTATTTCACAACTTTCATCATTTGAACTATTTTATCGCTTGTTTAATCTAGTTTGGATAGGAATTGATAGAGTCTATGACGCTTGTTTATAGGATTGATGTAATTCGGTTATGATATTAATTGTGTTAATGACGCTTGTTCACTATCACGATTGATTGAACACAATCGTTTTGACGCTTGCTTTAAAACATTGTGAATTCGTATGAACCGACTAACGCTTGTTTAGTTAGTTTATTGTCAATCAAGAATTATCAAACCCCTTGCACGTAATATTTATTTTAGAACCGATGATAAATCCAAGAAGCGCACGTGAAACCAATGGATTGATTGTCTATCTTTAATTGTTTTTTCCTTCATTAAACATCAAACTCTTTTCCTAAAAAACCCCTTTTATCTTTGTTAACTTTGTTCTTGATTTTGGTAATTTCGTAATTAGAGATCCTCGTGAGACGCACCAAGGTTAACTTACCTTGATACTATATTTGAATACTTTTTAATTATTTTGACTGCAGACGATCATCGACGATCAAGAATATGCTTTTTCATCAAATTCCTCTTCCGCAATGCGAAACTTCGTGTGTTAGTGCATTGGCAATGTGATCATATCGCTTGTCAAATCGCTTCTTCTACCAAATGATCAAGAGACATTGATGAACACTCTTCATTTTCCTCTCGCAGATACTTCAAAGCATTCAAGACATTGAACTTCACTTCTTGATCATTCACTCTCATGGTTAGCTCTCCTCTTTGCACATCTATCGCATTTTTCCCGTTGCCAAGAATGGTCTTCCCAAGATGACCGTACTTCTTCATCCGCAATAAAATCAAGTATAACAAAATCTGCAGGAAATACAAATTTGTCAACTTGCACTAATATATCCTCAATAATTCCTTTCCGATATGCTATTTATCTATCCGCGTAAACATGTCAATGTGGTAGGCTTAGCATTTCCAATCTCTAGCTTTGTGAAAATAGATTTAGGCATCAGATTGATGCTTGCACCTAAATCACGCAGTGCTCTACCTGTATAGAACTTACCTATTGAGAAAGGAATTGTAAAGTTACCTGGATCTTTTAGCTTCCTTGGAATTTTGTTTTGCAAAATCAGACTACATTCTTTTGACATAACAACAGTTTCAAATGCCCCTAGTCTTCTTCTTTTAGAAAGAACATCTTTCATAAATTTAGCATAATTTAGCATTTGTTGAAGTGCTTCTATCAAGGGAATATTGATATGCAATTGTTTTAACACATCTAGAAACTTACTAAATTGCTTCTCCTCATGCATTTTTTTTAATCTTTGAGGAAAAGGAGGAGGAGGGTATTCAGGTACTAACCTCGGAGTTGGAAGTGTAGAAACATCAGGTGTTTCTACACCTTGAGAATTTTTTTCATTTTTATTTTTTTCTCCCTTCTCTGTACCTTCAAGCTCACATGGTTCTGCTAAATCCTTGCCACTTCTCAAGGAGATGGCTTTGACATGTTCCTTACCTTGCCTTTGAGGGTTGAAGCTTCAGGTTTGATGGCAAAGTACTGTTGGTCTTTCTTTGCAGCAGCGATTGCTAATTGCCCTACTTGATTCTCTAGATTATTAATTGATACATCATGAGCTTGCCTAGCAGTTCTAGTTTCACTAATGAATGATCTAAGCAATCCTTTTAGAGAATTGTCATTGGCTGGTGGGTTTGGTCTTGGATTTTGAGATTGGAATCCAGGAGGAGTACTTGGTGCAGGTGCACTTTGTGCAGGTGCATTGGAATTGTTCCACCTAAAATTTGGGTGGTTCTTCCATCCTGGATTATAGGTATTAGAGTAAGGGTTGTTATTTTTGTTGTAACCTACATAATTGATAGAGACAGGGTTGCTCGGACACTCTTCATATAGATGGCCTCCCCTACAATAGACACAACTTGTAGTTCCTGGAGGGGCTTGTTCTATAGCTGCAACAGTGTTTTCTTTAGGTGTGGCTACACTTGATGTAGGAGCACTAGTGCACTGTTTGATCAAGTTGGTTAAGGAGGCTACTTGAGCAGATAGGGCTGATATGTCATTAATTTCATGTACCCCAGAAGTTTTCTTTTGGGCACTTACCCTCTCAGTAGGCCAATTAGAACCATTTGTAGCTATTTTATCAATAAGATCACATGCTTCATTATAAGACATATTCAAAAGAACACCACCAGCTGATGCATCAAGCATCACTCTGGTTTGGGGTTCTAGACCATTGTAAAAAGTTTCCATTTGTATAATGATAGGTAAACCATGATGTGGACACTTTAAAAGTTACTTCCATCTTTCCCATGCTTCAAACAATGATTCAGATTCTTTTTGCCTAAAAGATGTAATATCATGTCTCATCCTAGCATTTTTAACTGGAGGAAAATATTTACTTAAGAATTTTTCAGCTAGCTCATTCCATGTATGAATAGAATTGGGCTCCATAGAGTTTAGCCATGATTTAGCCCTATCTTTTAATGAATATGGAAATAACTTAAGTCTAAATGCATCCTCACTAATACCAGGTATGATAAAGTTACTACATACTTCTATAAATTGATTTAAATGCTCATGGGGATCCTCATGTGGGGATCCACCAAATTGACCAATTGTTTGTAACATTTGAAACATCATAGGTTTAAATTCAAAATGAGCAGCATTAATATTAGGCTTAGCAATGCTAGATCAGATATGTTGCTCGATCATATTGGGCATAGTCCTCATAGGCATATCCCTATCATTAATCATACATGTTGGTCCCATTTGAATGAATCTGTTGTTCGTGATCTTCCTCACCTTCGTGTGTTGTGGATGTAGAGAATTAGGTCCTCCTCTTATCGAGGCATCATCACCGTGGTGAGACATATTTCTGCAGCCTCTTGTTGTCTTTGTCTTTGTTGTCTAAGAAATCTCCTAAATCTTCTCTCAATTTCGGATCACAATCAAAATCGTGGTCCATTCCTCCTGGCATAAACTAGTGTTTCCACACTCGAGTGTTTCTACACTAAAATGTGTCTCGCATTTAAAACAGAATACCAAGAGTGCTAATATATATATAAACACTAAATAAACAATCTAAACAACAAAATTTTACTATAATCTTTAACAACGCGCGCTAAAAACTTGGTGTGGTGAAATATATGCAAGTATACATAGTCACACAAGTAATAAAGTGATAAGAAAGGTCGAACCCACAGGGATTATGTATTGTAAAGTTTTGTATATTAGAGTGTACACTTAGTGTGTCTACATTATGCACTATTTTGGTTTGGAGTTGTTTAAAGTAAAAACAATATAAACAGTAAAGAGTGTAAGGAATTAGTTGGATAAAGTAGTTGAAGTACAATATGAGTTCCTTACACAAGTTTCCTTCAAGTAGAAGTGAAGGGAGTGGTTGTCAAGCACCTCCTTACCTTCCTTCTCTTCAGAAACGTAAAGAAAAACTAAAACTAAACTAAACTAAAACTAAGTGATCCTTTCAGAAACAAATGAAGAAATACAAATGAAGGATGAATGATTGTTTGTAGGTGAAGATATGGCTTCCATTTATAGGCTTGGAAGCTTTCCTCCCTTGAGGGGTTTCCTTTGGCGCGTAAGATTCAACTGAGGGGACCAACCTTGGATAAAATTAGACAACCAATGAAGCAAATAGCTGGGCTTGTGGTCGCTTGCATGTATAACATAAGGATGGTCCATTGGAGAAGTGCCACATGTCTTTTAGATAGATGAGCCTTATAACATGATTTTTATGTTTATCGCCGACTTCTGCAAGTGGCTCTGCTCCAGGTGACTAGGCATGACGTCACAATTCAAGTGTGGAAGCATCAAAATGGTCATTGGATGTTTTGGTGCAAACTGCTAGATTTTGCAAGTGTAGGCAGTGTTTCCACTCCTAGTGTTTCCACTCGGTGTTGGCAAGTGTTTCCACTCCCGCAGCTTCACGTGACCGAACAAAAACATCAAACCTAACAAGAAATGTGTATTTATGCCTAGTTAATTGTCCTAATCATTTGGATCTCTAAATTGTTGTTTCTTAATAAATAAGCTATATTTATATATTAATGTACTTGAAAATAAACAATAACCTAAGTAAAAATAGATGAATAACTCTATATAAAATAGAGTTATCAGGATTCAACGCCCTAATTGCCTAAACTTGTCAATTTAGTCTTAAGACTTGCGAGGCAAATGCCCCTTTCAATTTATTCCTTTCATGTGGTTGATGATGAAGAAATGTATTAGACATTGATGACATCAAAAGGATATCACATGGGCGCTATGTCTAATGTTGATGTGAAACCCTTAGGGTTTTGCAAGTGATTCATTAGAAGTTTGATATCACTTGTGTTTTGAAATGCCTTTGCCTATTCACATATTGTGTCGTAAATGCCTAGTTAGGTTTATTCCATTGCCTAGCATCTTCAATAAGATGTGCAACTTAGGTTCATTTTCTTGCCTATTCATGCATTTTTGCCAAAGTGTTCAACTTGGGTTCATTCTTTGCCTATCTATGTATTGTGTCATAATGTGTGTAGTCTAGGTCCACTTTTAATCAAAAGCCTTTTCAAGCATCAAAATCATTCCATAAGGTGAATTAATCCAATTGCGAAAACTCTTCAAAATCAAACTTTGTTAGTAGTCTTGTGAAGCCTTTGCTTGCATGATTATTAACAACGAGGTACTAGTGGTGATCACTTGGAGCCTTTGCTCAATTGATCACCGTGAATGCCTAATTTTCCTAAAGATTTTCACTAAATCAAAAACTTTGTTAGTAGTCTTGTGAAGCCTTTGCTTGCATGATTATTAACAATGGAGTGCTAATAGTGGTCACTTGGAGCCTTTGCTCAATTGATTATCATGAAAGCTCAATTTTCACAATTAAACAAGATAAAAAAATAAAACCTTTTCTAGACAACCCCTAACTACGTAGCTTTGAATTCTCCATCGTGACGGGAGATACGTAGGAGCGAATACTCTCCGTCAAGCACAAAAACCAAAAAAATTCCTTTCAAAAACCGAATACTTTTCCAAAATAAAACATTTCTCAAAAACAAGAACTACGTTGCTTTGAATTCTCCATCGCACCGAGATACGTAGGAGTGGATCCTCCATCAAGCACAAAAACTAAAGATACTTCATTAAGTCATTCATAAACAAAAGAGTAAAAACAACGATTTTTCCGAATCAACTTTGCAAATCACATATTTAATTAAGGTAACCCTTCTTTGAAGGGACGCATGGGTGCTAATTGTATCAATTGGTAGTGGGAAAGAGTGGAACTTTGTATTTGAGTTCATGTACAGGTTGAATCCACGGAAGGCAAAAAATTCTACAAGGGGTAGAAAGATCGTGAGGTAATAGTATTTGGGGTGGCGGTGCGGTGGACCGGGTCATTACAAAAAGGCGCCTTTTTATGTAATGTACTCAAGTCCACCGCACGCCACCCCAGCCGCTGGCTATTACCTCACGATCTTTTCTACCCCTTGTAGAATTTTTGCCTTCCGTGGATTCAACCTTGTACATGGGGCTCAAATACAAAGTTCCACTCTTTCCCACTACCAATTGAACTAATGTAACACCCCATTTCTACCCGATAATTTAAATCAAAAATCGAGTATATGTATATCTATTCGGTCATCTTTTGGTTTAGTGTGTTATAAAATAGTGAACTCGATTGACTATGGGATTACTCAGTAATCGATACTACTTGCAACAGCATTGACCTCCTTTGCAAGGCTCTGATGCCCTTGTAAATACACCATTGAAAGAAATTTCGACCTTAGTGGCGAACCACAATTTAGCCATAGTCATTCAAAGACACTAATAGTATAACATAAATCATTCCTCAATAAAATGGAGCGTCACACTCTCTCTTAAAGCACACAATGCTTAATTCATCTCATAAACATAATCAAAATACGTAACACCATAAATCACGTGGTAACAATCTCATAACATGCAATGGAAATCAAAGTTATATCTCTAGTATACATAGAGAATCATATATGAGAGCTCAACGTTGAGCAAAACAAAGCAATAACAGTCTAAACCCCAACCCCCAGGTGCTACGTGATCGTGAGCGCACTCGACTCTGGGAGTAGTGAAGATATCAAGTCCTCACTCATGACTACCTGTAGTAAACAACAACAGAAAGGGTGAGTCTCGAACTATATAATAAAAGTGATAATACGCAATATATACCATCATAGTTCACAGCATACTCAAACACACCAATCATCACTCAATAACATACATGCACTCATGAGAATGTATGCAATGGAAGTATGCATGTGGTACCATTTGCCCTCGGCGTTCTCAATATTTGCCCTCCCAAGATTCTCATCAATAATGGAGTCCTCATGACTGCCCTCCCACGCCCTCAAAGCTTCACAATCATTTTATAAGCTCTACAACCACAGCCGAATGTATGCATGAGACTCCATGTACAACACAAACACAATCTCAAACAGCTCAGTACACACATTAACTCTCACCTCAGTAGTTAATCTCATTTTATAGCCCTCATGGCTTGGCCCTCCGCCCATGCCCCCATGGCATGCTCACCACCTCATTATACACTCAACACCATTAAGTCCCAAGGACTAATCTCTCTAGAGTGCTCAACCTCACTCGTGGGACCTAAACCACCATTTAGGACCAAAACAATCATCTAGGGACCAAACTGTCACCTAGGGACCAAAACAAAGACACTCTTAGGCACTTGGCAAAGACTAGGCGCCATTTTCCCACATTCTCGCGCCCTCGTGCAACACAAAGACTAGCGCCGTAAAACTCAAGATTTTGGCGCCCGTGGCAACACACCCACGGGCGCCACTTTTCTAGCAACTGCGCCCCGGGCAACATGCACTCAGACACAAACTCGCATACGCCTGCATACGCCTCGCACATGTGCACTCAGACTAGGCGCCTGGCAAAGCACAAGTTGGCGCCCCACCGACTCCAAAGACACCCAACACTTTCAAACCAAAACCACCCGAGCCAAAATGTTTAAAAATGTTTTTGGGTGTAAATACAAAATATGGCACGGTGAAATATGCCTAGAAAAGTAAGTTTCACCTAAACCACCCCATTTACACACACCAAAGCACCTCACCGAGACATTTTTAAAATAAGACTGACTCAGAAACCACTCGAGCCAAAACACTTTAAAATGAATTTGGGCAAGGTGAATACAAAAAATTTGCACGAGGAAATGTGCCTGTAAATACAAGTTTCACTCCCGGCCCCAAAACACACACAAAATCACCCCCACGGGACATTTTCAAAATGACACTGCAACTAAAACTACTCGAGCCAAAACACTTAAAAATGAATTGGGCAGTGAATACAAAAATTGGCACGGTAAAATATGTTCAGAATACAAGTTTCACTCCCGGCCCCAAAATACCCACATTCCGCGCCCACAAAGCAAACCCACACTCACAAAGACTCAAACAGCAGTGCTGGCGCCATTTCCCAAAGAACTTGGCGCCTGAGCAAAGAACACCCGCACACTGTGTGCAACTCCAACACATGAAACAAGAACTCCAGCGCCATTTTTCAAAGAATATGGCGCCGGGCAAGTGACATTCCCGCACAAACTCACAACTCGGCCATGAACAAGACATTGTGGCACTGCATCCTAGCACATTGGCGCCCCAAACCCCAAAATCCCATTTTCCTCAAATTCTTCCAAACCAAATCACTCAATAATCATTCTAATACTCATAATTTCATATTCAAACAATCAATTGCATGCTCAATCATCAATCAAAGCAAAATCAAGAACACCAAACCCTAAATTAAAGCCCCAAATCGATTTTAGCATACAAATTATCAAATTCAATCCAACAACCATTCAATTAACAATCAACATCATCAAATTAAGACTCTATGACTTACATACGACCTATTATACCCTCTATTATAGAGTGAGACTCCCCTTACCTTATTTTACACCGTAGAGAAGCCCTTTCACAGAGTCACCTACAAAACCTCCAAGAACAAATCTCCTTCTCCTTCCTTTCTCCTTGAGTGCGATCCAAGCTTCTCTCACTTTCTCCCTATGGCGCCGATTTCCTTCTCCTTCTCTCTCTCTCCTTTCGTTTTCTTTCTTTCTTTGACAATTGGTGCGAGTGCACCAACCCTAGGAGCCTAAGTCATTGGGCTTGGGCTCCCGGCCCTAAAATGCAAGACTCCCAGATTTCTAATACCACTTCCTTCTATTAAATTAAAATACTAAATTATAAACACTATATTATAATTTAATATAATTAAAAATAGTGTAACACTTAAACAATTTAATCAATTTCTTAATTAAATTATTTAGGGTGTTACAACTCTCCCCACTTAGGAAATTTCGTCCTCGAAATTCATACCGAGTCAAATAACTCGATAAGACTCCGTGATCTTGCTCTCCGCCTCCCAAGTCATACTCTCACCGGCGCCTCCCAACCACACTACCTTGACTAAGGCAATGTCTTTCCTCTCAACACCTTCACTTCTCTATCATCAATCCTCACCGGCATAGTCTCCACAAAGTGAGGTTCTCACGCACTCTCCAAATCATCCATGTGAATCACATGAGACGGTCCGAATATACTCCAAGTCGTGACACGTGGAAGACATCGTGCAAGTTCGAAGATTAGGTGGCAAGGCCACCCTATAAGCAACCTTTCCAACCCTCTCTGATTTGGCACGGGCCCAATAAACCTTGAGTCAACTTCTTTGCCTTCAGAGCACGCCCAACACCGCCCATGGCGTGACCTCAAGAACACATGCTCACCACTGAAACTCCAAGTCCTTCCTCCTCCTATCATGATAACTTTTTCGCCGGCCTGGGACTCTTTCATTTTCTCTCCGATCATTTTCACCTTCTCAGAGTCTCCTAACCAACTCCGGCCCAAGAACAACACTCTCTCTGGGACTCATGCCAACACAAAGGAGTCCCGCACTCCGCCCATACAAAGGCCTCAAAAGGAGCCATCCCAATGCTCGAATGATAGCCGTTATTATAAGTGAACTCAATCGCTGGGAGATGTGTATCCCACGCACCTCCTCGCTCCAAAGACACAAGCTCTCAAAAGATCCTCCAAGGACTGGATGGTCCTCTCTGCTCGACCATCGCCCGAGGGTGATAAGTCGAACTCAACCTCGCCTTGGACCCTAAAGCCTCCCCGCAAGCTCCCCAAAACTCGATGTAAACCGCGGGTCTCTATCGGACACAATACTCTTTCTGAACCCCATGAAGCTTCACAATCACCGAATGTAAATTCTAGCCAACTTTAGTACAGAAAGGTGATGTTGATAGGAATAAAATGAGCAGACTTAGTCAACCTATCCACAATCACCCAAATAGTGTCAGACCCTCTCACAGTGTTTGGCAACCCAGTCACAAAGTCCATGGAAATGCTGTCCCACTTCCATTCCGGAATCTCCAAAGGTTGCATCAACCCCGCAGAAGCTACGGTGCTCAATCTTTGACTTCCGCAAGTCAAACATGCATACACAAACTGCGCAACATCTCTCTTCATAACAGGCCACCAAAATAGTTTCTTCAGATCATGATACATCTTAGTAGCACCTGGATGAATGCTCAACTTACTCCTATGGCTCTCCTCAAGTATCATCTTCTTCAACTCAAAGATCATCCGGAACACGATTCTTGTCCCTGAATCTCAACACACCCTGGGAATCCAACCTGTAATCCCCCTCTGCCGCTTGCTCACCAAAGAACCAAAGAAGTCTACTGGGTTTCACATCTAGTTTCTGGGCGTCTCTGATACTAACCAAGAAATCATTCCCAATCCTCAGCATACCCAATCTGACACTTTGGGGTGTCACCTCACAAACTAGACTCAAGTCACGGAATTGCTCGATCAACTCCAATTCTCTCACCATCATAGCTGACATATGCAAGGTTTTCCGACTTAAAGCATCAGCCACGACATTAGCTTTGCCGGGGTGATAGTTCAAGCCGAAATCATAGTCCTTCAAAGAAGCTTCTAACCAACGCTCTGTCTCATATTCACTCCTTCGGTCAAACAAGTACTTCGTGACTCTTGTGATCACCGAACACTTCAAATCTAGTACCATAGAGATAGTGCCTCCAAATCTTCAGCACAAACACAATCGCAGCCAACTCTAAATCATGAGTAGGATAGTTCTTCTCATGCGTCCTCAACTGCCGAGACGCATAAGCGACTACCTTCCCATCCTCGCATCAACACACCTCCCAAACCCATCTTGGAAGCATCACAAGACACAACAAATGGTTGCTCCGCACAGCAACACTAACACTGGGACGTGGTCAACCTCCTCTTTAGCTCTTGGAAGCTCTCTTCACACTGTGCATCCCACACAAATGCCTTTCCTTACTGTGTCAATCGAGTCAATGGAAGGGCTAGCTTAGAGAACCCTTCAATAAACCTCCCGTAGTAACCACCAACCCCAAGAAACTCCCGATCTCGATCCACGGACTTTGGGCTCTCCCACCGCAACATCGCATCAACCTTGGGTGGATCCACGGCTATACCATCACGTAAATAATGTGACCTAAGAAGCTCACCTCATGCAACCGTAACTCACACTTTGACAACTGGCATACAACTTCCTCCCTTTCAAGACCTCCAAAGACTAACCTCAAGTGCTCGCATGCTCTTCCTCGATTTTGAGTACACCAGATATCATCAATGAAAACAACCACAAACCGATCCAGATAGCTATGGAAGATTCGGTTCATGTACTCCATAAACACCCCGGTGCATTCAGGACACCAAACGGCATTACAGAGTACTCATAATGCCCATACCTCGCTCAACGCTGCTCGAAATCCTCATCCTTCACCTTAACTGGTGATACCGGACTCAAGTCAATCTTGCTAAACACTTTAGCACCCACCACCGATCCATCGATCATCTATCCTCGGGAGAGGATACTTATTCTTGATAGTCACTTTATTCAACTGTCTGTAGTCCACGCACCTGACGCATACTCCCATCCTTCTTCTTTACCAATAAAACTGGGCTCCCCATGGTGACACACCAGCCTCACAAATTTCTTCTCAAGAAGCTCCTCTAATCGCTTCTTCAATCTGCATAACTCGAAGTTGACATCCTGGGTGACGGTGCACATGACATGTGCCTAGTACTGTGCACAAGCTCAATCCCGAACTCAACTTCCTCTCTGGGGCACACTAGGAATCTCATCGGAAACACTTCAGTGGAACTCACACACCACCAGTAACCCATCAACCACAATTTCGGTTCTCGGCAGACATAGACGCCATCAAAGCAAACAACCGACCACCCTCTTTCATTACCTGCGCGAATTGCTCACAGACAAAGAAAGGTGCTCTTCCTCTTCAGAAGAAGAAAACTAACAGACTTATTAGAACAATTGATGTGAACATTGTAACACCCCCTTCTATTTAATCTATTATTTTAAATAATTCGAACAATCGAGTCTACGAAAAACCTTTAGTGCGACTCACCAGAGGGTGCCACATTCAAACAACCACATAAACTCCAAATAATAATTAAAATAACTCCAAAAGGTGATACATAGCACCATAAATCCGCATTTGAGGAATAGAAATCATAGCAATGAAATAACAACCAAAATATACAGTATCTGCTTATCCAAGGAAATTTAAGCATAATATAACATAAATGACAAATCTATCTATCCTCCCTGCTACGTGATCGAGAGCCGACTCGACAAATACTAGCGGAAGGTGCTCGCGTCACCTTGATCCATCATCACACTGCAGCGTTGCCACATAGAGCAACATTCCAAGCGAGAAAGGGTGAGTTTCATTTCATAGAAATAGTAAATAAAACATGCAACACAATCGGATAAGCATTAGCACACAAACACCGTAAAGATTCAAGCAATTTCATCAATGGTCATACACACCCAAACAAACACGTGACATATGCAAGTGCATGAGAATGCGACTCAACGCCAAGGGCATATGCATGTGGATCCATCACCAAAAAAGGCCCAAGGCATTCACCAATCACCAAAAAGCCCGAAGGCATTCACCAAAAATATTTTATGAGGCCGAGGCCTATTCACCAAAAATAATGCACATGCCTACGCGACGCATGACTATGCAACACCACACCAAAACAACAACGATAATAGCACACCGAATATTCACCAATAATTTTATTTGCACCTGGGCCACCAATAGGGTCATAGACCACTTAATCACCCAAATAAACTCACCGTTAATCCCATCACCATTAAACAACCACCATAGCTAATGCCCCACCAAAAAGGCCAATTCAACATCATAATAATTATTTTTGGCACCTAGGGACTAATTTCACACCATAGTATTTATTTTAGCACCTAGGGATTAATTTAGCACCATAATATTTATTTTAGCACACGGTTTTGAAAGATCCCCACCGAGGCGCACACACCGGCGCTGCAGAAGAGAGGCGCGCAGACGGCGCGCGGATAGTCGCTTCTAACTCTCAAAGTTTCGTCCTTCGTGAGAGGTGTGCGCACGAGGTTACGCTGGCAGGACGCTGCGCAAGATGGCGCGCAAGTCACGCTTCTTCAAATACGTAAGCCAAAGAACACGCAGAATGTCACATACCCAGCGCCATTTCCGAGAATCGCGCCCCTCGTCTCGCACTTCACGCACACAAAGACCACGTAAAACCACACACTGTGGCGCCATTTTCGGTGGATTTTGGCGCCCCTTCCTCGTCTGCTACACCAAACACACAGTGTCACACACCAAGCAAAGACTCAGCGCCATTTTCGGTGGAATTTGCGCGCCTCCGCCCACCGCACAAACACACACCGACACGCTCCACTCACTCACCAGCGCCATTTCAGTGGGGAAATTGGCGCCCTCTCACTGCTCTGCAAGTGCACACGCACACACACACCATACGCACTGTGGCGCCATTTTGGGGATTTTGCGCCCCTTCTCGTCTATCTATGTATTTTATTCCTTAAACACCAACAACAACCTATATATATTTTTTTAGGCACTAACCAAAGAAAGATGTATGTGTTTTTAAAACCAGCATAAAGAACATATATATTGGCAAAACGCAAAACAAAGAACTCATATATATTTTATAGAACCTTGACAAAGAACTTACACATTTTATGAATGGCGACAAAGAAGACATATACATGTTCGTAATAAAGACAACAAAGAATATATGGGTTTTATGGAACACAAACAAAGAATCACGTGGCTCATAAAAAAAATTCTCAAACAAATTTCTATATATATTTTCTAACACCGCAACAACACATATGTAGGTTCAGAACAAAGACAACAAAGAACATATACAATTTATAATACAAAGAATAAATTTCTATATATATTCGTAAACGCCCAATTCAATCCTCTATATCCCAATACTCAATCCTATGGTCCCATGTTTTAGAGACTATTGGCTATAAAAGGAAACTCCCTTACGGAAAAAGCTTGCAAATTTGAACCCAACACCAAGCACCAAACGCAGCAGCCTCCTCCCTTCCCTTCGTGGGAAGATCAACGCCCTTATGGAGTGAGGAAACAACGGTGGAAGGAATGAGAGGATTGAAAAGGAACCAAACGTAATAAGAAAGGAAAAGGAAGGAAGGAGGATTGAAAACTTACTAATTGAACGCTGAGAAGAATCCTTCTTCTCCTTCGCCTCTTGCTTGCCGTCGCACACACACACACTTCACGTTTTCGCTTTTTCTTTTTCTTCGAATTCGTGGGATTGGAACGCTCCATCATGGGGTTTAGGGTATAGGAATGGGCTTGGGTCAATTAATTGACTTGGGCCCTAGTTGCACCCCTAGATTATTTGATTCACCTCCACGAAATCAAAAGGACACTCCAATTTAATTATTTTATTAATCCAAATATAGTAATCCCTCAATAACTTAATTAAATAAATAATTAAATTATTTTAGGCTGTTACAATCCTCCCCACTTAAAGAATTTCGTCCTCGAAATTACGAGTCAAACAGATTAGGACACGCTTCCTTCATCTTACTTTCCAATTCCCACGTCATGCTTTCGCCCACGGCTCCCAACCAAACCACTTTCACAAGATTGATCTCTTTGCCTCTTAACACTTTTACCTCACGGTCTTCAATTCTAACCTAAGATAGTCTCTACGGTGAGGTTCTCCTCACCTCCACATCGTCCGTCCGAACCACATGGGATGGATCGGAACATACTTCCTCGGTTGAGATACATGAAATACGTCATGTAAATTTGAAAGATTGGGTGGCAAGGCTACTCTGAAGCAACCTTCCCTACTCTCTCCAAAAGATCTCGATACGGACCGATAAAACGAGGAGTCAACTTCTTAGACTTCAGAGCACGCCCGACACGGTCGTGGGAGTGACTCTCAAGAATACGTGGTCACCAAATTTTTGAAATTCCAAATCCTTCCTCCTCTTATCGTGATAACTCTTTCGCCTACTCTGCGAAGCTTTCATTTTCTCCCGGATCATTTTAACCTTCTCTGTAGTTTCACGGACTATTTGGGACCAAGTACCACACTCTCTCCCGATTCATACCAACACAGAGAGTCCCGCACCTCCTACCATACAATGCCTCGAACTGCCATCCCAATACTCGAATGATGATGTTGTTATAAGTAAACTCGACCAAAGGTAGATGAGAATCCCACGAACCTCCCCGCTTTCAAGAACACACGCCTCAAGAAATCTTCAAGCGATCGATTAGTTCTCTCTCAATCTCGCCCATCATGCTCGCGGGTGGTACGCCGAACTCAACCTCAATTTAGAACCTGTGGCCTCTTGTAAACTCTTCCAAAATTCGAAGTGAATCGGGATCTCTATCGACACAATGCTCATGGGAACACCGTGCGCCTTCACAATCGTCTTCACATAAATTTCCGCCAACTTCGGAACCGGATAGTGATATCAATAGGCAAGAAGTGAGCGATTTTCGTCGACCATCCACAATTACCCAAATAGCGTCAAATCCTCTTGCGGTGCTTGGCAACCCCACATACAAAATCCATGGAAATGTCATCCCACTTCCATTCCGGATCTCCAACGTTTGCATCAACCCCGCAGCTTCGATGCTCCACTTTTGACTTCCGGCAAGTTAGACATGCATATACAAACCGAGCCACCTCACGCTTCATACCTGTGCCACCAAAACAACTTCTTTAAGTCTTGATACATCTTCGTAGCTCCGGGTGAATACTCAACTTACTCCTATGGCCCTCTTCGAGAATTGCCTTTTAATCTCCTCATTATCGGTATACAAATCCTCCCACGGTACCTCAATACACCTCATGATCGATCTCATAGTCTTTATCATCGAATTATCAATCCCTACGGCGATCTCCACCACCTTAATATCCGCTTCGAGCTCTCTCGATGACATCCAAGAATTCATTATGGATCTTCAAAGATACCCAATCGACGCTCTTAGGTGTCACTCACAAATCGACTCATATCCCTAAACCGCTCCACTAATTCGAGCTCCTTAACCATCATTCTTCGACACGTGCAAGGCCTTCCGACTCAAGGCATCCGCCACCACATTAGCTTTACCGGATGGTAATTTAAGTGAAATCGTAATCCTTCAACAACTCTAACCATCTCCTTTGCCTCATGTTCAACTCCTTACGATCGAATAGATATTGCAACCCCTTATGATCACTAAACACTTCAAACCTCGAACTGCATGCAGTAAGTGTCGCCAAATCTTCAATGCAAACACAATTGCCGCTAGCTCCAAATCATGAGTGGGGTAATTCTTCTCATGGACTCTCAATTGCCTAGATGCGTGAGGCCACTACCTTACCATTTTGCATAAGGACACCTCCTAGTCCCATCTTAGAAGCGCCACAATACACCACGAAAGGCTCTCCGATTTTGGTAACGTCAACACAAAGCGAAGTGGTCAACCTCCTCTTCAATTCCTTGAAACTTTCCTCACAAATGAGAATCCCAAACGAATGCCTTCCCTTTACAAGTCGGTGAGTTAGCGAAAGTGCCAACTTCGAGAACCCTTCAATGAACCGTCTATAGTAACCGGCTAGCCCTAAAAGCTTCTAATCTCATGAATCGATTTAGAGCCTCCCAACGCATGACACGCATCAACTTTGGATGGATCTATCGCTATACCGCCCTCGAAATGATATGCCCAAGGAAACTTACTTCCTTCAACCAAAAATCACATTTAGATAGTTTAGCATACAACTTCCTATCCTCAAGATCTCCAACATCGATCTCAAATGCTCGACATGCTCTTCCCGGACTTGGAATAAATCGTAATGTCGCCGATAAAGACCACTACTAAACGATCCGGATATTCATGAAAATGCGATTCATGTACTCCATGAATACCCCGAGCATTTGTAACTCCAAATGGCATCACCGAATACTCGTAGTGCCCATACCGAGTCCTAAATGCCGTCTTCTTGAATATCTTCATCCTTAACTTTTATCTGGTGATATCCCGACCTCAAATCTATCTTACTGAATACACGAGCACCCACCAGCTGATCCATTAAGTCATCGATCCTTGGGAGCGGATACTTATTCTTGATTGTAACCTTGTTCAACTGTCGATAGTCTATGCAAAGCCTCATACTCCCGCTCTTTCTTTCTTTACCAAGAACACTGGGCTCCCACACGGAGATACACTCGGCCTTATGAATTTCTTCTCTAGCAAATCTTCAAGCTGCTTCTTCAATTCCGACAATTCTGCTGCAGACATCCTATACGGTGCCATAGACACGGGTCTAGTGCCGGGCACCAAGTCAATACCAAATTCCACCTCCCTCTCCGGTGGCACATCAGGGATTTCATCCGGAAATACTTCATAAAAGTCCCGCACTACTGGCAACTCGTCGATCTTAGTCCGGCTCTCAAGAGACAAATGACGCCATCAAGGAAAACAACTTAACTTCATCTCTCATTATCTTATGCAATCGCCGCAGAGCAACAACGCAGATTCTCCTTCGACCGAGGGGCGTAAATCCACGATTTATTAAAACAGCTTGATGTGGACATGGTTGTTCACTAACCATCCATACCTAATATGATATCGAGCCTCCTAGTGGCAAGCAAATTAAATCCACAAGAAACTCTCTATCGAAAACCAATAGAGGACACTTAACACACACGAGAGAGGTAGTCACCGAACCCTTATTGGAGTGTCGATGACCATCTCTCTTTTCATGACAGATAATTCTAGGTTCAACTTATCAAAGACATGCAGCAGAAACAAACGAATGTGTGGCACCGATGATCGACTATAGCAAGCAATTGAGTACCTTAATGAAACACGTACCTCTAATCTCGTTAGCGATCTCTCGAACTGCGAGAGCAAACACTTTCCCACTCGCCCGCTCTTTCTTTGGCTTGGAACACTTAGTACTAATATGCCCCTGTCTCCCCCAGCTTGTAACATACGACATCCTTCTTATCACGGTTGGAAGATATGTGCCCCGCCTTCCCACACCGATAACACCTCTTCTCATCCTTGCTTGGGCGATCCGGACTCTTATGACTGGTTTCCCACACACGTAGCAAGTAATACCCAAGTGATAGCATCTCCCCACTTCGCTTAGGCCCACCAACAAACTTCCCTTGCCCCTACCAAAGGCGGGTACCTCATACTACTTACTCCGACCCGAGAAATTCTTGTGTTTTTCTTTCATAACCCCTGGAGTGAGCATTCTTTGTCCTCCTCAAAATCCGCAAACTATTAACCAACACGGAGAACACGCGAATGTTGATACCCTATGAATTTCTTTATGTCATTTCGTAACCCATTCTCAAACTTGATGCATTTAGAGAACTCAAAGATCGGCCCATCATAGTGCGGATAGAACTTGGACAACTCAGTAAATTTGGCAAGATATTCGGTCACGGACATATTACCTCGCTCGAGCCTCGTAAACTCAACTTCTTTCTTTCCACGGACATCCTCCGGGTAGTACTTCCTCGGAACTCTCTCGGAACACGCCTGTGTGATCTCTTCATTGTCGACCATCAACCTCTCGCTAACGGTCATCCACTACCATCGCCTCTTTCTTGACGTATGCGTGCCATAACGAACTTTCTCGAGCATCGAAGATCCATCACGCGGAATATTCGCTCCAACTCTCCCACCACTCAAGGGCACCATCGTGGTTGTACCCGCCGAAAGTAGGAGGGTTCTCCGCCGGAAGGTAGCCAAGCCGCGCGTTCTGGGTCCACAACACCACGCAGATCACCCACAACCCCGGCCATAGCTGCAAAGCGCGGCAAGTGCGGCGTCGTTCGCCCCGCCATTCTAGTAATCGCAATGTAAAAATGAAATCTAATCGATGAATAAAACTTAAGTGCTACATAACTTGCGACTAACTACCATTTGGACAGATCGAATCGCTCGATACCAATTGTAACACCCCTTCTATTTAATCTATTATTTTAAATAATTCGAACAATCGAGTCTACGAAAAACCTTTAGTGCGACCCACCAGAGGGTGCCACATTCAAACAACCACATAAACTCCAAATAATAATTAAAATAACTCCAAAAGGTGATACATAGCACCATAAATCCGCATTGAGGAATAGAAATCATAGCAAATGAAATAACAACCAAAATACAGAATCTGCTTATCCAAGGAAATTTAAGCATAATATAACATAAATGACAAATCTATCTATCCCTCCCTGCTACGTATGACGAGCCGACTCGACAAATACTAGCGGAAGGTGCTCGCGTCACCTTCAGTCACTGTCACCTGCAGCGTTGCCACATAGGAGCAACATTCCAAGCAGAAAGGGTGAGTTTCATTTCATAGAAATAGTAAATAAAACATGCAACACAATCAGATAAGCATTAGCACACAAACACCGTAAAGATTCAAGCAATTTCATCAATGGTCATACACACCCAAACAAACACCAGGACATATGCAAGTGCATGAGAATGCAGCCCAACGCCAAGGGCATATGCATGTGGATCCATCACCAAAAAGGCCCGAAGGCATTCACCAATCACCAAAAAGCCCGAAGGCATTCACCAAAAATATTTTATGAGGCCGAGGCCTATTCACCGAAAATAATGCACATGCCTATGCGACGCATGACTATGCAACACCACACCAAAACAACAACGATAATAGCACACCGAATATTCACCAATAATTTTATTTGCACCCAGTCACCAATAGGGGTCATAGACCCTTAATCACCCAAATAAACTCACCGTTAATCCCATCACCATTAGAAACAACCACCATAGCTAATGCCCCACCAAAAAGGCCAATTCAACATCATAATAATTATTTTTGGCACCTAGGGACTAATTTCACACCATAGTATTTATTTTAGCACCTAGGGATTAATTTAGCACCATAATATTTATTTTAGCACACGGTTTTGAAAGATCCCCACTGGAGGCGCACACACCGGGCGCCAAGAAGAGAAAGCGCGCAGATTCGGCGCGGATAGGTCGCTTCTAACTCTCAAAGTTTCGTCCTTTCGTGAGAGGTGTGCGCACGAGGTTCTGTGCAGGACGCGCGCGCAAGATGGCGCGCGCAAGTCACGTTCTTCAAATACGTAAGCGGCAAAGAACACGAGAATGTCACATACCCAGCGCCATTTCCGGGAATCGCGCGCCCCTTGTCGCACTTCACGCACACAAAGCACCACGAAACCACACACAGGCGCCATTTTGGTGGATTTTGGCGCCCTTCCTCATCTGCTACACAAAGACACACAAGTGTCACACAGCAAGACTCAGCGCCATTTTCAAAGTGGAATTTGGCGCCCCGCCGCCCCACCGCACAAACACACACCGACACGCTCCAGCTCACTCACCAGCGCCATTTCGTGGGGAAATTGGCGCCTCTCTCACTGCTCTGCGCAGTGCACACGCACACACACACCATACGCACCCAGGGCGCCATTTTGGGGGATTTTGGCGCCCCCTTCTGTCTATCTATGTATTTTATTCCTTAAACACCAACAACAACCTATATATATTTTTTTAGGCACCAACCAGCAGCATGTATGTGTTTTTAAAACCCAGACAGCAACATATATATTGGCAAAACGCAAAACAGCAACTCATATATATTTTATAGAACCTTGACAGCAACTTACACATTTTATGAATGGCGACAGCAGCACATATACATGTTCAGAACAGCACAACAGCAATATATGGGTTTTATGGAACACAAACAGCAATCACGTGGCTCATGAAACAGCCCAAACAGCCCTATATATATTTTCTAACACCGCAACAACACATATGTAGGTTCAGGAACAGCACAACAGCAACATATACAATTTATAATACAGCAACAGCCCCTATATATATTCAGAAAACGCCCAATTCAATCCCTCTATATCCCAATACTCAATCCTATGGTCCCATGTTTTAGAGACTATTGGCTATAAAAGGAAACTCCCCTTACCTGGAAAAAGCTTGCAAATTCGAACCCAACACCAAGCACCAACGCAGCAGCCTCCTCCCCTTCCCTTCGTGGAAGACCAACGCCTTATGGAGTGAGGAAACAACGGTGGAAGGAATGAGAGGATTGAAAAGGAACCAAACGTAACAAGAAAGGAAAAGGAAGGAAGGAGGATTGAAAACTTACTAATTGAACGCTGAGAAGAATCCTTCTTCTCCTTCGCCTCTTGCTTGCCGTCGCACACACACACACTTCACGCCGCAGTTTTCTTTTTCTTCCGAATTCTGTGGATTGGGAACGCTCCATCATGGGGTTTAGGGTATTAGGAATGGGCTTGGGTCAATTAATTGACTTGGGCCCTAGTTGCACTTCTAGATTATTTGATTCACCTCCACGAAATCAAAAGGACACTCCAATTTAATTATTTTATTAATCCAAATATAGTAATCCTCAATAACTTAATTAAATAAATAATTAAATTATTTTTAGGCGTTACAAACATGGTTATCTACTAACCGGTCCATGCCGTAATCACATCTAACCCACCCAAAGGCAAACAAATCGGATCAACGGAAAATCTCTGTAGAAGACCGACAGAGGACACCTAGCACACATCGTAGAAGTAGTTCTGGGACTTTAGCCGGAGAGTGTGTCGATAACCATCCTCTCTCCATAGTAGACAACACTAAATTTAACTTTTCAAAGACAAACAGATGCAATAAAAGAGTGCGTAGCACCCGTGTCAATAATAGCAACTAAAGGTGTACCAGAGAGATGAAACATGTACCTCGATATCATTAGGTCCTCCGAACTCGCCAATGCAAACACCTCCCGGTAGATCTTTCCTTCTTAGGCTTGGGGCACTTGAAGCTAATGTGACCCGGCTTCATCACAGTTGAAACATACGACTTCCTTGCGATCACACTCGGATGCCATGTGACCAGTCTTCCCACACTTAAAACATCTCTTCACTTCCATCTTACAATCAAAGCTCTTGTGACTGGCTTGTCACACTTGAAACACACAATGTCGGATGGGCGTCTCCCCCACTTGGCTTCTTGCCCTCATGGTACCTCCTACCCTCGTGGACTGTTTCCACCATTATACTTGTTACCACCCGAATACCTTTGCTTTCCTTGTCGTGCCAGACGCCTCATAAGGCTTGCCCCTGTTATGAAATTTTTCCCTCGGTCTCTCATGACCCTAGAGCGGGCATTCTTTGTCTTCCTCATAAATCGTGCGTGATCTACGGATCGGCCAAATACTCTAATCTTACGATATCCCACACCGCTTGATATCGACCTCGATCCATTCTCAAACTTAATGCATTTTGAGAATTCAAATTTCAAATTTCTCAAAGATAGTGGGGATAGAACTTGGCCAACTCCGTGAACTTGGCAAAGATATTCGAATGCAGACATACTCCCCGCCTCGGTTCAAGGAATTCCGGCTCTTTCTTACCTCTCTCACGTCCTCCGGAAATACTTTCTCAAGAATTCCTTCGAACACGGCCCAAGTGATCTCTCTCTGCGGCAAAGACCCGACCCTCTCACCGGTCTCTAGCCACGGGTCATCGGCCTCTTGAGATAAAGTGAGTAGTACTGTACACGACTTTCTCGCTCATCGGTCAGCAACTAATCACCACCAAGATCCTCTCAATCTCCTTCGGCCAAGTCAAGGCACCATCCGGGTTGTACCTCCCCTCGAAGGTAGGGGTTCTCTCTGGAATGTTGCGCTGCATCATGGTCTCGATGATACATTGCGCCCCACAACTTGTGCTATGGCTTGCGGCGCCTCGGCAAGTGCAAAGATCGACTCTTACGGCCATATCAACCTAACAACTGCGGCATAAACAACCATTGAACTAATTCAAGACTCCTAAGCGTCGCATACACAACATGACAAGCAGACACACTTGGTCGGACGGACCGAACTTTTGCTCGATACCACTAATGTAACACCCCATTTCTACCCGATAATTTAAATCAAAAATCGAGTATATGTATATCTATTCGGTCATCTTTTGGTTTAGTGTGTTATAAAATAGTGAACCGATTGACTATGGGATTACTCGTGTAAGCGATACTACTTGCAATGAGGCATTGACCTCCTTTGCAAGGCTCACCGATGATGCCTGTAAATACACGGTGAAAGAAATTCTGACCTTAGTGGCGAACCACAATTTAGCCATAGTCATTCAGCACACTAATAGTATAACATAAATCATTCCTCAATAAAATGGAGCGTCACACCTCTCTCTTAAAGCACACAACAGTTAATTCATCTCATAAACATAATCAAAATACGTAACACCATAAATCACGTGGTAACAATCTCATAACATGCAGCGGAAATCAAAGTTATATCTCTAGTATACATAGAGAATCATATATGAGAGCTCAACAGTGAGCAAAACAAAGCAATAACAGTCTAAACCCCAACCCCTAGGTGCTACGTATCAGAGCAGACCGACTCGGGGAGTAGTGAAGATATCAAGTCCTCACTCATGACTACCTGTAGTAAACAACAACAGAAAGGGTGAGTCTCGAACTATATAATAAAAGTGATAATACGCAATATATACCATCATAGTTCACAGCATACTCAAACACACCAATCATCACTCAATAACATACATGCACTCATGAGAATGTATGCAATGGAAGTATGCATGTGGTACCATTTGCCCTCCGGCGTTCTCAATATTTGCCCTCCGGCATTCTCATCAATAATGGAGTCCTCATGACTCTGGCCCTCCGGCCGCCCTCAGGCTTCACAATCATTTTATAAGCTCTACAACCACAGCCGAATGTATGCATGAGACTCCATGTACAACACAAACACAATCTCAAGCAAATTTCAAGACACACATTAACTCTCACCTCAAAGTAGTTAATCTCATTTTATAGCCCTCATGGCTTGGCCCTCCGGCCCATGCCCCCATGGCATGCTCAGTCACCTCATTATACACTCTCAACACCATTAAGTCCCAAGGACTAATCTCCTCTAGAGTGCTCAACCTCACTCAGGGACCTAAACCACCATTTAGGACCAAAACAATCATCTAGGGACCAAGCTGTCACCTAGGGACCAAAACAAAGACACTCTTAGGCACTTGGCAAAGACTAGGCGCCATTTTCCCCACATTGGCGCCCCGGTGCAACACAACACTAGGCGCCGAAGCTTCAAAGCATTTTGGCGCCCGCGTGGCTTGGCTGTGCCCTCGGGCGCCACTTTTCTAGCAATCTGGCGCCCCCGGGCAACATGCACCTAGACACAAACTCGCACACGATTCGCACACGATCTCGAACCACGAGCACGGACTAGGCGCCACAGGCGGCACAAGTTGGCGCCCCATCGACCCAAAGACACCCAACACTTTCAAACCAAAAACCACCCGAGCAAAATGTTTAAAAATGTTTTGGGCGGGTAAATACAAAATATGGCACGGTGAAATATGCCTAGAAAAGTAAGTTTCACCTAAACCACCCCATTTACACACACCAAAGCACCCTCACCGAGACATTTTTAAAATAAGACTGTACTCAGAAACCACTCGAGCCAAAACACTTTAAAATGATTTGGGCGGTGAATACAAAATTTGCACGAGGAAATGTGCCTGTAAATACAAGTTTCACTCCCGGCCCCAAAACACACACAAAATCACCCCACCGGGACATTTTCAAAATGACACTGCAACTGAAAACTACTCGAGCCAAAACACTTAAAAATGAATTTGGGCAGGTGAATACAAAAATTGGCACGGTAAAATATGTTCAGAAATACAAGTTTCACTCCCCGGGCCCCAAAATACCCACATTCTGGCGCCCAGACAGCAAACCCACACTCACCAAGACTCAAACAGTGCACTGGGCGCCATTTCCCCAGCAACTTGGCGCCCAGGCAGCAACACCCTGCACACAGGTGCAACTCCAACACATGAACAGTAACCCAGGCGCCATTTTCTCAGCAATATGGCGCCCTGGCAGTGACATTCCTGCACAAACTCACAACTCACCCATGAGCGATTATTGTGGCGCCAGAATCCTAGCACATTGGCGCCCAAACCCCAAAATCCCATTTTCCTCAAATTCTTCCAAACCAAATCACTCAATAATCATTCTAATACTCCTAATTTCATATTCAAACAATCAATTGCATGCTCAATCATCAATCAAAGCAAAATCAAGAACACCAAACCCTAAATTAAAGCCCCAAATCGATTTTAGCATACAAATTATCAAATTCAATCCAACAACCATTCAATTAACAATCAACATCATCAAATTAAGACTCTATGACTTACATACGACCTATTATACCCTCTATTATAGAGTGAGACTCCCCTTACCTTATTTTACACCGTAGAGAAGCCCTTTCACAGAGTCACCTACAAAACCTCAGCAACAAATCTCCTTCTCCTTCCTTTCTCCTTGGTGCGATCCAAGCTTCTCTCACTTTCTCCCTATGGCGCCGATTTCCTTCTCCTTTCTCTTCTCTCCTTTCGTTTTCTTTCTTTCTTTGACAATTGGTGCGAATTGCACCAACCCTAGGAGCCTAAGTCATTGGGCTTGGGCTCCTGGGCCCAAAAACAATGACTCGGTATTTCTAATACCACTTCCTTCTATTAAATTAAAATACTAAATTATAAACACTATATTATAATTTAATATAATTAAAAATAGTGCAACACTTAAACAATTTAATCAATTTCTTAATTAAATTATTTAGGGTGTTACACTAATACCTTCCCCATACGTAATTAGACCCCCGAACCCAAATCTAATGGTTTCAAAGACCATTGTTTTTTCCAAAAAAGGTTTTTTCAATGTTTACCTTAAAAAAATATTGGAGGCGACTCTAAAATCCCGTTGCACGAAGAAAAGTCCCTCCAAGGATTTTTCGGGGTGCGACAGTACGAAAAAAAAACTTAAAGGACCAACTTTTTACAATTGATAACTTAAATGACCTCTAGTGTAATTTAGCATTAAAATTAACGGTTCAGATTATATTATTAATTAAAAAATCTCGTGTGATCTTTATTAATAAAGAAACAATTATAAGAGATATTGTAATTAATGACTTTGTGAAGCAACCACGCATATTTAAAACAAAATTATAATAAAATACAATAGTTAAGAGATCTTGTAATTAAGAGATCTTATAAGAGATCTTGTATTAATGACTTAATGTGAACATTTAACTTTAATATACATTTTTTTGGTAAATAATTTTAATATACATTATAATTAAGAGTTCTCATTTCTCCCAACAACCACGCATATTTAAAACAAAATTATAATGAAATACAATAGTTATTGTCAAAAAAAAATGAAATAGAATAGTACTATAATTTCATAAATGCATAATTTCATAACGGATAGTCTAGTCCAGAAAGATATTAGCAAAAAAATATAGAAATGCATAATAAATACAGAAAGATTTGCGAGAGTAGGAATCAATGCATAATAAATACTACTCCCTCATTTTCTTTTGATGTTTTAGCCTCAAAACTTTGTTCCTTTTCTTTTGATGTTTTACAATACCAATGTTACTTTAATCATTTTTTTCCAACAATACCCTTAATAAATTAATAAACAATTACAAATTAACTTTTAATAAACATATATACCAATACTATTTATATCTCCAAGTAAATGATGCGTGTGTATTTACCCAAGTGAAATTGTGAAAAACAAATATGATAAATAAGGGTATTTTAGTCTAGGCATTATTTATTTGTTGTTTTCTTATTCCTTATGCATATACTAAAATATCAAAAGAAAAGGAACAGAGGGAGTATTAAATACAAGAAATCAATGCATAATAATTAATGCAAAATAAATATTAATAGCTCTGTTTCACAAACATGCAAGAATTATTTTATTTACTTGGAAAAAATAATTTTAATAATTTTATTTGCCATTTTCAAAATTCAATGCAATATTAATTATTATTTTGTTGATATATTCTTAACTATTTATTGTCGAAAGAGAATTACGTAGAGTGAAATAATGAATAGTTAAAAGTATTTTAGAAAATAGAGAAATACTTTCATAAAAAATAAAAAAAATTATTAGTGTTTTTGATATGTCTAAATGATCTTGAAACTAACAAGAGTTGGTCTGAGTGGTCTGCCTCAAGATCTCAAATTTAAATATTGGGTGTAACAAAAACTCAGTTAAAAACTGTGCAGATAACAAAAAAAATTCTTAAAACAACGTGTATCTTCAAATAGAGGAAATAAAATATACTAGTTTTTTTTGACCAAAAAAAAGTGAGGAAAGCAGTTTTGTTTGATTTGGTATTGCAAATTGAAGTAGAGATAAAACCGGGCGCAGGATCATGGCCGATAAAACGCATGAATGACGCACTCTCGCGCATCTCACTATTTTGTTATCTGAGCGGTAGTGGCAAAAGCGTAAAAGACTTAAAAAGCGTGTCTCTTATAAGAATAGGGTTTGAAAGTAAAGAACACAACACAACACAACACAACACTGTGATCGCTCTCGCATTCGCAAACCATGTTGATCTTCATGACAAGGCGCGCGAAGGCGAAACCCATATCATAACAACACTTCCCTTTCTTTTCTCTTCATTCATCTCGCCCACACACTTTCTTTCGCTTTCTCTCATTTTCTTTTTCTCCAAACGCATAACTTCCTAGTTTTCTCTGGTGGTTTCGAGTTCCGATTCTCGATGAGCCGATCGATTGAGCCGCCTCCGCCGCCGTCGCTGACCGAATATTCGTTTCAGATTTCCAAGTCATCCTTTTAATCTCTCTGTTTTACTGTTTTTCCCTTATAATCACGGTGGATGATAATCGCACTCTTTTTCTCACTGTTTTTTTTTTTGTTTTTGCTGTGTGTGGCAGGAAGAGAGCATATTCTGGGAGCAGTTCTAGTCGTTTCATGGACCCGGACGTGATCCAGATTCCACCCCCAATTCACAACCCTTCCAATTCGATGAAGCAGAAAGATGTATAGTCGATAATCTGTTTTTAAATTAAATTAAATTAAATTAAATTAAATAATTAAAGTTCTGTCTTACTTGAGAATTGTAGTTATTATTATTGTTTACTATAAAAAAATCTGGGCTTTAGAAGATGATTGTCTTTTACGGTCTATCAATTTGGTTTTGCTTGGTTGTCCTTAATTTTGATGTTGTCGGCGTATGCATTTCCTGGATTATGAGGTTTCTCGCTTTGTGTGCTATGAGCTTGGTTTGCTGGGAACAGATTGAATTTGGGTTTCATCCTAAGTCATTGAAGTGGTTCGAGACCATTTTGAATGTTATTTGTATTTGGGTCTTTTTTTTTTGTGATAAGCGTTTGCATTTGGGTCTGTTTACTTTCTCAAAATATTATTTGTTTTCATTGTCTATAATTTAACTAGTTAAGAGAGAATGCATTTTTTGGGAACTATGTAAACATCTTTTTCCATTTTGAAAATTTCTGAAAATATTCAATTTGTTATCTTTCTTGTTTCTTAGTTTGTGGAAATGAGTGGATATGAATTCAGAAAACAAGGGAATGGAAGTTAACCCTCCCTAAATTTTGGTTGTTTTTTTATTTGAAAATGCCCATCTTAGTTTGCTTTGTATGCTATTTTTTTTCTTTCTGTCCTTTTCACATATTAATTTCGATTCCTCATTGATGGTTACTGTTGTTACCAAAAGTGGTTGAGGTTTATAGATTTATAGGTACATTTGTTAGCAATTCAGGTTAGATTGATACTACCGTAGTCATCATGATCACATCTCCTTTTTATGGTTACCCAGCCAGAAAAAGAAAAATAGCAAACAGCAAGATCTCTGACAGAATTATGCTATATTTTATGGTTACTAAGCCAAGTGTCAACAAGCCATTCAGATAATTCTTATGAAACATTCTGGCAAAAAGTGCTATCTGTCTAGCAATTTTTCGCCTGTATTTGTTGGCAATGTTAGGTTGAAGGATATGCGTATATTTAAATTTGGGTTGTATACAGTAGGTTTAACCAGTTTTACCAAATCCCCTCGACCCCTCTTGAGTTGCGAGTCTGCGATTTGGGACATGCGGTCTAATTTGCAGTTGGTCTTCATTTTACCTTAGGAGAAAAAGAGAACTCATGGGTAGAGCACACTCTGCAGACTCTAAGGGTATGTTTGGGAGAGAGTTTTAGGAGGGGAGGGGAGGAGAAGACTTAGAAAAGATTAGGCTATATTTTAATATATATTTGATTTAAAAAAGTAAAAGAATGAAATGATAGATAACAATGTCACAGTTTTAGTCACAATTCATTTATGTTTATTGACATTTTATAGCTTACTCAATTTGGAATTTAAAAATAAGCCCTCCCCTCCCTTCTCCTCTCAAAACCCTTTCCCAAACATACCCTTAATGTTGTGAACTTGTGATTTTGATTGTGTCTGAGGTGCCTTTTTTTTTTTTATCTTTTTTATTGTTTTTCTGATAATTGTTGCTTGTTAGATTAGCTGAAGTGCCTGTTCACATTTGCAGAGAGATGTTGAGTGTTTTGTCGCCATTTCCCCTTTAACTTTGCTTCTTGATTATCAATCAGCTGTTCATTTCTATTTCCCCATTAGATATAGGGTGATTTTCACCCTGTGATTGTGGTAGACCTAGTTGTTAATCATGACATGTTACGAGCCAGTCAAGACCACTACTTCGTTCTATTATGTGCAAGTGAATGTATGTTGATGTCGACTCAGGTTATCAGGGTTAAGGAGTTTACATGCGTTCGTTAGCAGTCTTCTGTTACTTTTGTTTTTACCCTTGGAAATTAGTTGTCCTAGTTGTGCTGTTATGCTGCCTGTTTCATTTGTATATATATATATATATATATATATATATATATATATATATATATATATATATATATATGTGTGTGTGTGTGTGTGTGTGTGTGTGTGTGACTTATTTACAGCACTGACTTCCTTTTTAATTTTGACTTGGAGATATTCAAAATGACTGCATTATTTTTTTTTTTTTTACAAGACTGCATTACTGTTGATTGGATTATATCATAGTGTCCTTGACATGCATTTCTAAAGCACTGTTGCTCCCTTAAATCTATTATGCCTTGGTTTTTTTTTCCCAAGATTTAAGATTTATGTGTACTCTTTTCTAGGTCATGTTTCGGGATGTGATTGACATCGACAATGATGATGACTCAACAGATTTAGTGGTAGTTGGAGGAAAAGTCGGTAAAAATAATAAGGGGAAGGAAATTGAATCCATTCATGGTGGTTATGGTGATCATCAGACTATGGTTTGTAAATTGGATTTGTTTCTTGTAGCTGATTGATGTTATCATTTCCACTGTTGAAAATTAAAAATGACTGTACAATTTTACTTGAATTCATTTTCAGGAAGTGGTTGATGTTGATGGGGATGGTGATGACTTCTCTGATTTTATTTTGGATGAGTATATTCATGTAGATGATTATACTTTACTACAGGCGCATTTGGATAATGCAAACGTACCTCCTGGAATTGAGGCACCCATTCCTTGGTTGACAGAATATAATCTAGGTTCAAAGAAGGCTGAAAGTAGTCCACTGAATCCTTTCTTTCATACTCAGCAATTTGATTCTACTCAAATTAACCCAAAAACACAAGGACCTTCAGCAGGTGGTTCTAGTTTGGAAACTAAGATGAGTGCTATCGATCACCCCTCCAAAACAAAATTATCTTCTCGGTTATTTTCTCAAACTGTCCCTAGTATGAAAAATATTGGCGGCACACAGAGCAAGAGGTGTATGACTAAAAATCTGGCAACATTAGGAGTAGAGTCATCTAAATCTAATTGGTTTTTGGGATCATCTGTTGATATAAAGAAGCCTGTTGGTATTGGTTATTCAGCTAACAATGGCGTTTTAGACAACTCAAAGCACATGAAGCTTCCAGGACCTGTTTATCATTCAAATTTCATTGGACCTGTTTATGGTTCAATGCATTTTCCAGGAACTGAATTTGCAAATCCTTGGTCGAATTCTTTTCATTTGAATCCATTTTCAAATTCAAATTATACAGCTACTTCAAGTTTTTTCAATCCATTTGTCCCTGTTCATGCCCCACCCGAGCAAGTGTACGATAAGTTTTGGGTTCATAATCCTGCAAGTGATGGAAATCATGGAACAGCTGCTGATAGTACGTTTGTGACCATCTCTGATGAGGTCAGAGATGAAATTTTGAAGAAATTTCAAAACTTCAAACAATTTGACACCGTTGCTGACACTTCAGGTCATTACTTTGTTCGCACCAATTCTCCCATGAAGCAGGTAGCTTTCCTTTTAATGCATTTTGTTTCAGTTTTGATCTTATTTATATGGGTTTACCATCAAATTGTTTTTCCCTGTACAGCATTCAAAGAATTGGTGTAAAAAAATCCAGGAAGAGTGGAAGTTATTGGAGAAGGATTTACCTGGTAAAGTTGTTTGTTCAGTATTCTTGTTAAAAAAATTGGCTGTAGTATTTTTCTTATCATATCACTTTTTCTGTTCGATTATTTTTTCCAAGCTTAAAGTTCTTAACTGTGTGATTGTCTTCATCATTGTTGTTATCATGCTATGGAGGAGGGGGGTTGTCAAACCCAAAGGGGATTAGCGTGGTTGTATTGTTTCAGTATATATCCTTATACAATAGTCATTTTCTTTCCCTTGGTAGAGTTAGATACTTGTTTCGAAGCTGCACGTTAGGAAGAGCAGTGATTGTGTTTTTTAATATCTCAATGAGCAACCCTGTCATTGGTTTTTTGTGCAAACTCTTGCTTTTCTCTGACACTTCCTTTCATCTTCATTAGATTCAATATTTGTTAGAGTTTATGAGTCAAGAATAGATCTGTTGAGGGCTGTGATTGTCGGAGCAGAGGAACTCCTTATCATGATGGTCTTTACTTTTTCGATGTTTTGTTTCCCAGTGACTATCCCAATGTACCGCGGTATGTTGTTTAGATTACTGTATTTGCCTTGCACTAATTTTATGTTCACTATTTTAAATTTCAAGTATGAATCAAGGGACATTTTTCAATGCAGAAAGTCTACTACCACTCTGGCGGACTTGGCTCAATCCAAATTTATACAATTGTGGCAAAGTATGCCTCAGTCTACTTAACACCTGGGGTGGCAGTAAGAATGAGATGTGGCTTCCAGGTGTTTCAACAATATTACAGGTTCTGGTCTCCATACAAGGTCTAATCTTGAATACAAAGCCTTACTTTAATGAGCCTGGATATGCAAGTTCAAGTGGTACTGCAGATGGTGAAAGAAATTCCCTTCAGTATAATGAAAACACATTCCTCCTATCATTAAAAACAATGGTGTATCATATAAGAAGCCCCCCTAAGGTTTGATTCTAGAGCTATTTCTTGGTTCAATTGTTTTAAATATTGTGCTTTGTCAGTCGTCATTTTCACTCATTACACAAGGAAGTGATGCCTAGAACTTCTCCTGTTTTGCCATTTAGGAAGCTTTAGAAGGATTGTAGAGAAGAATAATAAAAACTTTATGGGCTAATTTAAAAACAAAATACATTATTTTAGAACAATAAACCAGTGTTGTCAAATATCGGCCATGGCGGCGCCATGGCTGATTGCGGTGGCAGATTTCTTGATCGCCGCCATGGCTAATTGTGAAGGATGGCGTTTTATGGCGGCTTTATGGCGGTTATGGCGGCCTAAAATGGCTGATTTTTGGCTTGCTGCCTTAAACCGTCATCCGCCATCGACAACACTGCAATAAACTAAGCAAATATAGGCAATTGATTTTGATTTAGCCCCCTTTAAAAAAGATTAGAAGGATATATACTTCCATTTGCAAATAGTTAAGATCTTGCCATTGAGCTTTGTCCATGTGATTTACCTGCATTAATCAAGACTCAAGATACTTAGGGTATGTTTGGATGGAGGGTTTGGAAGGGGAGGGGAGGGAAGGACTTGACTTTCAATTCTAAATTGAGGAAACTATAAAATGTTTCTAAACAAAAATGAAGGGTGATTAACAATGTTTTATGATTTTATCATTATCTATGATGTTATTCTTTTAGTTTTTCAAAATCTCAAATAGATATTAAAATATAGACCAAGCCCTCCAAAGCCATCCCCTCCAAAACTCTCCGAAATCCCCCTTCCAAACATACCCTTACGTAATTGCTTAAACACACTAACATAGTTTGATAGATTCTTATCAAGTTAAGTTGGTTTCTTTTTTCTCAGAACAAAATGTTTATTTATTAACAGCAAAAAACCTAATATGCTTTGGAATGTGTGATTTATTTTGATGAAATAGATGCATTATTAAACCAAAACATGTCTGAATGCGTGATTCAGCACTTCTGTATATTGTGGATATGTATTTTAATGAATCATCAGTAATGATGCATGCATCCTTTTTGTGATAAACTTGAATTTTTACTTGATTAACATTGCTTTTGGCTTAGTTTTTTATTTAATTATTATACTCATCAACTTAGGAACAGCGCTACAATAGACTCATCAACTTAATTTATACGAGCTCCAAGCCAGAGAATATCGTCTTGACTTCCAACAACTAACAATAATACATGCCGGTCCCTCTATTCTCTCTTCCTTCTGCGTATATCAGACCTCCCCTCCCCTCTCTTCATAACTACCCCCACCCCCCTTATTGTTATTTTTTCTTGCCTAGACTCGGGGCCCTGTTTCTTCGACAGCTTATGTAGACTTAGCCTTCTCCCTATTGGCTTCATCTACAAGTAGTGTTTTTCAAAGAATAAGCCAATTTAATACCTTCACGCCACTGCAGTTGCCTTCTCTATTGATTAATTCCGCTTCTGGTATTACTGGATCACCTTCTCTACTTCCATCTCAGGAGGAAGGGTTGCTTCAGCATGTTGTTCCTTTATGATGCGTTTGAGCCTAGAGACATGGAAAACCGGGTGGGTTCTGCAGTTTCTGGCAATTGCAGCTTATAGGCAACTTCTCCTGCTCGTTTAACTCTGAAGGGACCAAAATACTGATAGGTTCAACTGGTGAAGAAACAGAAAAACAGAGAACAGAGAAATGAATTTGGGGTAGAAATACCCATGTGTTATTCTGGAGTATTGATCAATGTAATTAGAAACTTAATTCGAGTGTCACCTCAACTCTCCTATCAAGAATGAGTCAATTCCTCACTAACTCTAACAGCTGTCCTGACTTCTACTTATAGAAGTTAGCTACAATTAGTTAGTTTCCTGTTCTACCTTCTTAGTATGGCCTCTTACATATAGTCTCCTTATTATTGAGTGTCTATCAATACTCCGCTACTGAAACTTTCACCGTGTCCTCAAGGGGAGAGGTGAGAAAAGTTTTCTGTATAGCATTCACTGTCTCCCATGAATTATCACAAGTTGTAATGGTTGGAGCTCTCAGCTATCTGTCAGCCCATCTTGTAATGGTTGTGTGGTTAATACTTCACTGGTACTGCCCTTTTTAGCTTATCGGCATGGAAAACCAGATGTAGTTTACAAGATTCTGGTAGTTTCAGCTCGTAAGCACACTGTTCCTGTGCGCTACTGCATCTGGAAAGGTCCATCAAGTCGAGGACTCAATTTTTCATTTCTGTGTCTAGCCAATGGTCTACATCTATATTTTCTTTTAAACAAATGGATTAGAGCCTCGTTAAAAATAATCTGTCTATATTGACTGGCCTTCAAATACACCCAATTCTCCTCTCAGGAAACTGAATGTCTATCCTATGGTTGTCTGCATGTCTCTTCATTTTTGTTGCGCTTACACCAAATTGTTTTTTTTTATATTATTGCCTTACTTGAAACTTACTTTCTTCTGGTTTTGGATCAAAAATGAATGTTTTGGTTATTTTTGTTTCAGCATTTCGAGGACTTCGTTATTGGACACTTCTACAACCGAGCTCATGACATTTTGGTGGCAATTAAAGCATACATGGATGGCGCTCAAGTTGGTTGTTTGGCGAAAGGCGGGGTTCAGGATGTTGATCAGGGTGACAAGAGCTGCTCAAAGGAATTTCAGAGTTCTTTAGCTGCCCACGTAGAAATACTTGTTAAAGAGTTTACGAAAATCGGAGTTAAGGATTGCAAGAAATTCCTGTCTTCATCAACAAGAAGGAATGAGCCGTCGCATTAGTTGTTGTGGCTGATACATTTTCTTGATAAACCCAATTTTGAGACTTGAAAAAGGTTTAACATATTCATTCGATACAGCTAAAGGTTTATGTTTTATATTACATTGTTAAACTTTTCTTATATAGGCTCTTATTTTCATGAACAATGGCTGCACATAGTTCTGGATATTGTATATAGTGCAGATGGATGCTTATTACATTCTTAGGAATTAGGATGCCAAAAAATCCCTCATCACTTAATTATATCTTATCTGTTTCTCTACTTGCCTGTTTAGCTTAACTTGCATTGGGAATCTGTAAACGAAATGGGCCAGTTATTTTTTTGGTCAAGAGATCTTCGATCTCGTTTTATGTCAAGGGAAAGGGTCTTGATCCCGGGAAGTAAAGTCTGCACCAAGTTGTCCCATCATTAGGAGATCTGATGAAGTATGAGCATGAGAAGAATTTTTTTTTTATGGGATTAAGGATAGGTATAGATAGACTACAAGTTTTCTACGGATGTTCTACTTCTAGTGATGGTTCGAGGATATGAAGAGACTATAGGGAATTTTCTAGTACTACTAGCAAAATGTCCGTGTGCGTTGCACGGGTAACATTGTGTTATTTTTCGAAAATAGTCTTAAACTGAAATTTTAGATTATGTTTGTAAATTAATCACATATCATTCAAATTAAACGTATAATTATTTGACAACTAACTTAAAATGTATTTTCATTGAAAAACAAATTATATGTACCAAATATTCGAAAAGTTATTGGCAAAATAGCACCCGAGGTCCCTTAACTTATTTTCTGTTTTCGCTTAGGTCCCTTAACTTTTAAAGCTTACGTTTAGGTCCCTTAACTTTTTAAAATGTATCACTGCAGTCATATTTAACGTTTTAAAGTTAACACCGTTTACTGAGTATTGCGTGGATGTTACGTGGCTGTTTGCTGGGCTGATTGGGAACGCCACGTCAGGTATTATGGTAAGGGGTCAATTGGTTCATCGTAGCAAACGAAATCCAGAAATCCCAAATCCACGAAACCCTACATCGAAATCCAGAAATCCCAAATTGGAATCATTGTTGCTGTAAAACGAAGACGAAATCCCAAATCGAAATCCAGAAATCTCAAATCGTTGCCCCTAATCGTGTCCCAGTTCTGCATTTCGATATCAATAACTCCAATTTCAATTTGGGATTTCTGCAATTCGGTTTCAGTTGTTGTTTTGGGTTTCGATTTGAGTTGTTCTAGTTTTGATTTCGTTTGCTGTTCTGGTTTTTTATTTCAATTGCATTTTTGGGTTTTGTTTTGTTTGTCGTTCAACCGATTGTCGTTATGGGTTTCGTTTCTCGTTTCGCTGTTGTTCTTCTTCGTTGAAGCCATCAATGATGAATAGAGATGAAGAAACTGTGAAGATGATGAATAGAAGATTTGAAGATGATGAATAGCCCAAATTTACCTCTGGAGATGTGAAGATGTTGTTCTTCTACATTGCTGCTCTTCTTCGTTGACCCTTTCAATTTTATTTATTTATTTATTATTTATTAAAAATTGAATAAAAAAAGACATGTCACTAGGGGTGTGGCATGGCCATTCAGCAACAAAACAGCCACGTAATACTCTATTTAACGGTGTTATGTTTAAAATGTTAAATAGGACTTCGGTGAAACGTTTTTAAAAGTTAAATGACTTAAACGTTATGTTTAAAAGTTAAGGGACCTAAGCGAAAATGGAAAATAAGTTAAGGGACCTCGGATGCTATTTTGCCAAAGTTATTTGCTTCAAAAAAATGTTCTAAAATTTATCGGAACAGTAAAATTAATTTATGAGCTCTTAATCAAATATCATTATCGCGTTTTTAAATAAAATCAAAGATTTTATAAATTTTTTATTAATGAAGCGGTTAAATATACTTTTAGTCTCTATAAAATTTCACTATTTTATTTTTAGTCCCTATAAAAAACATCATCTATTTGTAGTCCCTACAAAATTTTATAATTTTGTTTTTAGTCCCTATAAAATGTAAAATCATGAATACTCATGTATATTTTTTTTTGATTGGTCAAAAAAAAATATACCTTTAGAATTTTTGAATGATATTTTGCATACACGTTAAAGATATTAAAAACATCTCTCTCACAAAGAACAAGCTCAAAAATTAGATTTCTAGTTAGTATTTCCTTTAATTTGTTTATTGAATTTTTTGCACTTCAAAAATTAATATTTAATTCATCTATTGTTAGAAAATTCGAAGTGTTTGTGGGAGAGATGTTTATAATACCCTTAACATGTATGCAAATCATCACTCAAATTTAATGGGTATACATAAGTTGGCATTTTATAGAGACTAAAAACAAAATTGTAAGATTTTATAAGGACTAAAAATTGATGAAAAATTTAATAGGGACTAAAAACAAAAGAGTGAAAATTTATAGGGATTTAAAACATATTTAACCCTTAGTGAAATTATACCAACAATATTTAACGTTTCCCATTGTAATAAAGAAGCAGAATAAAAAAATATTTTAATTACGTTTACACTGTGTTTGTTTTGGTGTATTTACAAAAGAGAGAAATAGGTGAGAGAGAGAGAGAGAGAGAAGAGAAATAAGACATTTCTATAGTTTGGAAGAGGGTAGAAATGGAGAGAGAGAGAGAGAGAAATTTTATTAGCTGGGGCCATAAAAGAATTTCTCTCGCACATAGGCGAGATTTAGAGGAGGAGTGGAGTGTGAGGTTCTTTCCTACATTGCCCTCTTCCACTTGTTTTTTGGTGGCACTATTGCAAGGGTTTTTTCTAGTTAATTCCCACTTCCAAGGCGTTGTTGTACTTCCTTACTGGCTGAAAAATACAGAAATGCTATTTAAACCAAATAGCCTACAAAATACCTCACAAATATACGGTTTAGGCAAATACGGTACTCCCCATTTTCCTTTTTCAGTTATTATTATGATTTATTTTAATTGTAATTAAATTAAAATAAAATAACTGTTTAAACCAAAGAAAAGGAAAAGCTCTCTCTCACTCCCTCTCTCTCTTGCATCGCGATCTCCATCCTTCTTCTGCTCAGTTCTTCTTCTTCAAACGCTTCTCTCCCAAACGCTCTCTCCCATCTTCCTCTCGCTGGTTCTTCTTCTTCGAATTGGTTTTTGACGATTCTCGTCGCCGCCATCGCGTTCTTCTCTCTAGCTTCCTTCTTTTCACTGTTTTTCTGGTTGGTATTCTCTCCCAAACCCAAACGCTCTCTCCCAAATCGGTATCTCCCATCATCGCTGGTTCGCTGGTTCTTCTTCTTCGACGTTGATGCAGAACGTTATTCTTTCTCTCGCTGTTGTCAACTAGAATTGGTTTTTGACGATTCTCGTCGCCGCCATCGAATTAGAGGGCTTTTGCAACCAAACGTGTAAGAATATTTTCCCTTATTCACGGTTCTGTTACTTGCAATCTGTACTCTTGTTTTTTGTTTCTAAACAGATTTTGATTTAGGGTTCAATTTGGGTAAAAATCATGGTTTAAGTTGTAAGCACTGTTGATAGAGAATTTGGGTTATTGTCACTATTTATTGAGAAATTTGTGTTGATGCAAGACTTATTTGAGTGATTGTAGAAACCCGAAATATCCCAAATTGTAGAAATTTGTGTTGATGGAGGACCAATTTGAGTGAATTAATAAGTTTGTGCAGCCCTTGTATGTTAAAATCCGTTTTCCTCCTTTTTGTTGTTATTTGAATTTTTGTTATCAATGTTCTTCAATTCGTTTTAATTCCTCAGTTCGTTTTCACTGTCTCTTTGATTTCGTTTTGGATTTCCCTTATCTCGATTTCAAATTTTATGCTTTGTGTCATTTGGTAATTAGGAATTAGGGTGATTTCAGTTTTTACTTATTTTGTTTGTGTTAGCGTATGTTTGGTTTGGCCGTGGGTTTGGCTAGAATTGCTTTTGAGAGGACCTTTCGTGGAATCTCTTATTTTGCATTGTGTTTGGGTTTCTTTACGAAAACCAATTCTAACTTGTAGAATCGATTCCAAGTGAAGGTAGGAATCGTAGCTTTCACGGCATAACGAAATCTATTCTTCAATGATTATTGGTTGAGAGTTACTTTTGAGTTATTAATATTTGTAAATTAAATATAGTTTTATATTAAAATTAAAAAAAGTAAAAGCGCTGACTGTGTTCGTTTTTCTCTCTCGCAGACGGTGAAAAGAAGGAAGCTAGCGACCTCACCTCCAGCTCCACCTCCAATCTTCTTTCCTAAACGCAGGCCGTAAAAAAAACCATACAGTGAGTAAATCGCCAAGACATTGGTTTCTGGACTAGTTGTTGCATCTTCTCAAGTTAGAGTATTATCAGATATAGAAGTCAGATAATCATATTTTCTTCTTATCTATTTGTCTTGTGCTCTTCATAACAGACTCATTATATTAGAAAAACTCACCACTTTACTGTTACAGATTTTCTGAGCGGATTGGAGCTCTACGCTATCAAAGCAGACACGAAACGTGCTAGCATGCTTCTTTCAGTTGCAATTTCTACTCGGTATGTATATGGGTCAGTTTCTCCACTTCCATCTTCAAATATAGGGGATTCCAATCTAATTCTTTTGGGATTTAGTTGTGAGTTCCCACATATAACAGTGTTACAAGACAAGTGGATCTATTACTGGACAGAGAAAATATGCTTACATAAATAAATGTAGTAGAGTCTCTCTTAAGTAAGAAAGCTATGAAAACATAATGAAGTCACTAGTCACTTTGGTTTTGAAACTTGATCATAATAGCATTTTTGGTTTTCAGGAGGAATAAAGGTCAAGGTGTGTGGCCTGATCCAATACGTGAATCTGTTTGGAATTGCAATTGAATACACTATTGATGCTTACTTTAGTCAGTTTGATGTGAGTTGAAACATTAGTGTCATTAGTTATTAATTCTTGTTCTATTAAATGAATTAGCATGTTGAAATTTGAACCTATTTTGCTGTGAAAAGTTTCCAGTTGATGCCAACAAATTTTAGTAGAATTTATGCAAAAACATAACTTCTTTAAACCAAAATTGTGATCTATAATGCATTCTGTATGTACATGTTCAACTTTGTAATCTATATCATATCATTTGATTGTGTGCGAGGTGCTGTAACCATAGCACATGCTGGTGGTTCTTATATTGTAGAACTTAGATGCATTGGTATCTAAAGAACTGGTTTACCTGTAATTTATTACGTGTTTTATTTCAACTAGAAAACTTCTTGTCCAAAGGTATCTGGTGTTTATGAGCAGCATGCATTGACCAATTTCTTACTCTCATATTCCCTCGTTAAATATGTTTATTAATATTTATTCTCTAACCCTATAAGTCTAACAGATTTTCTGCACTAGATCAATATAGAATAGTTCAATTTTGCAATTGTCATTTGTTGTCTGGAACTTCAGGATTACTGGATGTGAGGACTGAGGGAATGGATCTGAACAGTAGTTACTCCTCCATTCCCAACTCACATAGCGTGAGTAAAAACAAAGTGTGAGAAAGCGCTCGTATCGGGATGCGACAAGATTTAGATTTGAGGAGGATTTAGCAAGAACCAGAAATACATTTTTGCTTGAATATCTGTCATTATTGAATAACCATGTACTCTAAGATACTCTAAACCTTTTTCCAATTACTGTCTTCATGTTGGTGAAGCTTTAAGATTTCTAAATTTCCCTGACATGCTGTTTTGATTGTTGAATGTGTGATGAGTTCAGATGATGTTTGCGAATAAGTGGAATGTGGGATAGGAACTTGCAAGCCTTCTACCAATAGTACTTTCCCCTTTGAATGTGTGTGTGATCAAGGTTGGAAACAAGCTCTTTCTTCTAATGATAAGTCCTTGCATAATTCAATTGTAAGAACTCTCTGTGTTGTCTGTTGTTTTGATCTTGATACTGCATCTAATAGTCAAAATATTAAGGGAAAGTATATATTCAGTATTGTATTAACACTTGGTTATAGGGTTTAGAGATGAGATGTAATCAATGGATTAGAAGGGTAAATGAGATTCAGTGATTGTGGTTTAGTGGATGAAACTTGCTGTCTTAGGATTTAGCTGCATATGTTGAAAAGGTCCATGGTATTTGGTGAAATGTCTATTATGTAGAAAAGTGTCTAAATCACACAAGTTTAGAAGCAAATAATCAACTATGCCAAACTTTCTTGCTAAGACTAGACATTTTCTTGCCTTTATTTATTCACTTCAACGTGAATTGAGTTTTGGAGAATATTATATTAAAATTTGAAATATAATTTCTATGATTAATGTCTTATTAGCTGTTTCAAAGGATTTTACAAGGCAAATTTGTTGCTAAAAGGTACAATGGTACTATTTATGCACTAGATTTATTTTCGGTCCAAATATCATATTTTCTTTTATTATTATTAGATTAGTTATGATACAATGCTATTTTTGTAGGGTGGCTTCTTTTTGAGCAAGTTTTATGCTTGGGAGCAAAACCATTGTGGTCCTTCATATTTTACGGAGAAATACGGTTCATAACCAAGAAAGAACTAGGTAGAAATAGAATTTTCAAAGGAAAATTGTGACCGCTTGTTTTGAGGAAGATGAGTATTGGGAACAATGAGGAAGATGAGTATCAAAGCAGATATGGAAGTGATAACTTTGTAGGTGTATCTAGTGATGATCAGCTCCAGAGGAAGAAATAGAATTTTCAAAGGAAAATTGTACCGCTAGTTTGTTGTATTGGTGCACTTGAATCTGAATAATAACCTTAACAGAAATAAACTTTATTTCTGTAAAAGTGTTTTACTTTCTAGTTTGTTGTATTGGTGCACTTGGACAAAGATACCATATACCCTGTAGAATTTGGCCATATGTAACTTATTCTGCATAATAACCTTTTTTGATAAGGTCATCTCTTAATGCAATACAACCAAACCCTTGGTTGGCTATTATTTAAGCATATGGTATATATGAATTTTATTTCATTTGTGTAATATTTAAGCATATGATTACTTAATGGTATAAATGAATTCCTCACCTGAATAGGAATGTTCCATTCATATATATTCTTAAGATCACCAAATGACATAATTTCTCAATTTGAATCAGATCACGAACTCCTCTACAAAAATTGTATGTCTTGTAGTCACATGGTCATTTTACAAGGAAAAGATGAAAATAATGGATTGGTCATTCATAAGAAAAAATGAAGTGCAACATAACAAGGACACATACCACATCATGTGTCCTACCTAGTAAGTATGGTCACGGAGAATCATCTACTTTGTCAGCACAACCAAGTTTTCTTTACAGAATCATCTACTTTGTCCTACGCCCATAAATACCCAAGTTTTCTTACATATAACCAACTTTGTTATTTTCATATTTTCCATCTGAAATTGGTCATGAGACTACAAGTGGGTATTAAATGAGTGGTGAGAATCATAAGCGTAAGTACAATGACATGGCGGACTTCTTAAGAACCAACTTCAAGTAACATGGTAAGTTTTATAAGGAAATAATGGAAATAACAGGTTGGCCAATCATAAGCAAAACTTGGGTAACTTTGAAGGAGATTTGGTGATTTAGTTCAAACTCATAAATTATGACATTTGAACACGTCATGTCATAGAGATTACATTTATGGACCTAGCAGACTTCTTTAGTACCCACTTCAAGTAACATTGTGTGATGTAGAAGGAAATAATAGAAATAATGAGGTTGGCCAATTATAAGTAAAACATGGGTAATTGTGAAGGAAGGTTGGTGATTTAGTTCAAATTCATAAATTATACGATTTGAACACCCCGTGTCATAATGCTTACATTTATGGGTTGTAGTAGACTTCTTTAGTACCCACTTCAAGTAACATGGTAAGTTTCAGAAGGAAAAAATGAAAATAATAGGTTGGCCAATTATGAGAAAAAGTTGGGTAAATGTGAAGGAGGATTGGTGATTTAGTTCAAATTCATAAATTATGTGATTTGAACACCTCGTGTCACTATCCTTACTTTTATGGGTCCTAACTCTCACTCATTTAATACTCACTTGTAGTCTCATGGTTAAATTCAAAAGGAAAAGATAAAAATAACAAGTTGGTTATCTATATGAAAAACTTGGGTATTTGTGAAGAGGACTTGGTGATGCTATTCAAGCTGGGAAATTAGATGTCATTTGAACATCATATGTCATTGTTCTTACATTTATGGGTTCCGACTCACTCGTTTAGTACCCACTTGTAGTCTTATGGTTAGTCTACATGGAAAAAAATAAAAATAACAAGTTGGTCATGTATTTGAAAAACCTGGGTATTTGTGAAGGGGGCTTGGTGATCTAATTCAAACTGAAAAATTAGATGTCATTTTAACGCCGCATATCATTGTCCTTATATTTATGGGTCCTAACCCACTCATTTAGTACTCACTTGTAGTCTTATGGTTAGTTTCACAAGGAAAAGATAAAAAAGGCAGGTTGGTTATCTAGAAGAAAAACTTGGGTATTTGTGAAGGGGACTTGGTGATCCTATTCAAGCTAAGAAATAGATGTCTTTGAGATTTTCACCATAACTTCTATAACTCACAAGGGGTGTGCTAAACATAAAAAACTTAATAAACCATTGTGAAACTACCGTAGTGGTTCACTCAAAAATATGCTTTTACGCAGGTTGGTTATATGGCCATAAAACTTGGGTAATTCCTTGATGACCTTGGTGAGAAGTATCAGATTCTATATTGAGTGGACAAGACCAGTGCCCTCTGAATTGGGTCAGAAGGGGTGTCCTAAAGATAAAAAACTTAATAAACCATGTGAAACTACAGTAGTGGTTCACTCAAAAATATGCTTTTACGCAGGTTGGTTATATGGCCATAAAACTTGAGTAATTCCTTGATGACCTTGGTGAGAAGTATCAGATTCTATATTGAGTGGACAAGACCAGTGCCCTCTGAATTGGGTCAGATTAAGGGGTGTCCTAAAGATAAAAAACTTAATAAACCATGTGAAACTACAGTAGTGGTTCACTCAAAAATATGCTTTTACGCAGGTTGGTTATATGGACATAAAACTTGGGTAATTCTTTGATCACCTTGGTGAGAAGTATCTCTATATTGAGTGGACAAGACCAGTGCCCTCTGAATTGGGTCTGATTAAGGGGTGTCCTAAAGATATAAAACTTAATAAACCATGTGAAACTACAGTAGTGGCTCACTCAAAAATATGTTTTTACGCAGATTGGTTATATGGCCATAAAACTTGGGTAATTCCTTGATCACTTTGGTGAGTAGCAAGTAAAATAACCAGTTTCTTTGCAAATAATCATTTACCACCTGCAGTGTTGGAACAGGATTAACAAATTTTGATTACTGCCATTGATTCAAAGGCTAGTGAGGCTATATGACATCAGAGTTATTTAACTTTACTAAGTGAAACTAAGCGCACCAAAATAAGTAAAACAATAATGTTATTTGGACATTTTTACAAAGGATAAAGGTTTTGAGTCATGATTTTGTTCTAAACCAAAACAACCATTGACAAATAGTTATTTCAACAAGTACACAAATATAGAACACTTTGGTTAATTACTAATAACTAATCAAAACAATTTAAATGCTTACGAAAAGCATGTAATTTCCTCGATTCTTGTCCTTCTTTGACACACCAAAAGTCTCATATGGTGTTATTTCTTGCACTAATTTTCAAATTTCTTGGATACTTACGTCTTGAGTGTGCATATTTGACTCAACATGGTGATCATGATGCTCCATAATTTCATTGATTAATTGCTCATTAAATATAGGTTGTTCATCAGCTAGTTAATTCATCTTCCCTTGAGTTGACACTTTGAATGTTGACCTTGTTTTCCTTCCTTTTCAAAGAAGCGAGTCTGCCTTGTTGCTTCTTTTGCTTCTTGTAATTCCCTTTGAAGTTCATCTAGTTTTTGTTGATGAAGCAAAACACATCCCAATTTCGGGCTTCCAACGTGCATCATCATAATTCTGATCGTTAACTATTATATCTTCATCATCCGCACTTACCACCCTCCACGAATGTTCTTTTGCACTAAAACTACGTTTGGCGCCAACCTTTGCCTGATTAAAGGCAACACTATTTAATAGTTCAATCACTACACAACCTCGTGATCAAATAAATTATTTCAATATCAGGTTATCAATACACAATATATTTACTATTAACTAATAATAGTCACACTAAACTACCTTTGAAATGAAGACACACAAAGTGCTATTCATCGAATTTGAAAGAGAATACAACACCAACTTCCATACCAGCTCCTGATTTCATAGTCACCCCATCATATGCAATGACATGCCTAATTTCACATCCTTCTACAATCACTGAATTTAAAATGTTAGTGTTGTTCCAAATAATAACAGAGCATGATTGCTACAATTCTCAAATGCAATAAATTAATTTCTCAATAGAAGCTACATGTAGTAAATGGAAATTAACAATTTCAACCTACTTAGTCATACGATCACAGACAATAATCAATCAAACTAACAATCAAGTAAACTAACAAACTAACAATGAAGTAAACTAACAAACTAACAAATATAATAAAAACTGCTGCAACTAACTGACACACATACACCATCACCTTAAAACTTGAAGCCCAACATAACCACCCCTAAGACCTCTAAAAAATATACACCATAACCTATAAACTTAAAAGCTACCTAAGTGGTTAAAATCGAAAACCCAAGCTCAGACCATATCCATACCATAAGAGTATCATTACTGCAAAATAAAATGCCAAACAACTTGTAGCCAATTTAAGACTCCACCCATTAGGAAACAAGCAAACCACCAACCTCACAAAGGCAAATAACTATGTTTAGAACTTTGAGCAAATTCCATTTCAAACTAAACCATAGTGGTTAAAAACCAAAATCATAAATAGCCAAATGAAAATCTTCTTTGAATTCATAACAAATTGAAATTCTGGGCTACATGTTAACGGGACGAGTACTAAGCATCCTATGAAGCATAGATTTATAGCAACCTATGTGGGATACATATCAAACAAAACCAAAAGCTGGATTACAAACATATGGATAAGCAATTATTAAGACAAACAAAAGCGATTACAAACCTAAAAATTGAAATCATACTAATTCCTAATTCGAATTCCTAATTTCCAAATGACACAAACCACAAAAATTGAAATCGAGATAAGGGAAATCCAACACGAAATCAAAGAGGCAATGAAAGCGAACCCAGGAATAAAAATGAATTGAAGAAGATTAAAAACAAAAATGAAAAGAAGAAGAAGAAGAAAGGAGGAGGAAAGCAATTTTAACCTTCAACCGTGAAGAGTAGAGTAGCGAAAAGCAGCGGATGATGGTGACCTGATCAACGCCGTGACGAGTATAGAGAAGGTGGCGAGTGTGGTGGTGATTTACTCACTAAAGAGAAGATTGGAGGTGGAGGTGGAGGTGGAGCTTGCTAGCCGTTTTCCTTTACGATCGATCGATGAGAGAGAAGAAAAGCTAAGCTTTTGTTTTTTTCTTTTTAGTTATTTTCATTTTAATATAAAACTATTTAATTATATAAAAAAACTATTTTATTTGTCAAACATACGTAATAGTAACAAACCGTATGTTTGTCACTTTTATTTGTCATATTCCTTGTAGAAATAGCATTATTGGAAAAATAACTATCTCTCTTCACATGTAAAACTTCATATGTGGTGACCAACCCCTCCACCTGGAAGACCATCAGGGCCCCAACTCATGGATCCTAATATGATAGCTGACACCATAAAAAAGCTCTTCGGTGTTCGGTTGAAACCGCTCGACCAACCGGTGTATAGGAAGCCTTACCCCGAGTGGGTGGGCCGATTAGCACCTCGCCCAGAGGATTCAAAACCTCGACTTCTCCACGTTTTCTGAGACGTGGCAAGTCCACAAATGGAGCAAATCGGCTGATTCACGACCCAATGTGGGGAAGGAAATAAGAACGAGTACCATAAGTTGAAGTTGTTCTCGTTGTCTCTAACGAGGGCCCGGTCTTCTCATGGTATTCCTCACTCCCCACGATTCTATACATACACAGGCATACATGGAAAGGTTCTTCCATGATGATTTTATTGGCCACAACTTTGAAGTTACCACAGCCGATCTCATGAATCTACGACAGAAGGTGGATGAGGCTGTGACAGACTTCATTGAAAGGTTCAGAAAGATGGCCAAAAAGTGCTCAGTACCCTTTCCAGAATCTCAACTTACTACCATGGCCATATTTGGAATGCACCCTCAATTAAAGGAAAAGCTTGTGGCACAAGCATGCAACGACCTCAGTGGCGTGGCTTCAGAGGCGATCCAAATCGAACAATTCATTCAAGAGAAGGAGAGGAAAAGTGTCATTAGGGGTCGTGGGCCTCAACTAGTGTCAGTGATTGTGCGGTTGAGGACTCGAACTACGATGAATCAGCCGATTACACGGCAGACATCTTGGTGGCGAGATAGTCAAAGGAAAGGCTTATCTGCACGCCGTGCTCACAAACACGCCAAAGGAAAGGAGAAGGGCGAGGCCAATAACAAGGTCGAGTACTCTTTTGACATCTCGAAATGCGAGATCAAATTTTTGATTATCTGTTGAAGGACAAACAAATCAAACTCCTCGTGACCACAAGATGCTCCTCCACGAGGAAATAAAGGAGAAGAATGCGCAATTGGCACAATTCATTCAACCATGCCACATCTAATTGCTTCATCTTCCATTTGAGCTATTCGGGGAAGCTATTAGAATGGAGCGGTTCAAGATGGCCGACAAAGAAAAGGCGTCGAAATGATAGTGGATAGCGACCTTTCCCTAGTATGAACATCGATATGGTTTCCTTCTCGGGGAGTGACCGAGCGAAAGGAAAGAAGAAGTACATATGGGTCCCCAAGCAAGTAACCTCCCCAGAGAGGAGGGTGTCAGCCTTTGACTGATTGGGATCACCCCCTAAGGGATCTACAGTGGCGGAGCGCATGGCTCTTCTGCTAGAGAAGCTTTAGATAGGAGGGTCAAGCTAGCAGCAAGAGCCTCAAAGAAGACTCCCAAAGCCAGGAAAACTTGTCCATGACCTCAGGGAGCTGCACTTATCCGAGCTTAGCCATGAGAGGCATACACCTCGGCCTAGAGATATGAGAGAAAGGCTCCAACCCCTCCCACCTGGGGGCACGGTCGGCTTGCGGACATGTCTATCAGACAAGCCACCATGCCCAACCCAGGGTAGAGAGCTCACCCCAAGGAGGATAGAAGGGTAGCACAGATCCCTAGAACACAAGACTCAACATTGGTGGACATCACAGTCCTAAACGATCGTGAAATGAGAGCTACCTGGACTGTGATACCATCTTTGGAGGTTCCTTAAGATCAATGGATGACACAGGCAGTGATAAAGGTGCCAGCACCCATGGCAGCCCCCAGATCACGCTCACAGAAGGTGAGACAGCAAAGTGTAAGAGCTTTTAACAGAATGAAATAAACGCTCCAGATGCTCTACTCAGCTAGGGAAGGGAATGCCCAGACCATACTCGCAGCCTCGATTGCTACGGCGTTGGAACAGGCTTTCCCAAAACCGGTCGAGGACATAGCTTCAGAGCCGTTTCCTTAGGTAGTCGGCCCCGATGCATCTAATGGCGAGTGCGAGGCCGATGTCATGATAGGGATGATGGATGCATCTCATAGCCCACTCACTGAGGTAGTGATCGTGTGCCTCTATTGGCTCCACAGTCCCAAGCAACCTCAGCCAGCTAGTCCACCACATATTCAGGGGACTATGACTGAGGAGGAAATGGGAGAAGACGACTTCTTGGGAGAAGATGAAGAGAACCCCCTCGGCCCATTAAACTTTGATGGGAATTCCCTAACGGTATCCATACTCGATGAAATAATGGGCGGAGAAGATGGGGAGTTTTGTGCTGACATAAAAATGGTGAGTCTCCACCCACCAGAATTCTGGGGAAATAAGGACCACCTGAGGGCTCTCGAGGGAGATGTCTTTACTGAGGAAGCTGAATGGGCTGCCTTAATAGAGCCTGAGGAACCGATTACGGAAGGGATGTTGTTTAAAAATCCTACAGCGGAAATGACCAGACATTTGAAGCTGTTGTACATCAAAGCCCATTTGAATCGGAAGCTATTCAACCGAGTTTTCGTGGATGGTGGTGTTGTGTTGAATATCATGCCCTTAGAACAATGAAGAAGTTAGGAAAGAATGCTGAGGACCTCATCCCAACCACCATGACCATAACGAGTTTCATGGGACCCCTCTCACACCTTGGGAGTACTAGTGGCCAATGTGACAACTGAGACCAAGGTGACCCGCTCGTCTTTCTTTGTCATAGAGGGGAAGCCTTCATATGTTGTGATTCTAGGAAGGGATTGGATCCACACTAGCGAATGCATCACTTCTACTCTGCACCAAAAGCTGATGATATGGATAGGAGACAAGGTGGAAATAGTGTAGGCCGATCCTAATCCTTTCCTCGCCGAGGTAAAGATGTTTGAAGCCACCTCCTACTCACCTCATTTGCGTCCCATTTCCATCCTCGGGAACTATGAAAAAGCGGGTGTAGAGTCATGTGAATGGACCAAGAAGGGTTTCGAATTCAAAATGTTGGCCGAACCACGACCTAGCAATGAGAATAATGATTAGTCTCCGGACGGGGGTACAAAGCCTGTTGGACCGGTTGCATTTATTCCAAATCGAATCCAGCATTGAAGAGGCTATGTTTGGTGCAACATATGAAGAGGATTAACCCTTATAGTACCCTTTCCAAGGGGATTCGGATGACTTCAGTAGTGGGACGTCAGCTGAACCAACCCACATAGAACCCATCTAGAGAAGGGTACCCACATTCGAAGCTCAAGACCCTCTAGTGGAGGTGAACCTAGTAAGTGAAAGCGAGTCGAGGATGACCAAGGTTAGTGGCAAGTTGCAGCCTCAACAGCGAGACCAGATGGTAGAATTGATAAAGGAGTACCGCGACTGCTTTTCATGTAACTACCATCAGATGTTAGGTCTTAGCGGGACCTTAGTAGAGCATAGATTACCCATCAAAGAAGGTTGCAAGCACCCTGGCGATCGTCGAGGAGATTCAACCGCAACTAATGCCACAAATCAAGGAAGGGGTAGAGAAATTTGCTGAAGGCGGGATTCATCGATACTTCAAGTGCGTAGAATGGTACATCTAATATAGTCCATATGATGAAAAGAATGGCTAAGTCAGAGTTTGTATTGATTACAAAGACTTGAACTTGGCCACCCAGAAAAGATGAGTATGGCATGCCAATGGCCAACATGCTTGTCGGCGGCGGTAATAACAATGACATCCTAACATTTATGGGCGGCTATTTTGGCTACAATCAAATATACGTGTCTGAGGTTGAAACACATAAGACTGTCTTTGTAACACCCCAAATCTACCCGTTCGTTTTATTAAAAGCAGAGTGCGGAAATTTAAATTTAAACATGCAATGGAGTGTCACATTCGACGTTTAAAATCCAAACAAGTGATCTCCTCATTTGCAGTTTCCAACCTCTGTCTAGCTTCTAACCACCGGTCATCGGCCTCCTCTGCCAGCATATGCGTACCATATCGAACCTTCTGCGCTGGAGTGCAGTCCATCACACGGAAGATTCTCTCCATCTCTTTCAACCAAGCTAAAGCACCATCGGGGTTATACATACCCTTAAAGGTAGCGATTCTCCTACGAAGGTAGTCGATTTGCGAGTTCGGCATTTTCACCATCATTCTGCTGGGTCTCCCCACGCCTGCGCCATAGCTTGCAAAAGCCGCAAGAGCCGCGTCCGTTCTTTCCACCCATTTCAACTTAACACTGCAGCATAAACGATGATGAGACTAATCTAACAATACTATTATTTTTAATAGACACTACTTTGGACAACTTGGCGGACGGACCGAAGCGCTCGATACCACTAATGTAACACCCCAAATCTACCCGTTCGTTTTATTAAAATCAGAGTGCGGAAATTTCAATTTAAACATGCAATGGAGTGTCACATTCGACGTTTAAAATCCAAACAAAACATGGAATCAAATAAAACGTGGAATCATTCAATTGAGTTTACACCACCAAAAATAACGAGATATTTCAAAATCCACAATTTCATGTTCAAATCCAAGAATGCAATAAACACAAAATAATTAAGTAAAACAATGTTCATCCCCTCATGAGTGTTACGTATCGAGGCGACAGGCTCTCGGTGTGAAGGTAGGCGACCTTCACTCACTATCACTTGCACGTCACCCGCATGGGGTAACATTCAAGCAGAAGGGTGAGTCTCTAACAGTATAAAAGCATGTATGATAAGCAGTATACTAGAGTTCAGGTAACTATAAATACCACATCATCACACAACAACATCATTAATCAACTACAACATTAACACATCAACAATGTCAATCACTCAAGGGAATCATCAATGTAATGAATGTGAAATGAAATGCAACCCACGCACAAGCGGGCATATGCATGTGGTACCATCAGAAAAATAGCCATCTCGTGGCATCATCATCAACATTGAGCATAGCTCTAAGGCCGAAGCCATACATCACCGGAATATGAATATGAATGCGTGCGACACCATGAACAACAGTCAAACATCATGCAACAACAACACCATCATCGTTAAGTGGTCACATTTGACCCAACAACATCATCATCAAATATTGGTCATATTGACCCATCGTTTATCACCGTAGTTAATACAACACATCCACTTTATAGCATGAGAGCTACCACCCGATTCCTCGACCACCGCCAGCGCAGCGAAGACACCAATTGGTTTACACAGCGGCATGCGCGGGCGCTGCACGGACACAAAGCGGCACCTAGGGGCAACCACGGCACCCCTGGCGCCACCGCGGCAACATAGTTGGCCCCTGGTGGCAATGCAGGCACACCTGAGCGCCAAAGCAACCACGGTTCTTGGCGCTAGGGCAACACGGCACCCCCCGGCGCCAAGCGGCTAACACAAATGGCGCCTAAGCGGCAACACGAGCGAACCTAGAGGCGCCAAGCGGCCAAGACAAGCTGGCGCTACGGGCAACCACGGCACCCGCGGCGTAAGCGGCAAGCAAAATGGTGCTGGTGGCAGCTTGATCACACACAGGGTGCAAGCGGCAAGCAAGCGGCGCTGGGGCAGCATAGCATGCCCGGCGCCAAACAACGAAAAGCGGCGCCCGGTGGCACCACGACCCACGGGCGCCAAAACACGAACAAGCGGCGCTGCGGCACACACGGGCGCCAAAGCAGCCTGAACAACTTGGCGCTGGGAAACCCAGCACCCGCGGCGTAAGCGGCAACACAAATGGCGCTAAGCGGCAACACGAGCACATCTAGGCGCCAAGCGGCCAAGACATTTGGCGCTACGGGCAACTCTGGCACCCCGGCGCCAAGCGGCAGCAAAATGGTGCACGGTGGCAACCTAGTCACACAGGGTGCCCAGCGACAAGAAAGCGGCGCTAGGGGCAACCACGGCATGCCCGGCGCCAAACAACAGAAAAGCGGCGCCCGGTGGCACCACGACCACCACGGGCACCAAAACACGAGCAAGCGGCGCCCGGTGGCAACACGACCACCACAGGCGCCAAAACCACGGCAAAGCGGCGCCCGGTGGCACTGACCACCACAGGCGCCAAAACACAGCAAAGCGGCGCCCAATAGCAACCACGGCCACCACGGGCGCCAAAACACGAGAAGTGGCGCCCGATGGCGGCGCTTGGCGCCTGAGGCGTAGCGGCAACAAAGAAGCGCTAGCGGCGCTATGGACCCAACAAGCAACCTTATTGACTTTTCTCCGTTACCCATCCTCGAACCGATAAAATCAACATGGCATTTTATCAAACACCTAACATGCATCCTAGACACCAACACACATTTTATCAAACACCTAATGTGCATCTATTCACCATCAAATCATACACACATCATCAACACCAAAACGAAATCAACCACCACAAATATACATGCAAGAATCATTCAATCATATATTCAAACACCTAACATGCATTATAGTTCCTAATCTCCCACATACACCCCATCATACAACCCATTATAATATTAGAACCCACCCTTACCTTGGAATTTGCCGAATAAGGAACTCTTTCACGAACTCTAAGAACCACGGCAACAAGCTTCCTCTTCTTCACTTTCTCTTCTCTTGTGCGCCTCACTCTCCCTCTCTTCTCCTCTCACTTGCGCCACTCCCTCTCTCTTTTCTTTCTTTCTTTTCTTTTCTGCTCTCCCAATGAGCAATTGGCTCTAACCCTAGTGTTTATATCATTGGGCTCTTGGGTCATGGGCCTCTTCCTACCACTTAAATAGTTACTAACACCACCTCTTTCTACCACCTACTTAATTTCTAAACACCGCCTTCTTCTACCCCTTCTTAGTTACTAAACACCACATTTTCCTACCAACACTTAATTACTAAACACCACCTTCTTCTACCACTTCTTAATTACTAAACACCACCCCAGGATTTAAATGAAACACCATATTATTATTTTAATATAACTATACTAATAAAATACCTAAATATCTCAATTAAATAAATAGTTAGAATATTTGGGGCGTTACAGTCTTGAGGTGCCCTGGCGCCTTAAGTATCTATGAGTGGCTGGTTATGCCACTCAACCTCAAAAACGCAGAAGCTACGTACTATAGGGCTATGAACGCTATTTCCATGACCTCATTGGTAAAAGCATGAAAGTGAATATTGATGATGTGGTAGTCAAATCCAAGAGCTTCGAGGCCCCTATTCGAGCTCGAGCAAGCTCTACAACGGATGAGACTCCACAATCTTAAGATGAAAATTTGAGTAGACGCCTCCAGCATACACGTGGTCGAGGCTTACCTTCTTCTGCAATCGGGCAAGATGGATGAGTTCACCGAATGGGAGAAAACCAGTGATGGCAGACACATTGAGAATGGTGGACGTCATCATGCCCCATGGGAAAATGAAGGCATTGAAGTTAGAGGACCAGAAGCCCAAGAGAGACAGTAAAATATCAAAATTGTGGGAAATGGGCACGATAGAAATAGCAATCATGTCACGAAGACCCCATTTTCTCCAAACATCTTTCTTGACAGGGTGAATCTTGTCGAACCAGGCGTGATACTCTTTAGTGGGCTTGGCGCAACCTCTGGTTTCTGACACTCTAGCGTCTATGGTGAACCAGTCTTGACTGACCCGTAGGCCTGGGTGAGCCGAAGCAGTGAATGCCTGTTTGAAAGCGTTGAAGCCATCACGTACTTGGGAAGTGACGGGTCGCACTGTGACACCACTCGAGACAACGACGAGAATGTCCTGTGAGGAAGCCCGGAGGGGAGGACTCGTTGAAGCCGGACGGGAAGACAAATAACTGGATTGATTGTCGTTGCCTCCATAACTATTATCTTGATTTTGGGAGTCAGAGTGTGAAGACATGGTAAACAAAAGGAGCAACGACAAAGGGAAGAGAAAAAGATTGGTTTCGTAGGGGGAGAAGAAACAACAAGGTTGGAAAGAGCGGTTTCAAGAAAGGCAAATGCAGTGCATAGGCAATGATGAGGGCTATTTATAGCTATGGGGAGAATCGCTTGCGCGGCCCTTGGGAACCGTCGTGCAGTCGTTTCGATTAATGTGAAGCGCCAACTGTCACATAAAGTCACAACAAGGGTTTTTGTACCATTAGTCACGTCGTCGCGTCCATACGACAACATAAAAATGGGGGCAATTGTTAACACCCAAAATTAATTAAGTCGTGGGCCGAGGGGAAAAGAGGAAAAGGCTAGGGTGTCGAGGCAGACCACTGGGCAAAATCATAGGAGATAAATCTTTGAGGAAATGAACTTGAGGAAGCTCCTCGAGTGACTACAAGACAAACCCGAGGAAAGGGGTGGCAGAGGGGCAATGGCGGCGAGCCGAGGAGAAAGCCTCGACCTATAGAGTGCCTCGATGCGTGGTAGCTTGGGTGCCGAATGCATGAGGTTGCGAAGCGGACTAAATGGTCGGAGGTAAGGTAGGCTTGCTTGGAAGACAAGAAAGAGAGAAGCCACGAGGATTGCATGTGGGACTAGTTGAAGATTGATAACTCTTAATTATAAGAGTTATTTATACTTTAATGGCTTAAATTATTGTTTGTTCAAGAGCATTTATTTTAATTAATTAATTAGAATCAGTGGTTTGTGGTTAGTTAAGGAAAAATTCTGGTTTAATCTCAATGGGCACTTTGGTGCTCTATTTTTTTTGTGTTTTAATGTGTGTTTTAGTGTGGTGCAGTTTTCAGGTGCTATAGCACCAGTTCCGATTCCTACACTAGATGAGAGAGAGAGCGTGAAAAGGGGCTCTACGCTAATTTATTGTAGCGTCAGTGTTGCGTCAAGCCGGGACCACCTATTTTGTGTGTATATTTCTTTTATGAAGGACACGTGTCCTTTTGGGCACACTAGAAGACAATGAATTATGCTTTTAGGGTTTCTATTGGTTCCCACAACCCTACCACTATTTAAGACAGGTGAATCTCTTCCTTTTGGAGGCTGGTCTGAATAGGGGAAAGCTAGACATAGCTTTCTTGCTTCCTTTTTCGCTTTTCACCAAGTTTATTCACTAAAAAGGAAATTTTGCACGATCGATCTTGGGAGAGCAGATGTTGCGACCTTCTTTGAAGTATCATTCTTGGAGCATAGTGTGAATTTGGTGCTGATTTCTCTTCTTTTGCTATGGCATTTGGAGCTTAAACAGTATATTCCTCTAGTTTCACTTCATCTCTTTTGTAATTTCAGTAGTATGGAACTAGATCTAGCATCTATGCTTTTCTTCATGTTTTTGTTGCTCACCATGAGTTAAACCTTTTGTGGTTGGAATGCTATTAACTATGGAATGAATTTATAATGGTTTTAATGTGAAGTTGATGTTTATTATCTTTAATCCTTGTGTGTTAATATTTCCAAATTTGTTTTAGGAATGATCAACTAAAATAAATACTTGTTTATGAATATTGAAAGAGTTTGTAAACTTACTTCAAGGATTAATATGAATAGTAATTATTAAAGACACTTTAATAATTCTTGTTTAAACCTAGACATAGGAGAACAAAATTCATAGGGTGAGCGTGTGTGTGTTTAATAGCCAAGGGTGAACTTAATTAGAGCTTAGACATAAGTGTTTTTAATGAATCCCTTTAGAAAAGTATTTGAAAAGCACGTACTTATCTTCTGACACCGGATGATATAGCATCAGATTTAACATTAAACCATTATTTAGAAGTTGCATAGTGAAAGACATTTCAACTTGTTCCCGTCTTGAATTTCCTACTATCCTTTACTTTTATTATTGTTTATGATTAAATTGGGTTCTACATTTTGTTATTTTACTTGCTTTACTCACTAGCTTGCTTGCTAATTAAATATAGAAAGAACTCAACAATCCTCGTAGGAGCGATCTCTACTTACTCTTTATTACTTGTTGCATCTGTGTATACTTGCAAATGTTGGCTAGGAAAGTGGTGACGAGGGCCTATGTATATAATGAGGAAGAGAGCAATTATACAGACACACATCAATACAACCAAATTCAATTTTTTCTTCAAGTTTATCTTTTATTTACCGCACTTTACTTTATCTTTACTTTAATGCATTAGGTCAGTAGACTAATCCAATCTTTGCGTTTCATTCACCCAACCTGACCCTTTCTAGAAAGTCGGGATACCTGATCGAAGAAGCGAGTTCCTCATCGACACAATTACTTGAAGAATAGAGGAATCAAAGACTTGTCCAAATCACGACATATCTCGCGGCTAGGACCTAAGAGTTTGATGACAACAGGTATGAAAGAGGGATGTTTCATTTGTATAAGAATGAGATGATAGGTTTATTCCAGCATGCTAAAAAAAATTGTCAGAACCATACCACATGGTAGACATGACATAGCTTTTTGTGTAGTTATTGTCCTCATCATATATCTGAGGACTATAAAGGAAGACTAATGGGTTGCATTCTTAGAAGGTGGTAGAGAATTAGAATGTCAATGTTTGTTACCTTCTCACCGGTCCCACTCCTAGGAACAAGACAATGCAAACACACTTTATGTAGGATTCTAACATGATCAAGGAGGTTTGATGCATCTTTTTTATTGAGAGATTTTTGAGAACACGCACATTTACACTTGCAAGTGAGGTGTTTGCTAGAAAACCAGTATTCTTGGAATATCTTTCTCTCATAATGGGAATGTCTAACATTTCAAATTGATGTCGACCCCAAGCTTTTTGAAGACCATCTACTATCTCGGCCTCACTTATTTATAATTGTAAAAGAGATCATGCGCTTTAGTAGCGTTTATAAAAAAGCGCTACCCATTTTAATAACACGCTACACCATTAGTAGCGTTTTAAAAAAAGCGCTACCCATTATGTAACACGCTAGGCGGATCCTAGCGCTTTTAAAAGCGCTAGCCAATTAAAAAACACGCTAGAGCGGATCCTAAGCGCTTTTAATCAAAGCGCTAGCCAATTAGAAAACACGCTAAGCGGATCCTAGCGCTTTTAATGAAAGCGTTAACCAATTAGAAAACACGCTAGATAGATCTCTAGCGTTTTATAGAAAAGCGCTAGCTATTTAGAAAACACGCTAGGCGGATCACTAGCGCTTTCATTAAAGCGCTAGCCAATTAGAAAACACGCTAGATAGATCCCTAGCGTTTTGTATAAAGCGCTAGGTATTTAGTAAACACTCTGAGACGGATCCTAGCGCTTTTATTCAAAAGCGCTAGGTATTTAGAAAACACGCTAGATAGATCCTAGCGTTTTTAGAAAGCGCTAGGTATGGTTAAATAATTTTTTTCGTTTCCCATTGAGCTACTTCCCTCTCTCATTAACACTCTCACGAAGCATAAAATCACTCACCTAGAAAGCATAAACCCCTAACACCTAACTCAAATTAACATCATCTCTCTCAACGAAAATCATCTCTCTCGGTGAACATCATCTTTCTCGGTCTCTCACTCGGACAACATTGGTGAGTTTTACATTTCCTTTCTCTATTTCTTGTTAGATATTAATTGTGGGTTCTAGTTTAGAAATATATTAGTTTTGTCACTTGTGCACACTAGACTCTTCTTTTTTTACCACTAGCCACTTCTTGTTACACATAAATTAATTATTTGGAAGACTAGACTATGGTTCCTTTGTCTTGACCAAAGGGCCGAGAATAGAAATAGAATATGATATAGATATAGCTTGGGAAAATAAGGAGTGGAATTGAAAAAATTTTAAAGAAGAATTTTTGTTTGTTTTTATATGAATTGATTCTTCATTATATTGAATTGCTTGATGGGTCATATGTTAAAGTTCTCTTCTCGAATTTTATTATAAATATAATTTGGAAATTATGGATAGAAATTGGATGTACTTGATAAATGCTGTCCAAGGAGTATGCTGCATTTGGAGTGGATTATTTTGTATTTGTCTTTGTTGAGCGTTTAGGGACTTCTAGTGGTATGAAATGTCCTTGTTTAAGGTGTTGTTATGTAAAATCGATTCTTTGCGAGAGGAGTTGTACGACATTTAAAAGCGAATGGAATTGATCAAAGTTACACTTGTTGGATAATGCGGTGAGAAAAAGGTGAATCTTCAAATATGAATGATATTAGTAAGAGATATGCGCCGTCGGTTGACACGGAACACATTCATTTGATGCGAGCGAATTTGAAGAGATGGCAAAGGTGGTTGAAGAGGATCTTAATGATTGTCTGAAATGTTTGAGAAGTTGATAAGCGATGCGAGAGACACCATTGTATGCGGGTTATCTTGAATTCACAAAATTATTGTTGTGATGAAGTTGTATAACTTGAAAACTTCGCCACGGATGGGACGGATAAGAGCTTTACCGATTTACTCGCATACGAAAGAAATGTTGCGGATGATAATGTGCTTCCTTCTCGGACGTATGATGCAAAGCAAATGTTGGGGGTCTATTGGCTTGAACTATGAGAAGATACACGCTTGTCCAGAATGATTGCATTTTATTTCCGGAATGAACATGCGTTGTTAAAGTCGTGTCCTAAATGTAATGCACATGGTATAAGAAGAAAGAGTACGCTCGAGAAAAGGTGTTGTGTTATTTTCCTATTATTCCTCGATTTAGGCGCATGTATCGTAGTTCGGAAGATGCAAAACACTTGACATGGCATGAGGATGAAAGGATTAAAGATGGTATGCTCGACACGTGATTCTCATGATGGAAAAAATTAATATTGAGTATCCTAATTTGGGGATGACGAGAAACCCTCGCCTTGCATTGTCTGTGATGGATTTAACCGCATGGTATCGAGTAGCTCCCATGATACATGGCGTGATTTTGGCGATTTATAACTTACTGTAGTGGCTTTGCATGAAAGCACGCAAATATATGATGTTGTCTTTGTTAATTTACAGGCCCAAACAACTAGGAAATGATATTGATGTATACTTGGCTCCTTTAATTGAAGACTTGAAGCAAATGTGGGAGGCGGGGTAGAGGTGTATGATGGGGTTGAGAAGAAAGTTTCACCACGAGGGCTATGATCTTTGGCACAGTGCGACTTTCTGCATACGGCAATCTATGCAGATGCAGTAACAAAGAGGCGTGTGCATGCCCTATATGTGAAGATAACACAAATTGGATGTGGTTGGAACATGGTAAGAAGAATATCTATCTTGGTCATCGTAGATTTTTGCCATCAACTCATCACTTTATCGATTGTGGAGAAACACGTAGAGAGCTCCCCGCCTTTTTGTGAGGCGAACAAGTATTTGAAAAGGTGGAAGATTTGAACATTAAATTTGGGAAGCCTTTTGCGGGAGAGCTTGCCAAGCGGGGTGGAAGAAAAAGTCGATTTTCTTTGAGTTGCCATCTTTGGAAGTCATTATATGTAAGGCATTTCATTGATGTGATGCATGTTGAAAAGAATGTCTTGAAAGTGTCATTGGTACCTTACTCGATATCTTTGGGTAAGACTAAAGATACCATCAACTCAAGGTTGGATTTGGTTAGTATGGGTTTGAGACTGAATTGGGTCAGGTAAAGAAGGGTGCGTACATATCTACCTCTCGTGACTCATACTCTATCTAGAAAGGAGAAGGTGTCTTTTGTGAGTTTCTTCATGGAGTTAAAGTTCGGAGGATACTCTTCAAATGTGGCGACTCTTGTATCGATTAAAGACCTCAAGTTAAAGTCTCTAAAGTCCCACGATTGTCATGTTCTCATGGAGCATTTGCTACCCATTGGTATCGATCCATTTTGCCTAAGAAAGTCGTCGGACCTTAACCAAACTTTGTTTCTTCTTTAAGGCGATTTGTAGTAGAGTGATTGACCCTAGAAAGTTGCCAACATTGCAAAGAGAAATTCTTGTCACTTTGTGTGAGCTTGAGATGTATTTCCCACCTTCCTTTTTGACATAATGATTCATCTAATAGTTCATCGGTTAGAGAGACACAATTGTGTGGCCCATGTTACATGAGATGGATGTATCCGTTTGAGCGTTACATGAAGATATTAAAAGGATATGTGAAAAATCGATCACGACTGAGGTTGTATTGTTGGCGCTACATAGTTGAAGAGGCTATTGAGTTTTGCACGGGCTATCTATCTAGTCTTGAATATTACGTGGGATTTGCGAGGTCTCGTCATGTAGGAAGGATTAGTAAAGGGATGCGGGAACTAAATTAGTGATGCTATCAAGGAAAGAACTAGAGCAAGCACACTTATGCGTTCTTCACAATGATAGTGAGGTTGATTCATATGTTGCCAAGCACAAGGAGATTCTTAAGAGTCAATTCAGGGAAAAAAGCAACTTTGGTTAGCAAAAAGAACACAATAGGAGTTTCATAGTGTTGCTAAAACATCACATTGATGGTGAGTGTGTTTGAATCCTACGCCGATTTCAAAAAGGCAGAGAAATCCCATATATGCGAATATGTCTTACTTTGGTAGGATTGAACACATATGGGAGTTGGATTACAATATGTTTGAGAGCCTTTGTTCAAATGTGAATGGGTTGACAATATCTTTGGTTTCTGATTGATGAATCGGGGTTCATGCGGGTGAATTTCAACAAGTAAGGATATAAAGATGAACCTTTTATTTTAGCATCGCCATAAGCTCGATTAGTGTTTTATGTCAGCGATCGATTAATATCAATTGGTCTATTGTTCTATTGGTGACAAAAAAATTTGTGTATAATAATGATGATGATGAAGCACCCAGATGATGTTGGTGTTGAGGGCGACCCTTTCTTGAACATACCCAGACCAATAATAGGGAAAATACTTCTATAGAGGATGTTGTATATTTTAGAAAAGATCATAATGATGGAATTACTATTAAGTCGGAAAAAAATACCAAGGCGAATTGCAAACAAAATTTTATGCGGGAAAAGGAAAAGGTAATATAGACTTAATGATATCTCGTTATTTTTTATTAATAGATAATTATATTGTTTTTGTAAATTTAACAATAACATGGATTATGTTATATTGCGGGTCGGATGGCATCACTTAGTGGATCATGAGAGTGGTCAAGGCGGTAGTCATGAGGGTTGTCTTTGTTATGTTTCTAGCTTTAATTTGTAGCTACTTTTGAGTTTCATAATGTTAGTTAGTTATTATGTTTTATGATTTGGATATATATTAATTATGTTGTAAGTACTTGTTAGTTTAATATGGTCTTTTGGTGATATGTACATATGTGTGTGTATCTATATTGGATTGTAATGATATTGGCTGAATTTTGTTGGAATGATATTTGATGAATTTTGTTGGAAGGAATGAATTTATAGGTTGTAATTAAAAGGAGAATAAACAAAAATAAAAAATATTTAAAAAAATCGAGTCAATACATAGCGTTTTAAAGAGAAAGCGCTAGAAATGATATTAAAAAACATTCAATTCCTAGCGTTTCATAGAAAGCGCTAGGAAGTATAAAAGATGAGCTATAGGATCCCTGGCGTTTTTCTGACGCTAGGAATGGTAGTAAAAGCGGCTATAGCATCCTGGCGTTTCTGACGCTAGTAATTGTAAAGAGGCGCTATAGGATCCTAGCGTTTTAAAAAAAGCGCTAGGAATGGTAGTAAAAGGTGCTATAGCATCCTAAGCGTTTTTACATAAAAGCGCTAGGAATTGTAAAAAAGCGCTATAGCATCCCTAGCGTTTCTGACGCTAGGAATAGTAGTAAAAGGTGCTATAGCATCCCTAGCGTTTTATAAGCGCTAGGAATTGTAAAACACGCTAGAGGATCACTAGCGTTTTAAGGAAAGCGCTAGGAATTGTAATTATAATTCCTAGGGCTTTCTAAGCGTTTTTGCTAAGCGCTAGGAATTGTTATTAAAATTTTACAAAGCGCGCTCTCTCATCTCTCTCACACACACTCACGTGAGGCGTCTCTTCATCTACCTAACTTCTCTCCACGACCGAGGAAACCCTCTTCGTTCATGCCGTTTCATCTCCACGAACAACCCAGAACAACCCAGAACCCGGACTTCGTTCATCTACCTAACCGTTCATCTCCACGAACAACACTGGTTACCCTAACCGTTCATTGCGAACCTCCACGACCAGGAAACCCTCTTACGTTCATCTTACGTTCATCTATCGCCGTGCCCAGCTCTCCTCTCTCTCCTTGGTGCTATCTTACCACGCGGCTCCCTCTCATTTGTCTCCTTTTTACGCACTCTCTCTCCCTTTCAAAAGGTATTTACGCACTCACTCTCCACCTCTCTCAACTGCAATGACTATTTGATTGAGTTTATGAAACTTAGGCCGCCCATGCTTTTTACTTGCTTTGTATTTGTTTCACTATTTTTAATATTCGAGTTGAAAGGGATTCAGATTGCTTGTGTGGTGCATTTTTCTACTAGAGTTGTGTGACTAGATTTCTCAGGTATGGAGTTTCTTTTTTAAAAATATATCAATAATGCTCCAAAGTCCTAAATTTAGATTAGTCTAGCTTAGCTAGCATTATTAACTTGACTAGTGTATGGCTTTCCTAGTGCATGGCTTTCTCTGTTTCTTAGTGAATGGCTTTCATATATATGTTTACTCTAGGTTCTTAGTGCATGGCGCCTATATATGTTTACTCTAGGTTACTTAGTGCATGACTTTCCTATATATGTTTACTCTAGGTTCTTAGTGCATGGCTTTCACTGTTACTTAGTGCATGGCTTCTTCTATATTTTGTTAAGTGTTTGTTGGTTCTAAACAATTAGAAAGCTAAAACTCACTGAGTCTATTTCATTTGGGTCATTGCAAGTCAGATGGCATCACATAGTGATCATGACAGTAGTCATGAGGGTGGTGATGGGGGTGATAGAAACACAAAGAAGTTCACTCACCGTGGAATCACATCAAAAAAGAATATCGTCAATCGGATAAGTAAATGACACGAGAAATATAAGGTAAGTTAATTACTAATTATTAATGTTGTTCTCTACCTTTCCAAGTTATCTAATTATTTAATGATTTAATTAATGCAGGTCCGATGGAGTGTTAAAGGTTTGCCTATTGGAGACAACGGCACAAATTTGATTAGCTTTATTGGTACTAAGGTGAAGCAAATCTTTCCAATTTCGATTAAAAGTTGGAATGAGAAAGATAATAGAGTTTTGCCTAAATTGAAAGATGATTTTTGGTCCTTAATACGGGTATATAATTTTAGACCTCTTTAATAATCTTATTTAGTGATTTTTTAGTTATATTTATTTAATCCATTTTTATGTATAAGTAGAAACACTTTGATGTGGATGATGCAGAAGAGATTGGATACTCAAGGAAAAGTGGAAGGTTTGCTTGGGCTTATAGAGCGATGTGGGAAAAAGTTTGAAACATCTGATGGGACCATCAGAGGCGAGGAGCCTCGACCTTTGTATCTTGGAATTATAAGTAAGGAGGATTGGAGCAAATTTGTACATATCGCATTTTCTGAGATCCGGATTTCCTGGTTAGTATATTAATTATTTAAGTTATATATATATATATATATATATATATATATCATAAGTATATTAAATCAGGAGTTTGTCCACTTAGGCATCCACATAGGACCAATCAAAAAATGCCACGCATTATTTGGGAAAAATACGTGGCGGCCAACTCAGCGTGTTGATCAATCTTAACGGTTCAGAATAATTCCACACAATCTTAACGGCTATAATTGACCAAAATTATGGCTCACATTTAAGGTTGATTTCAAAATCAAATAAATGTGATCCTAATATATTGGATCGAAATTTAATATCATCAAAGTAATTTTTATTTTTATAGCATTAACAAAAACATCAATTAGATATAAAGTAAGAACATTGCTTTTACCAAAATTATATGCAATTGACATATTTCTCATAGTCGTAAATATATTATATTATGCGTACCATTTTTATATTTAATAAAATATAAATATTACAAATATATATATATATATATATATATATATATATTATTATTTTACTTCTTAATTAATTTGTCTTGAGGCGTCATCACTCTAACACAATATTAAAAAACATGCGATAATATATAAAACAAATTTATATTAATATTCAACTAAAAGTCTATTAGTATTAAATTTTTGAATAAAAATATATTATAAGAAATTGAATGTTAACAAGAACACTAAAATATTTTTAAAATTCACATTGTGCATTTCTTGGGCCAAAATGATAATTTAATTAAAAATGTATTAGTTCTAAAATTTTAAAATAAAAATTTACTATAAGCAGATTGAAAATTAGTCTAACTCACTATTTTAATTAAAGGGTTAAATATATTTTTGGTCTAAATACAATTTAAAATTTTGTTTTTAATCCTTATAAACAATTTCACCCACTTTTAATCTATGCATAGCAGTTTTACGGTCTTTTAATAACGCTTTCTAAGGGTTATGAAAAGTTATAAGGGACTAAAGCATTCATGGAGAAGAATGTAGGACTAAAAGTGAGTGAAATTTTTTATAGAAACTAAAAACAAAATAATCAAATTTTATAGAGACCAAGAACATATTTCTTTTGTGGATGTTGCAACACAAGAAATGGAGGTAACTTATATTTCTTTTGTGGTACATTGGTCACAGATTTATATAATCTATTTCTACACTTTTAACGAGGAGTTTCATTTTGTAGCGTTGACTTGCATTCTTTGAAGAGTTACTCTTGTGGGTGGAAAAATATATTTGCAATTCTACATTACCATTATTTTTGAGTATGTGATTTATCGTTGTTAATTAGTATCGTTGTTATACGTGTTTTGTCTTCTATAAAGGGTGTACATATGTGTTTTGTCGTATCAAACATTGTGTGAAAAAATTTATATCTCATTTAATTAAATAAAGGATTACGAATTACAAAGTTTTTTTGTATTCTAATAACTCAATTTTCAAATGTGTATTGTTTTCCAAAAATACCATTAATTAATTATAAATCTCTACTAAACATTTTATTTTCCAAAAATACCATTAATTAATTCCAAAAAATAAAAATGTGCTAAACATGTTACCTTTTATTCTTAATTTTTTAATATCAATAAATAAAAGGACTAAATTTTATATTAAAATATTAACCTATGATATTTTAGTTTAGCAATTGTATTTATCCCAATTTATTAGATTTTAATTTACATCAGTAATAAATTCTGATGATTTCACGAGGTCCCCACGGGGACTATGGGACGAGAGGCAGTGAGAAAAACTCTATGTGGAGGAGATCGGAAGTACTCCACGAACCCACCCACATCATTGTAAATCCCTAATCACCTTCACAAATTTATGCATATACATTTCTTATGTTATATGTCGGCTCGACAAAAATCTGAGGTTGAACCCGCATTAGCGGCAAAAATTCGGCGACATCACCAAGCGTGGTTCCTTATCGGATCACGGTTTCATTACACCATCGGAATGCTTGAACCATGATTTGACTCGACTATTTAGTAGGTAATGTGATATTTGTATTGCATATCTGTAATCTTTATGTTCGATTCGATATTTAATTGTTCATATTATCTACGAATTACGTTGTGTCTTGGCGGATATATATGGTTGGCATCTTGAATGGAGTTGGTGCTCCGTGTGATTATTAGAAAAATAACACTAAATTTGCGTTGCTATCGATCAACTTATATATCGGGGTGTGAATATTGCAATGCATATCGTTTTATACAAATTTAATGATTGTATTTAATTAAATTTCCACCAGTAATCACATAAGACTCATATTTTTACTAATCATAAACATCGAGGATACATATACATAATATTTTAACAAAATAATAATTACAAATTAAATTAAAAAAGAGGATGTATACAGTCTTTGTACAGAAGTGATACATACTAGTATATATATATATATATATATATATATATATATATATATATATATATATTATATATATATATATATATATATATATATATATTTCACAAGAAGATATCATTCATTAATGTATACTTATGTTTTTAAATAGAAAAAAAAAGCAAAGCCAATAAAGTGAGAGCTTATAAAGTGAGAGCTTATTTCACAAGAATATATATATTTCACAAGAAGATATCACAAGAAGATATCATTCATTAATATATATATCATTCATTAATGTATACTTCATTCATTAATTTACTGGTTGATTAACAATTATTAAACTTAAATATGAATTCTTGCAAGAGGGGAAAGATCCAAGCTGTAGAATCCTTGATCGTTATCTTTATGCGGTTAGAGGCAGACAAAACAAGGATGGGGACATTGTGGATCAGAAAACTAAGGAGGTCAAGGACAAAATTGTAAGTATTCCAAAATTCATGTATTGTAATTTTAATTTTATGATTCCTAGCAAGTTGGAATTTGTGTCGACTATATTTTTTTAATCCGCTACTCGATTTTTTTGACACGTGAACATATTTTTATTGTCGATTAAATTTCTTTGACACTTGTTTATTATTTTTATCCGTTACTCGATTTTTTTGACACGTGGAGATATTTTTATTGTCGATTAAATTTCTTTGACACTTGTTTATTAATTTTATCCGTTACTTATGTTTGTGCATCACCACAAAGCATATCACAATCTGTATCACAAGGAGATTTAGCAGATTGTGATGGTCAACAAGATGTCCTTGCTCGTGCCTTGGGAAGGAAGAGAAGCGGAGTCGGATAAGAGGTTATGGATATGGGATTCCTCCTACAAGCGTGTTTGGGCCAAAGAGCCAAAGTAGGGGCGGGGATTGTAAAGTCATGGCGGCAAAGTATGACGAGCTATCCAAGAATGTTCTTTGTATTAATGGAAGAGAGTAAGATGTATAAGCGACTCTTGGCACAAAGGATTGGTGCACCATCCCCTTTTGCACCACCCCTTTGAACCTATATCCTTTGCACCCCCATAGCACACGAGATATTTGCACCATCCCTTCAAGGCGGTATTTATTATTACTCGACTGTTTTTGTACATATGTATTTGATAAAATTATCATCTATATTTATTTTCTTTATAATTGATTTAGGATAGCTGTGAATGTGAGCTATATATTGCAAACCCACATCGAAAGGTTGCGGTGGGAATGATATGTAACCAATTGAGTGCCACAATGATACAATTTACCCATGCACTGAAAACCATTTGAGAGTTAGGGTAGACTATTCAATAGAGGATCTGCACCATTGCACATTCCAATTGTTAATGCGGATATATTTCTTTGTGGATCAAGCACTTAGTACTTTTGTGGCATGGCACGAACAACTTATCGTTGTAAGTGACAATATTTTTGTTAATAAGTTAATGACTCATTGTTATATATAATGTGTGTTAACAAACTAATTAATCATTTTTTTAATATATACTAGGTACCCCAAGTGTCGACCGTCTCCTTCCATAAAAGTGTCCCAACCTTCCCTTCCACTACTAAAGTCTCCGACCATCTACTTCTATCTGATCAGTCCAACATGTTGTTCAATCTCCGGTAATGAATTCGAGAAGTTCATCAATTCTCTAAAGGTCCACGTCACTCAAAAAAATGAAACCGGCGACAATATTATGTTCTGCCCGATCACATTGTGGGGTGGAGCAGTTGATAATGATCAACATGGAGGATCTGAAAATTTGTACTTGAAATGGATTGGGCCCTTTGTAGTGATATTAGAGTATACGGAGGTATGTATTAAATTATTTGTACACAATAGTTGTTTATATTAGAGTATATATTAGAGTATATATATGAGTATCACGAAAGTTGTATATATATTATTTATAGGTTTTTGTACAATCGGTTTACGGTCCCATAGCGGACACGAAGTTTTTCTTCTTGTGTCGAGTGTATCGTTGTGTGGCACCAAGATAATCTGAGATGAGCGTATTATGGCTATGAAGAGTCAAATAGAAAGATATATCATTTCACGCTTCATGGATGCCAATCATTTTGATCACGAATCTTTATTTTTGGCACCACTCAATAATGGGTGAGAAATTTAGTCTTCAATCACTTGTTTAATTATTTTGAGGATTTTATTATAGTGTAAATGTGTACTCATTCGTTATTCATTTACTTGCGAGGCAACATTGGGTACTATTTGCAATAAACCCTAAGCAAAATGTTGTCTACTATCTGGATTCACTTCAAGGCCATTCTGAGTCTCACGAAGACTTCGTCTGAGATAGTTGAGAGGTGTGTATGTGTAACCCTCTCATTTTGTATAATTTAATATATGTATTTTGTTCAACTTAACGTTATATATATATGTATGGCGTTACGATGATGCTTTGAAACAATACTTGGGATTATCTCACGAGTAAAACAAGATGGCTACCCATAGCTTGTAAGTTTTTAAAAATCATTCTTATAATTTTAATTGAATTTTTGTCATAAAAATGTGACAATTAACTAATCTTTTGCTTTGTAGTGTCCTAAACAACCAAATAACAATGATTGTGGGTACTACGTTATGAGGTATATGAGAGAGATTATCACTCACGGCAGAGTAGCAATCCCAACCAAGGTAACTACTTAGATTTCTTTTTATATTGATATTATAATACTCTTACTCACATTTAATAAACATTTTAATTCTAATTTTATTTCATTTTATTTTTGATATTTTCCATTTGTAAACACATCGAATTACTCTGTGATCAACTTACTTGTGATGGGGAGTAGTGCCGTTTTGTTTCTAGCTTTTTGTAGCAAGTTTTGAGATTCATAATAGTTTAGTTATTATATATGTTGTATATATTGGATTTATATTATGTTGTAAGTACTTCTTAGAATGATATTGGATTGGAAATATTTGATGAATTTTGTTGGTGAATTTTGTTTGAATGATATTGGATTGGAATGTATTTTTGAATTTTGTTGGAAGGAATGAATTTATAGGTTGTAATTAAAATGGAGAACAAACCAAAATAAAAAAATATTTAAAAAAATTCGAGTCAATAGGTAGCGTTTTAGAATGAAAGCGCTAGAAATGAAGTTAAAAAATTCATTCAATACCTAGCGTTTTATAGATAAAGCGCTAGGAATTGTAAAGAGGAGCTAGAGGATCCCTAGCGTTTTCGAGCGCTAGGAATGCTAATAAAAGGTGCTATAACATCCCACAGCTAGCGTTTTACATAAAAGCGCTAGGAATGGTAGTAAAAGGTGCTATAGCATCCTAGCGTTTTATATAAAACACTAGGAATGGTAGTAAAAAGGTGCTATAGCATCCTAGCGTTTTTATATAAAGCGCTAGGAATGGTGATTAAAAAGGAGCTATGGGATCCCTAGCGTTTCTGACGCTAGGAATTGTAAAAAAGCTGAGTCAATAGCTGGCGTTTTATATAAAGCGCTACGTATGTCCAAAAACTTATTTGGAGTCAATGGCTGGCGTTTTTTAAGCGCTACTAATGGGGTGTACACATTAGTAGCGCCCGACTTCTCTAGCGTTTAAAAGCGCTACCAATGCCAAAAAGCGCTGCAAATCTAATGTCATTTGGCGTAGTGCCTCGATCAAAGACTTAGTATTAATGATCCCATGCGGAGTAGTAGAAGCCAACTCCTTCAGCGATTCCAAATATGGCGATCCTCGACATCCAAGTCTCGGGGCCAAATGTATTCTCGACAACTTCTAGACAATAATGGTTCCTACGCCAAAGCGGGGAGAATTTAGAGCAAACAAAGTTCCCATCTTGAACTTGCGGAATCTCTCCTTAGCCTCTTTATTCATAGCAATTAAAGAAGAGTAGTTATCCTTGAAATCCTTTATTGAATCGAGTAAAGATTGAAATGACTCACATTGCGGCTTAGAAGGATACCCAAGAAAAATTCTTCAAGTAAAAAACCTTAAAGATTGCGGGAAAGAAGAGAACTGAAACTCGGCATTGCAGCACTTTCATGGTAATTTGAAAATCCCTCATAAAAGCCAAGGTGTTGGGATGCAGTTGGATCGGAGCTAGGCGGAGTGACTCAGCACCGATCTCTCAAAATTGGTAAAGGGAGGACGAATCCTGATCTTAGAAAGTTTTAGGGCATAAACATAAACACCAAACTTTTCAGGAGCTCGACGATGTACAAGCTCTTCCAATGAGACACCTTGGATCATCCAACATTCCCCTCAAAAATCACTAAGATACCCTCTGTACTTAGCCAAATGGGAATGCCCAACTGCCAATTTGCTCACTCTCCTCTGCAGCATCAATCCAACTATAATTCTGGTGTTGAGAAAGAAATTTCTCTATGTTTCCAAGGGAACATTTGTCAGAATCATCACCATCCGAATCAAAATTTTCTTCGGCTGATTGACTCGAAATACCTTCCATAAGCTCTCCCTCGGCGGTAGCAACCCTATCATCATCTTCAATGGTGTCCTCATAAACTCTCTTGAAGAACGGCTAAAAGCAACCTCGGCAGAGGGGTCGGTCTAACCTTGGGAATAATTTATCCCCTCCTGAGTTGATTGGGCTTGAGAAGGTATGACGGTCGAAGTTTATGATATCACCATAAGCACTGACCTACAAGGAGGAGTTAACTCAATGCAGATTAAGTAATCCCCCTAAAGCATTTTAATCTGAGGTTACGCCTCAAATATCACCATAAGGTACTCCAAAGACCCTTGGGAAGAGTTCTGAGAGCATACCCCCTCCTCCTAAAACTCGCGCAGGGCTAAAGAACTTCTCAAAGGTCTAATCGAGGTCCGGCTGAGAAGAAAGTAGATATTAAAAATAGAAAAAAGTAAGGAAACTTAGAAATACGTTGAAAAGAGAAGGTGAAATATTCTTTGAAAATCTGCGGTCGAAAGTCGGAGCTCCTCCAAAGTAAATGTCGGTTAAAAAAGAAGGAGGAGAGATGTCTTTGGTAACATTCTCAACTCAAGAAAAAAGGACCTCATATTTGTACCATATTGGGGGTAGAAAAAAGGCAATAGTGAAACACCATTAGTAATGACAAGTCGGGCGCAAAATTCAAAACTTCTTTAAAAATACATGAATGACAAGGCGGCCGATAGAACAACAAGCGTAAGTGCCATGTATCATCTCAATGAATCTCCAATGATCAATGTATCAATTCCACTAAAAGGTCACCCTATGAAGAACGACCCTCAATGCACCATGAGCAGCCAATCCCAAACTCATCTAAGGATTATTGCACTTTCGTGCTTTCGATTATCAAGGTAATAGGTCGGTAATTTGCTCAAAAGTGAAGAGGGCACCATGAGGCGGTCGAATAGAAATAAACTTATATCCTTGAAGAGCTTTCCTTTCCATCAAGTGAGGTCATTCTCGAGTAGGCCAGACTTGAGGGCAAGCTGATTTCTATTTGGACTCTGAAAATCCAATCCTATAAACCTTGGAGATTCTTTGCATGTAGATCTCTTCTTGTAAATTTCCATTTACGAATGCATTATTGATGCTAATTTGCTGTATTTCCCATTTGAATGATAGAGCTAGAGTAAGAAGAATATGAATAGTAGCTAGTTTAATAACAAGGGAGAATGTTTCCCCATAATCTTGTCCTGGTAGTTGACTGTAACCTTTGGCCACCAACCTGGCCTTGTGTTTATTAACTGTTCCATCAGGGTTTTCTTTAACCCTAAAGATCCATTTGCATCCAATAGCAGTTGTAACGCCCCAAAGATTATTGGATATTTATTTAATAAATTATTGGGGATTAGATTGTGGAAAAATATTAGAAATGAAAATATGGTATTTTTATATGCTATTGGTAATATATGATGGAATATATTATATATTTATTTTATTTCTATTAAATGCTAGTGTTTGGGATATTATTTATTTAGGGAGTTATTTTGGTCTATTGAGGTGTTAAAATAATGGTTATAGTGATATTGGGCTCTAAAAGTATTTAAAATGAGTGTTGGGGCTGTTTTACTCGCATACACCCACTGTTACTCTTTGGGCGCACCCATTGCAACTCACTTAAGCCACGAGCGCGCCTCCCGGCCCGAACCAGGGCAGGCCCGGCGCGCGTCTCTCCTTCTTCTTCTTGGCGTGGTACAGCTGCGCAAAGCGGCAACCACACGCGCGTTTCGCTTCTCTCTCCCCGGCGTTCTCACTCTTCTCTCCATTGTTGACCCTCAAACTCCACACTCCCACTCGAAAATGGCCCTTGAGCATGATTATGGAAGTCTGTTTCTTCAATCGGGGTCCGTTTCTAACCCCTCTTCACTCACGAGCAGCGTAGCCATGGGAAACTCACGGTGATGCTACATTTTCGGTTGCTAGACTCGAAAGCGCTCGGACTTGGGTAGATGTTGGACTCTCACGGTCATGTTGCCATTGGAAGCTTATTCGGATCTAGATTTGAGTCCGCCGGTTCGACTTGAATCTCGTTCGGGTACTTTCCGATAGGTACTCCTTTTCCAAACATTAGTTAATAATTTGTAAGCGAGCGATTTCGTATTTCCAATAAAGCGTGATTGGGTAATAAATTGATTGTTCTTGTGTTTATTTGTATGTGCGCGAGTCAAGCGTTACTGCCGTTGAAATTAGATCCCGCTCGAGAGTTCGTGACTCGTCATTGCCTTTGTGTCAAAAGGAAGAAAGAAGGAAGGAGGAGCTCGATTCTTTGCGGTTACTGTTGGTGACTCCGTAGAGAGAGCTCTGTTTTCGGTTTATTCGAGGTAAGGGGAGTCTCGCTTTATAATAGAGAGTATAATAGGGAGTATGTAGGTCATAGGGTCTCTATTGTTGTTAATTGGTATTGAATTTTATTTGTTGAGTGATTGATTGAATGGATTGAAATTGAATGTGGTGTAGAAACCGATTTACATGATAGAGTTAGGGTTTATATTGTGTGATTACGGGTTTGAGGTGTATTTGATGATTTGAATGGGAAATGGAAGTTGTTGGTATGATCATAATGTGTTTTTGGATTGTTGTTGATGATTGGTTTTGAGAAAAATTGTGTGAAAATGATTTAGGGGACCACTAGGTACTCTAGGGCGCCATATGGCTAGAGAAATGGCGCTATATTCTTTATGCTTGATGGATGTGTGTGTGCGTGTTCTTTATGCAGGCGCCAAGTTCTTTGGGAAGCGGCGCTAGTCTTTGTGTTACAAGGTGGCGCGAGAATGTGGGGAAAATGGCGCTAATCTTGCTGGTGCCTAAGTGTGTGTTGTTTTGGTCCACTAGGTGACAGTTTGGTCCCTAGGTATTTATTTTAGTCCTAAAGGGTGTTTTAGGTCCACAGGTGAGGCTTAGTCCTCTAGTTGTGATTAGTCCTTGGGACTTGATTGTGTGGAGTTAGTGAGAGGTGATTGATGATGGGCCATGGGGGCGGGCCATGGGGGCGAGTCATGGGGACTCGATTTATTGATGAGAATGATGAGTGGTGGGCTGCGGTCTTGGTGTATAAATGATTGTGATGATGTGTGTGTTCATGGGTCACATGCATACATTCATTTCTTGATGCGTGGAGTATAATAATTAATGATATATTGTAAAAAAAGGCTGCGATGCAGTGTTTTATTTAATTTTTGATGTCGTAGAGTATAATAATTAATGATGAAATTTGCATGATGCAGTGTTTTATTTAATTTGCATGATCGTGGAGTATAAAATTAATGATGAAATTTGCGATGCGGTGATAATGGTACCACATGCATTCTTGCATTACATTGCATCCATCTTCATAAATGATAATGGCCCGATTGTGATGGTTGTGATTGATTGACTACTATAAACGATATCTTGCTTATTATTCCCTTTATTATATAGTTCGAGACTCACCCGCTTTTACGTTGTTGTTTACCACGGGTAGCCATGAGTAAAGGCTTATCTCCTTCACTTTCCCGAGTCGATGCGCTCGATCACGTAACACCTAGGGGATGGGTTTAGTTTCTAGGTATGTCGATTTGTTTATCGTTATTTGTTATATTATGAGATATTTATATATTATTAATGAGATTTATTGTTTGTCTCTTTGGGCTTATTTCTATTTCATTGCGTAGTGTATGATGTTTATTTCCTGGTGCGTGGAATTATTTAATAAAATTTGAGAAATTCCATCCTATGATGGTGTTGCGTATTAAACTGTTGAAAAGAATGAATTATATTATATTTGTTGTTGTTTGAGCTGTAGTGAGTGTAGCACTCCATTTGACAAAATAAATTTTTATACTACGATTTTTACTATAAATTCTTAGGGTAGAAATGGGGTGTTCTGTGATTCTGTTAGGAGGTAGTTCAGTGAGGGACCAAGTTCCATTATTGAGAAGAGTGTTATATTCAGTTTCCAGGGCATCAAGCCAATAAGGAATAGTAAGGGCAGTTTTCACATTGTTAGGTTCCAAATGAGTTAGGAGAAACTCTAGGTTTAAGTTTGTCAGTTTTGGCTCTAGTGGTCATGGGATGAGTATTTGTGATGGGTGGTTGACTAGGTACTATAGTGGCTGGAAGAGGTGCATTTGGGACAGGTGAGGGAATGGGAGGGGAAGGGCTAGGAGATTATGTCTCAAGGATAGGGCTTGGTGGAGGAGAATCAATAGTGCTATGGTTAACATTTGCGGGTGGTTGTAACTGAGGAGGAGTAGGGGAATCATTAAGAGAGGTATGAGTAGGGATAATAAGGGAGCAGAGGTGTCTTTGGAAGCAGGAACATGTTTAGGTGAAGCTGTAGGAAACAATGTGGGATAAGGAAACCTGTGTTCATGAAATTGAACATCCTTAGTGATATAGATACGACCATCAGAACTTAAGCATTTGAAACCTTTATGGGAGGGAGAAAGACCAAAGTTGACACACTCTACACTTTTGAATTGTAATTTATTCTTGTTGTAAGGTGTTAATAGTGGAAAACAAACACAACCAAATGATTTTAGGTTAGTGTAGTCTGGTAGGGATTTAAAGAGGGCATGATAAGGTAATATGAAATTGGGTAAGGATGTAGTAGGCAGTTGATAACTCATATTTATATGAGTTATTTATACTTATTCAAAGATAAATCATGCAAGTTCTCTAGCAATTGTAGGTTGATTCTATTAATTTTCTGTTAGTTTATTGTTTCTTAGTTAGCTAGGGGCTAAATTACGAGTTACGTGCATTTTGGCACCAATTGGTGCCTTTGTGAGCATTTTGATGCTTTTTGTGCTTGTCTGAGAAATTTAGAGCGAGCGTCATAGCGTCCCCTCACCACGCACGAGCAAGGGCGTGAGCAAGAGTGAAATATCTCGATTATGGCGCACTAGCAATGATGGTTAAAGATTGAGAAAGTCGGAAGATCTTCTATTCCCCGTGTCTTGACAAGGATGGCCGCCTTTGTAGCCGCATCTGATGTCGATTCGAAGTGCGACGCAGGCTTGGTAGGTGGGCAAATGACATCGGCAACATGTGACCCATTTGGCTATTTAATGGAAGACTTGTCTCTCTCTAGATATGCATACACACACGCATCATACCAGTCCACACCTCCATCATCTACCTTCCTCCATTGTTGAAAGAGTTCTCAAAGCGAAGTTACGGACACAGACTTCGTTTTTGAACTCTACTCAACTCCATTTCCGAGTCATAACCACTCTTTGTGAAGCTCGGGGCGTTATAGCGTCTCTGATTTGCATGCGGGGAAAGTTACTTAGGTGTATCTTTTGCACTCGGTTTCTTTTCGATTATGTATGGTATTTTAACTTCTTATCTTTCTGTAGAGATGCTCGGCATGAGCTAAACATTTTGTAGTTGGGTTGTTGTTTTGCATGTAATGAATTTCTAGTTAAATGTTATGAAGTATTGGCGCTTACATGTTTTAAATCTTTGCATGATAATATTTCCAAACTTGTTTTGAGGGTGATCACTTAAAATAGGTAGATTCATAGAGTGCTGGACATGGTCTATGAAAGAACTCAAAGATTTATATGAGCGAAAAGGTGCACTAAAGACATTTAGGCATTTTTATCTAAGTCTAGACATAGAAAGGATAAATAGTTCATAGAACATTCTTGTGGGTGCTTAAAATACGAGGAGTGGGCCTATTTAGAACCTAGACATAGGACCTCTTATACTTGAAACTCGGCGTTTTGTCTTTGAAAAGCATAGCTCTTTTGCCTTGACGTTCAAGCGTGGCCACGTCTATCTGAGAATAGCATTTGTGCGTAATAGCGTGTAAGCGTTATAACGTCGACTAGAGAGGAATTACTTGCATGCAACAACCCAACTCATTCTCATCCATATTCCTGACCACTATCTTATTTACTTGTTTTATTTATGTTCCTAGTTTTAACACCAACTTTTAGTGCCGATTTGTTACTTGTTTCACTTGTGTTTTAAGACTTGAACTTTGAAAGTACAATCAATCCTCGTAGGAGCGATCTCTTACTTATATCCATTCTATTACTTATGCAGCGTGTATACTTGCACTATATTTGCGAATACCACCACGAGCGCAACAAGTTTTTAGCGCCGTTGTTGGGATTGTAGTAACTTTTATTGTTCAAAAGTATTAAAACACAAGTTGAAAGAATTTTCTTGTGTTGTTTGTTGTTTACGTGTTTGCACGGGTAGGCGTTCTGACGTATGCTTAGTTCCAATTCAAGCTCTAGTTCAACCGAACTAGGGAGTGAATTGCATTGTGCTTTATATGCGTAGTGTGTTTTCTTTGTTGTTATTATTATTATTGTTTGTGTTGAGTGATTTGAAAAAAAAAAAAAAAAAAAAATATTCCACTTTATGCCATGGACCATTGGAGTTCTTACTCTATGCAAGAATTGAATGCTCAACAACAATATTTCAATTATGATTTCCATGAGAGTGAATATGAAAGGGAACATTATGAGGAAAATTCCATGCCCATGTAGCGCCAAAATATGGATTATGAAATGGGAAATGTTATGTATGAGCAAGATTCATATTCTCAAGCTCAAAGCAGTAGGATTATATGAGAACAACTCGAATTCAAAGAACTCTTAACTCATTCCATTGAATATATGAAGGTGCATCGTGACAACTTTGAAGCTTCATGTAAGAATGTAGAGGCTCACATTAAGGCGATTATGGAGCATCTAAAAGAAGAGAGTTGTATTGAAGATGTGGTTGAGCAAGAGGAAGAAAAAGAAAGTGTAGAATATGAGCGTGAATGTGGTCATTTGGAAATAGTGGAAGAAAAACAAAAATATTGTGTAGTTGTAGAAAAGAAAAATTCAAAAGCAGTGACAAGGAAGAAAATCCAAGGTTGAGGTATGAAAAGAGTCATGTGACAATTGAGATTCAACCTTTGGTAATTGAAAGAAAATAATCCCCTTAAAATGAGCGTCAATTTTTTCAAGTGAGGAGAATTCCTACCCCAAATGTTTATTGGTTGATGCATGGGAACACTTGCTTCCATATGCCAAATACATGGGATTTCGACCAAAAAAGAAAGCGGAAGGATGATGTCTTCTTCTTGTCCTATTATCCACACTAACTTGGGTTTTGAATTCCAAGTGCAGTGAAGACTCTTAAAGCAAAGCTCTTGGGAGGCAACCCAATGATTTTGATTAACCAACACTTTTGTGTCTTTTAATTTTTGTTTTGTAGGAATGAAGGGTGAAGAAAGGAGAAAGAAAAGGTGGTAGGCGTTATAACGTCTCGGTATACACTAGGCGTTGGCACGCATTTGTGCAGGCAAGGTTTAAATGAAAAGAAGAAAGAAAAGAAAAAGACAACCGCTCGAGCAAGAATCCCCACTAGGCGAGTGGAAGCATCAGTCGGTACTCTGAACAAGTAATTTAGCCCTATTTTTAGTAGTAGAATAGTTGTAGTTTTCATTTACGTAGAAATAAATAAGCGCCCAGCGTGATAACGTCTGTTTCAATGTTGGATAGTTAATAGTCGATAATTTGTTTGTTTGTGTCTGTTTAAATGTTCCTCTCCCATTTTAAAAAAAAAAAAAAAAAAAAAAAAAAAAAAAAAACACTTTTTATCATTAAGCGGTGAGGACAATTGCTTAACTCTAAGAATGTGGGGAGAATTCCAATGTTCTAAGTTTTTGTTTCTGTTTTGTACAAGCATGAAATCAAATACAAAATCGGTTTTGTTCTCACTCTGTTAAGCATTGAAAATAATTCTCTTTGGGCTAAATCTAGTGATGAATGTGTATGTGTGAGTAGGTGATGCATGTTTAGATGAAAAGAATTGATTCTTTGCTCCCCTGAACTCTGTTTTGAGGAAAAACCTAGTTAGCTAGGGAATATTTTATCTTTGAAGCTAGTTTTGGTTGACTATGGTGATTGTAAAACTTGATTAAAAACTTGGAGTAGTGATGAAGCTAAGTTTGGGGGTATATCGAGGTCGTACTAAAAGTGGGTGCAAAGACTTTAGGATGATTAGTGCATGTGTAGTGTGAGTGCAGCGTTATAACGCGTCTGCGTAGCGTTATAGCATTATCATGCGTGTGTGTTGTGTTAAGTGTTCAAGCGTTACAACGTCTCACCTATAAGCGTTGTAACGTCTACTCCAAAAAGACAAAAAGAGTGTGTTGTTGTAAATAAGTGGAAAATCCACAAGTGCTTTGTGTTTCTTTGCAATACCACAGAAACAAATCTTGGGCAACCCAATATGAAGTAAAAAAAAAAAAAAAAAAAAAAAAAAAAAAAAGAGAAGAAAGAAAAGAAAAAAAAAAAAAAAAAAAAGAGAGAGAGAGAAAGAAAGAAAAAAAAAAAGGAAGGCTGCTCAAGAATGAGGGGGTTGCAGATCATTTGCTTGTGTGTGAGTCGAGAAAAATAGTTGCCTTAACCTAGTCCTAGCACCCAATTAAGACCCTTTGTCATGCTTCAAATAAACCCCCATTTCTTATGTGAAAATGTTAGCCTATTCTGTTTTGAAAGATGTTTTGCTCTCACCAAATGGAAACCACTCTTTCATAGGTGGAATAAGCACGAACCTAGCTAGGAATGGAATTAATGCAGAGGTCACACACTCACTTTGGGCAGTAATGAATCTAGAATTTAATTGTGCATTGGTGCGTGAGTGTGTAGAGAATTAGCCCCTTGAGAATAATTTTTGATCAAATGATTGAGTAGAATGCAACTGGCTTTGGTGTAGTTGATTTCATGCATTTACATTAATTTTGTTTTGTCTTGATTGCTTGAGGACAAGCAATGATTTAAGTTTGAAGTGTGATAACTCATATTTATATGAGTTATTTATACTTATTCAAAGATAAATCATGCAAGTTCTCTAGCAATTGTAGGTTGATTCTATTAATTTTACTGTTAGTTTATTGTTTCTTAGTTAGCTAGGGGCTAAATTACGAGTTCTGTGCATTTTGGCACCAATTGGTGCCTTTGTGAGCATTTTGATGCTTTTTGTGCTTGTGCAGGAAATTTAGAGCCGAGCGTCATAACGTCCTCACCACGCCTCGAGCAAGGGCAGCGAGAGCAAGAGTGAAATATCTCGATTATGGCGCACTAGCAATGATGGTTAAAGATTGAGAAAGTCGAGAAGATCTCTATTCCCGTATGCGACAAGGATGGCCTTTGTAGCTTTATCTGATGTCGATTCGAAGTGCGCTGAGCGAGGCTTGGTAGGTGGGCAAATGACATCGGCAACATGTGACCCATTTGGCTATTTAATGGAAGACTTGTCTCTACAGATATGCATACACACACTGCATCATACAGTCCACACCTCCATCATCTACCTTCCTCCATTGTTGAAAGAGTTCTCAAAGCGAAGTTACGGACCTGAACTTCGATTTTGAACTCTACTCAACTCCATTTCGGTCATAACCACTCTTGTGAAGCTCGGGCGTTATAGCGTCTCTGATCGCATGCGAGAAAGTTACTTAGGTGTATCTTTTGCTTTCAGTTTCTTTTCGATTATGTATGGTATTTTAACTTCTTATCTTTACGTAGAGATGCTCGGCAAGATGAGCTAAACATTTTGTAGTTGGGTTGTTGTTTTGCATGTAATGAATTTCTAGTTAAATGTTATGAAGTATTGTGACATTTACATGTTTTAAATCTTTGCATGATAATATTTCCAAACTTGTTTTGAGACCGATCACTTAAAATAGGTAGATTCATAGAATGCAGGACATGGTCTATGAAAAGAACTCAAAGATTTATATGAGCGAAAAGGTGCACTAAAGACATTTAGGCATTTTTATCTAAGTCTAGACATAGAAAGGATAAATAGTTCATAGAACATTCTTTGTGGGTGCTTAAAATACAGAGAGTGGGCCTATTTAGAACCTGAGACATAGGACCTCTTATACTTGAAACTACGGCGTTTTGTCTTTGAAAAGCATAGCTCTTTGCAGCGACGTTCAAGCGTGTACGTCTATCACGGAATAGCATTTATGCGTAATAGCGTGTAAGCGTTATAACGTCGACTAGAGAGGAATTACTTGCATGCAACAACCCAACTCATTCTCATCCATATTCACAACCACTATCTTATTTACTTGTTTTATTTATGTTCCTAGTTTTAACACCAACTTTTAGTGCCGATTTGTTACTTGTTTCACTTGTGTTTTAAGACTTGAACTTTGAAAGTACAATCAATCCTCGTGGGAGCGATCTCTTACTTATATCCACTCTATTACTTATGCAGCGTGTATACTTGCACTATATTTGCGAATACCACACGAACGCAACAGCAGTCTATTAATTAGGTGAACTGCTATAGTAAAGTTATGGTCCCAATAGAAGATTGGCATAGAGGCATGAGCTAGGAGAGATAAACCAGTTTCAGTGATGTGTCTGTGTTTTCGTTCAATTGTGCCATTTTGATGAGAAGTATAGGGACATGTTTTTTTGTGTGTAATGCCAAGTGTTGATAGGTAATTAGTGAAGGGACGAAATTCACCCCCAAAGTCAGATTGTATAGCTTTAATTTGATCAAAAAAACTGTGTTTGGATATCTTTGTGAGACTGAGTGAAGGCTTGTAAAGCTCCACTTTTGGCTTTTAGTAAATAGATCCAAGCATATTTGGTGCAAGCATCCACAAATGCTATGTAGTAGGAAAAGCCACCACTTGATGGTGTAAGGGAGGGTCCCCATAGGCCATTGTGAACCAACTCAAAAGGTGTGTTGTGAATAATGGTAGAGGGTGGTGCATAGAGTTTATGTTCTTTACCAAGACAACAAGATTTACACAATTCAAAAGATTTATTAGATGTAATGTGGACATTACATTGATGAAGTACAGAGTGAACAACACAACTATTAGCATGCCTTAGTCTATGATGCCATAAACTGTAAAGAGAAATGCTAGAGACGGAATTAGGTAAAGAAACTACATTAGAATTAGAAGAAATAGGAGAAATAGAAGCAACAGTAGCTATATGTAAGCTTGTAACTGAAGCAACAGTGGGAGAGCTGCAGGGAGGAACCAAAGTGAGACTAGGCATGAAAAATAATCCATCGGTGCCTCTATAGCCTTGAAGGAGCACCTCATTAGATGCCTGAGATTTAACAAAACAGATAAATGAGTGAAATTCAAAATAAAATTTGTTATCTTGTGCAAACTGTCCTACAGAAAGTAAATTACGAGTGAGGGAGGGAACAACTAATAAATTATTGAGAGTATATTGTGTAGTAGGGTTGAGTTTAGAGGAACCAATAGTAGTGATAACTGTTCCTTGACCATTGCCCATTTTAGCTTGTAGGTTGCTGTAAATGGTG